>JAUCMU010000043.1:10398699-10411291 GCA_032275025.1 Enteromius treurensis
ACAGTATGTTATGTCCATGTACTGAACTGTTATTATTCAACCATGCCAAGGTCAATTCAGTTTTCCATTCTATGGCAGCTTAAAAAAAAAAAAAACTTTCATAACTAGGTGTTTATTCTTAACTATCTGACCCCTAAACAGAATCACAATATTACTGTTATATATAAATAACCACATACGCATTTAAGTTTTTTTTCATGTACATATTTCATGAAACAACAGGTTAACATATCAGCGTTATTCAAGAGTTCATTTAAATCAACAAAGTACAATACCACTTGCACATATAAATGCAGCAAAAGTGTAATATACATAGAATCTTCAGCAATACAGCCCAGGTTCAGTCTGCATACATTTCACTCTAGTTTGTATGGGTAATCTTAATTCAAGCAGGAAAAACCATTATTCGGTGTGCTGTGATGAAATGAAATCACATAAATACCAGAATCATTCATAGAGTAAAAGTTGAAACATTCCAACTAATCTAATCATCTAAATAGGGATTATTGACCGAAAAAGAGAGTTTGGTGCAATATTGGTATAAAATACCACATTAAATAATACAATTCAGGTAAATTAGTGAGTAACCTCAGATCAATGAAATAAAAATCCTTGCATTTCATTTACAATCACAGTGGACCAGAACTGGTAAGCAGCATGTTTAGTGACAGTCACTTTTTTACAGTGCTTTTTTACAGAAAAGAAGCTTAGATTGTTACAGTGACGTGTGAACCTTCATCAATTCATCGTTCAGGAATACATGTATTACCTTGAAAGTGCCCTCATCGGTCACGTAGGTGCAGTCAAGGTTTTAGTATTCTTTCATTATAAAGAAAGCCTAATCAGATCTGAGTAATATTCACATGAAGTCCAACATCAAAACACAAGAAATAATACAGCGCTTCAGCCATACAACCAGGAACGGTTCACCCCAAAATGACAATTTGCTCACAAATCACCCTAATGTCTTTCAAGATGTAGACAAGTTTGTTGAGAAATCTTCATCAAAGGCTCCTTTGCATTGAATGAGAACGAGAGTTTAAACAGCTGATTAAAAACGCATGACTCCAGTCCACCAATTAACACCTTGTAAAGTGGAAAGCTGTGTTTGTTATAAACAAATCATTATCATTCAGACACTATCCATAATATTGCTTTCTCTAAATCAAGAAATATGCACAGATTAAGCACTTTTTACAAGAGAAGAACAAATGTGAAGGTGTGGTGTATTTTGTTGTGAGGAGACAATAGCAGATGGACTTTTACTTAAGTTTAAAACGCCTTGATGATGATTTCTTTCTTATAAAACGCATCTTTTCATTCCACAAGACGTTTAATTGATGACGTTGATTACTTGTGGATTATTGTGACGGTTTTATAAGCTGTTTTGACTCATTCACTGCAGAGGATCCACTGGTGAGCAAGTGTCGCTTCATTTAAACGAAAAAAGTAATGCTAATTTCTCCTATTATGATGAAGAAACAAACTTGCCATACATATTGAATGGCCTGAGGGTGTGTAAATATTCAAGAGGACATTTTCATTTTTTATTGAATGAGCTATGAATGAACTATTCAATGCTGCCTTACACTTTAATCAGCTTGTATTTTATATTTGTTAAATTTAATATAACGTATGCATGTGTGGCTTAAATGAACGTAACTAAATAATGTACAATTGCACTGCAGTGTCCTTTTGATTTTGTTTTTCCAACTGAGAAAAATAACTGAGAAATCATCTTAATATACATACACAATTACATCTTAATTTATAGGAACTACAAAATGAATAAGAAATAATATTCATTCGAATCAGCAGGAAATAAGCCATTAAAGGCACCAAACACGGTTTAACAAGAGCTGGCATTTTTGCAAAATGATATTCAAAATGTAAATGCAACATAAATATGGAAATGAACTGAAATGTCACTTCCTGTCCTCAGCACCAGCAGGATTTACGGGTGTCGTCGCTGACATTACACAATCCTTCCTGCTCCTCCAAAACAGTGAGATCGAACTCGTCATTCATGGATCCTTCCAACAAATCAAGATCCTTCTTATTGGCTTGTAAGACTAACTCAGCCAATCGGGTGAAAGACTGTACAAATAAAGGAAAGATTAAAAATAAATAAAATGTTTAGCTGTGGATAATAAAAATGTGCAAACAAAATAATCAGCCAACAAAATCAGGCATGGCATCACCATTACTCAAATGTTTAGAAAGAAATCGAGAAAACACAAAATTGCACCTCTGTAATGTTGTGATTGGTAAAGGCACTTGTCTCAAAAAAGTCCATTCCATAAGCCTTGGCAAGCTAGAAAGAATGACAGAGTTTCACATGAATGTGGAGTAAATAGCAGCATGAATGAAAGATGCAGTTCACAGGAGGGAAACCGTATCTATTTACCTTATTTCCCTGTTCTGTAGCTACTTGTCTCTTCTGTTCTTCATCAGACTTGTTCCCAACAAGTATCTTCTGCACTTTCTCAGGGGCATACTGATCAGAAACAGAGGCGAATGGATGGAATGGATGAAGGAAAGCAGTGCAGTTAAAGAGAGAAAGAGGGGCGGTGGAATTTAAATGATGAGGTATTAATAAAGAAGCAGGTTATATTTAGTTACAGTAAGACAGATACGCTTTTAACTCACCTCATCTACATCACTGGCCCACTTCATGATGTGCTGGAACGAACGCTCGCTTGTGATGTCATACACCAGAAAAATGCCCTGTTGATACAGAATCCATTACCCATACATAATGCTGAGAGTTTATGAGTGAATTATCACTCAGCAGGCATCTGCATTAGATCCGACTCCATTATTAGATCAGTATATGAGTCAGTGAGAAAAATCACCTGTGCTCTTCTGTAGTACTGCTTAGTGATGGTCTGATATCTCTCCTGGCCTGCTGTGTCCCTGCATAAACACATACAGTACGTCTGAGTAGAAGAACCAGTGGATGAAATGTTGTTATATCATCACAGAAAAATCGACATACCATATCTGTATTCGTACTTTAATGCCATCTATTTCCAAAGTCTTCATTTTGAAATCGACACCTGTGGTAAAAAAAGAAAAATATTCCACAATGATTTTTAAATAATTTGAAAATAAAAGAAGCTCTCTTTGTCCTCATATTTACATGACTCATCTGTTAAACCATCTTGAGGCTCTTAAAGCAGATCTACATGAAATCTTTTAGTATAATCGGTGCTCTCGTGGAGTTTACTGAACCGTTCAAATCAGAGTCATAAAAAGCCAGAGAAGTGATAAAGAACAAAAATAAAAAGAAAGAAGCAGAAATGGTGACGAATACCGCTGATAAATATGCTTGTGTTCCAATTTAAGAAATATTTCAGTAAAACAGCATATTTTTGGTTTAGAAATATGCTAAGGTCAAGCTTAAGAATTGACTAGCGAGAATGATTCATTATATCACTGATGGGGGGGGAAAAATGACATAGAACCTAAAAGTAAGGAAATACCTTACATGCAAGTGCCAATTTGAAGTAGTTATATTTAATATATATTTTTATATTTGACACATTCATCAAACAATAAATACCACAAAACTGCACAGAACTATTCAATTTAATTTTTAATACTTGATTTCTGGTCTCCTCATTTAAAAACAAAAACAAAAAAACAATAGAATTCTGCAATTTCTTTAGACATAAAAACATGAAAGTCTATACTGTGTAGTAAGAATGATGTGTTCTTGTAAGGTGTGAAACCATAATGAGTTCTTGAGCCCTGAAAGAAAACACCTCTCTTTAAAATCTGCTGAAGTCTAGAAAATAAAGCCCCAGCAAAACTGCAATAATAAACGGTTATCTGTCAGTAAGGTCCACTGCAAGACATTCCAGCTCCCGGAAGAGTTGTTTTCTTCTAGGACGTTCCATTCGTAAGAACAATTATGACTGCAAAAAAACAGTACTCGGGTGCCCTAGCAGCAATGTGATTAGAAAAAGATTAATTACCAAGTTTTTTTAGTTGGAGAGACAACAGAGGCAGGCCTTAATATCAAACGCAATTCGTTTTTCAAAGGATTCAATTCAATGTCTGCAAGCAGATGGCATGTAAGCACAAGAAATACTGAAATAAGACATGAGTACCATCTACAGCTGAATGCCATTGACAGAGCTCCACAGCCTCTTCTTTATTAAACTACATTAAGCAGTTGTGTTAGTGCCCTGAGCTTTCACACTGGGACACATCAGAAAGGTCATCGCTACAGCCACTAAATTGGTTGTCCGGGGGCAAAGGAAAATAATGGAAGAGCTGCCCTTCCCATATACTCTTCACTCTACAATCCTGTGAAATACTACAAAATAAAATAAAAACCAAAGCAACCTAAAGTCATTTATTACAATTGTACAATATACAATTGTAATCCTTCTCACTTTAATAAAAAAAAAACACTCAAATGAGATTGGAAACCAGTTACATAGCCTATTAAAAGCTGTTTTGTTTTACATAAAGTGTGTCCCTCAATTGGAGCGGCCATGTTGGATCACACAACAAGCTATTGGCTGTACCCATAACCCCCTGTTATTGGAAACTTAAGCTCACAGAATAAATTAATCATGCTTCTGTGAACGGCACAATTCTACAGTATCATCATCCTTCAAAAACTATTGCCAATATTCCATTTCCGCCAGTGTGACATCACCAAAAAAAGAGTTTTTAGCCCAGATTTCCTCTATATTCTCAACAGCAGTTCTGACGGCTTCTTGATTTTATTAACCAGCTTTCACCCAAAACCATTTTATTTTAAACAATACTATGCAGGGGTGTAAAAAAATACTGAGAACAGTATAGATACTACATTATAGATACTAGCTGAAAGTATAAAAATGTACACTTTTCTAGAAAGATTTTCTCATTTTAGTATTTTTATGCGAAAAGAAACATGTTATACTTACTATTTTCTCATTGTTCTGACTCTGTCAAAGTTATAAAGCAGAAGCTAAAATAAACAAATATCCTGAAACCTGTTACCTGAGTATTTTCAGTATTAGAATATAGTTTTTTAGACTGAACTGCGTTCATAATGTAACTATCTATAGCGATGGTTTTCATAAAAAGCCATTAGCCATTAGGCTACTACAGTTAAAAGTCTGTCTAAAAGAGATTACATTAACATTTTGGCATCAATTAAATCACTCTTGTCTTTCATTTAAGTTCTGATTTAAACTCTGCATAGAAACACGTGTTTAAAAAGCATTTCTCTACTTTGTAAATGTAACTTAAGATTTTACACGACAACGATGTACGAAAAATAGTACCATCCACATGAGTTTAACAGAACTCAAGTAAAATATAAATTCCCCAAATCATATTAAAGCATTGTTTGGAAATACTTTGTAGCTCTGATATTGATACTTCGCACCTTTAAATGAATGCAGATTGGACGGACGGTAATAAGTATTAAACTTGACAGGATGTGCCAGAGCTGTTACAATTGAATCATCACTTTTTGACACTTAGACAGTGGCTAATTGGAAATGGAAATAATTCTAACAAGACATCAGACAAGTATGCCATGCTGATTAGCGCATTCAAATTGAAACACAAGTCCAATTTCTCTCGTTTTGACAGCATCATAAACAATCGACTATGGAAAGCAATGAAAAAGAAGCCTATTTCATTTAATTTGCTATCCACAAGCTAATCAATCAACAGCTGCTTTCTATTGCAAGAATAATTTAGCTTAACAGCATGTTGCCTCCAGGCAAATAGATAACATCGAAGAACCATTTGCTAATGCTTCAAATGAACTTGCAGACCACACAGATCTCTCTTCCACTGTGAATAATGTTTCAGTACAGCGCTAAGGTCCTTGACAGTCTAGTATCATAATATATATGGGTCATAGCCCTGAGGACTAGAGCTTATTGAACCATGTTTTAGAGCAAGACACCGGCCATCTCTCAGGACCAGTCAGACTAAAGCTTTTATGTCCTGCAGTTCAAGATTGTTCTGTACCACATCACTACTTAACCAAAAGAGATCCATCCCAGCATATTAAATAAACAGTAGCGAGACAGACAGCAGGCTGCAGGAATGAGTCAGGGCCTCTGATTCCTTATTGATTTGGGGGATGTCATCATCAGGAACAATAGGAGGGTGTTATGAATCTTATGCCTAATTTTAAGAGTAAGACATTTGATATTATTCGCCGCCCTGGAAAAAATTAGAGAACCACACAACAGAGCATGCCATGAACTTTTGCGAAATAACAGCCTGACATTCACTTTCGCACCTAATGAAGCATGTGATTTAATTGAGGGATTATATTTTTAATACGGGTTCAGCATTTTAAATGCTTCATTAAAGGAACAGTTTGGCCTAAATGTGAATTTTGACAGCGTTTATTCACCCTCACATCTTTTAGCATTCATTTGTCTTCTGTGGAACACAAAAAGAAGATTTTTACAGAATGACATACGGATTTTACGGTTCACACAAAAATGACAAATGAATCATTATTTAGTCACGCTCATATCATTTTAAACCCATTTGAATTTCTTCCTTCTGTGGAACACAAACTTAGATATTTAGCAAAATGTCCAAGCTCCACACAATGACATTGCATAGGGACAGTTCTAATCATTATTGTTCATGGTATGGAAAAGAGCAGCTAAGACATTTTGCTAGATAGATACTTTCACGGTTTCCATGGCAACAAAAACGGTTTGGAAAGGCAACTAAACAGTGACTAATTTTCACTTTTAAAAAAATGTTAGGCAATACACAAGAAATTAAGTATAAGTAGTGAAGCATTAAGAATGGGTTTGTAGTAGAAACAATTAAGTGTCCTTATGCATATTGTAAATAAAAAATATAAAAATTATATATTTTTGGAAATAAACATATTCCCTCGGTTCATCCTCTCTGAGTAAGTAAATAGGTTGTTGTCAGGACATAATGTAATGCTCACTGGGAAAATGTAAACACCACTATATAAACACTAAAATGAGAGTTTTATGGAAAAGTCAAATTTTGTTTTTCATAACACTCAATAAGCCCAAATAAAAATGCTGGGAGTTTCTGAAAGCGTACATTGATAAAATAGTTCTCTAAAAAAAAATTACAAAAAAATCTTTCCATAATTCTCACAGCTGAGACTAAACTTTCAATTTATTTAAACCTGATTTCATTTCATATGAATATTTTAGAACTTGCATAGAACAGCATGTAGCCTATGAGTAGGAATGGCTGACAGGGCACTTTTATGCATCAATATTTTAGTAAAAATGCATGCAACAACACACCTACACTTTCTGTGTCCTCACTGCCAGTCATGCAACCTATGACTTTATATTAATTTAGATGAATGCGTTTTCTAAAAGAACGATAAAAAAAACACACACACACTACTTGTGACAGTTGTTTAAAAGCGCAACATTTTAAGACTTCACGCACAGATCCAGTCAGGCATCTCAGAAAAAAACTAGAAGAGGTTGTGTGAATGCATCTCACTATGTGGTGTAATTCTCAAGCCATTCTTTTCACGGCTCATAGACTATAATGGCCCAGCGCTGCTATGGGTCTTCTTATCAGCATGTGCTGTTTGTTCTGCAACTCTTTGAACGGATGCATTAAAGTAACACTCTTACCGATGGTGGAAATGTGAGAGGGATGAAATTCATTGTCCGTGAATCTGCATAATAAACAGGTTTTGCCGACACCGGAGTCCCCGAGAAGCAGGAGTCTAAACAGCACATCATACTGTTTGGCCATGGTGTCTTATGGTCACAATTAAAGGAACTCAGCGTCGGGTTTCCATGTCCACCCTCTTCACAGTATCATCTTATCGCTTTTTCCATCGACCGGTCCGTGCTTACGTGCCGATTTCCCGAAAAACTGTGTGGATGAAGAAGGAGTCGATGAGAGCTGAATTCAGTCAGGACCGCTGCTGCTGCTGCTTTTCTGGTGGTGGTGGGTGCGGTGGGCTACTGAACGCTCTCCGTGCGTTTCGCCGACATCCTTCACACCTCAGGAAATGGGTGGAGATTACGGACACACATCATCACGATTTTGATACTGATATTGGCCTATATTAATTGTATATATACAAGGATGGCGTGGGTAATATATATGTTTACAGTATAATGTTGTCAAAATATAAAAACGGGGGCATAAAACAAATTACATTTGTAACATCAGGTTTTTATGCCGTAATAAATTGATAGCGGTAACGTTTTTCCTGTTTACAAAAAAAAAACAAAAACAAAAAAAAAAAACACACACACAAAAAAACAAGGGGATAGTTATAATTAGCGATGCCCGATTCATTGTTTTAGATGAACCGGAATAAAGGCTTGTTCTTGAATCACTTGAACAGGGGACTGTCATTTGGCTTTATTTTATTTTATTAAAACGTGTAAACGTGTTTTCACTCAAAATATATAATTAATTTTATTATTGTTTAATGTTAACACAAATTATATTTTGCTTGAATCATGGACAAAACTGAACAAATAAATCTAACTAAATCAAAACTAATAAAATAAATGACATTATCAATCAAATATTTTCTAAAAATAGTAATCATTAGCGTTATGCGTGTCTACATATGACTTCATTTAATGTTTTAGGACATATAACAAAATAAACAATGTATGAATAACGTGCAAAATAAAACACAATTATAAATAGCCATGATTAAAACAAAAACATAAATTGAAAATGATACGTTAAGAATATTTTAATACCACGCAAGGATGTAATACGTAATGCGTAATGCGTCATGACGTAAAAGAATCATACTTTTTTTCCCCCCAGCCGTTTCCGACGAAGAACTGTAGAACAGAATCAGCTTTCTCAAATGTGCCTTCAGGCTTTCCGTACTTGAGCTGTATGTCACTTGACTCCATTGAGGAAACCCCTCCCACGCTGTCTTGACACTTGCTCTGCTGGAAAACTGCTCCCTCTATTACAGTGCATGTGTTTTCAAATCTCATCATGGAAGAGGCGTCTCCTCCTCTGCGATGCTTTCGTGAATCACACTCATCCGAGCTTTTTAACGATGACGAAGTGCAAACGGTGACCTCGAGAGAACAGGTGAGCTTAACTCTTAGTATTAGTTAGCTAATTGGTATTAGCGTGAAGCTAACTGTCTGCTTAACTCTGTCTCTGTGCTTCATCACTTTGCTGTAGTGCTTACCTAAATCATGGTGTTCTGCGCGTGCAGAATGTAATTAAATTAACGCCACTGCATCCGGCTCACATAGTACTCATTACTCTAGAGTCATCACACTTTTATAAATAGTATAGGTATAGGTTCATTTTAAAGACATAGTTCACCAAAAATTGAAATTTACTCGACCTCATGTTGTGAACACAAAGAAGGAGATGTTAGGGAGAACATGAACGTGTCTAATTGATGTCAGACTATTAATTACGAAGTGTACGTTTGTAAACGTTGGAGAATCTGCTCATACTTCACTGGTTTATGTTACGTTGCACTGTAGTGTGTGACCTGCATTGTTATATTATGGGTAGTTGACAGTTAAACATGAGAGGTTATTATTTATTATTTAAACTTGGCAAATAAAATAGTATTGTCAACGATTTAATCGTTTAAAGACCTTTCCTTCATTTTGTAAAATAACCTAAGACTGTTATTGCTCTGAAGTTTAGAAAATTAGAAATTATAGTATGCAGTATTAAGGCGTACTATGATTTTCAAAATGAAAATACAAGGCATGTTTGCATGACACAACAGGATGTGATGTCAGCTACCCATATACACAAGCAGCATCCACCACAGTGTACCTTTCTGTCTGCATGTCATTTGGCTTGTTGTCACATTTTCTATTTGGTTAATTCACCTCCACATTTTTTGTTTCCTGTTTTATCATTAAATTTAGAGAAAAGTTGAACGCAGTATTCAAGAGGTGTACAGTGTTTACCAGCAAATGCACACCTCACCGCAGTAAGTAAAGTTTAGCCTTCTCTGGCCACTAACACAAAGCGGGATCTCCACAGTATTGTTAAATCAGTTCAAGCAGTGTGCTGCTTTTAGACGGCAATCACTGTTATTCTGTACAAGAGCAATATGCTCATAAAATGTCTTTGGCAACAAAACCAACATTAGATTGTCCGCTGTTTGTGTCTGCCGTGTATGTTTTGTAGCACAGTCTTTTCATTTGTATTAGTTTGTGGCATCACAACATATGCGGAAAACTAGGATACTGATTTGGTAGCTCTGGGCAATATACCTAAAATCTGGTCCCAATATTTTCCCAAAATCTGACAATAATCAGAAATCTCAACATTTTTGCATTTGGTGATATTTTCTGCCCCAGTTTAAAAAACGAATACAACATGATTTGGAAAGACAGCTTTGGTGTCTAAATGCATTCAAAATCTTTGGCAACAAAAACACAGTTAAATATTAAAGTAACACATTTAAATCTGACAATATGTAAAAAAAAAAAAAAAAAAGGATATTTGGACAGCTTATAGGAAGCAATAAAATGTAACTTTTTTTTTTTTTTGCAAATTTGACAACTGGGGTTACTTATGCAAGTGTTTCACAAGTTTTTAGCACCGAGGAACACAATCATCAGTTTGTGGTTTAAGAGATGCTGTGTGGCACTGTTCCCAATAGCATAAAAAAAACTTCAAATGGGGAACTAGTTGCTAGCACACATAAATACTTCTCGGATAGTTTGCAGTAGAAGTGAAATTTGGTGCCGTCTTTTGTGCATTAATATTAGTTTTTAACAATTCATTATAATCATGATATTCTGTAAGTGACCCTCCGCAAAAAACCCGCCGCCCTTAGTTGCTACTTCCATATAATTGTAGCTTTCAAATTCTGTCTTTTATTTGGTTTTGAAATAATTTAAACTATAAATACCATTGTGCGGCTCTTTGTGTTGTGACAGATTGCCGTAGCGCCCCAGTTTAAGCGGCACATGAACCAGTCATCTCTTCTTCATTAGTTATAGCACAAAATAAACATGAATGAACATCAGAATCAAGTGTCAATCAAGATTCCAGCAAAGGGTCGATTATAATCTATCATTTCATATAAATGATTAGACTATCATACAATAACATCTGATATTCAGCATATATTGCCCAGCCCTAGCATCTTCTACATCTAATCTAATCAAGTTTTCACTTCCCTTCCACTACAACACAAGGTCTGTGTATTTCATAACGTCTATACTCCTAGCACTTGTACTTGTAGATGAAATGAGAAACCAATTGCGATTAAATTGATCTAATCAGACTGCGTGACCCCAAACATTTGATCTAGATGCTGTAGTAGCACATCAGCTGTTCTGCCACGTATCCAGATGGTACCTTTTGCCTCTGTCAGATTTGCAACTTTTCTAATTTTACACTCCAACGAGAAAACCGTGGATAAACACATTGTGTAAGCACTAAGCTTACAGTTTATTGAATGCAATATGATAATGACAGTATGTTCTTAAATAATTAAGAAATACACACAGCTGCTAAAAAATTTGGGGTCAGGATAAACGAATGTTTGTTCAGCATGGATAAATTGATCAAAAGTGCCAATGAAGGCACGTGTGGCATTTAAAATAAATTCCACTCTTTTTAACTTTCTGTTCGTCTATGAACCCTGAAAAAATATTGTAGTTTCTTCATTTATTGATATGAAACTTGCAAAGGCCATTCTCTGATCAGTTTGTCACCAAATCTAACGACTGTGCTTTCTGTGGCCCAGCAGAGAGCAGCAGAGAAAAGAACAGGAGTTAATGATCTGTTCTTTCAGCTGAGGTACCTTCAAATTAGACATGCCCCAGCACCTCTGCGGCCAGCGCTGAAGTCAAGCGTACTGTGTGTAGGCTGTTCTGACTCATGGACTCTGTCATTTTAAAACTGCCACTTCCTTTGACGGGGATAATTGGAGGATGTCAGCTCAGTTGTTGAACTTACTTTGTACAAATAAGTTGTTGCCTTGTACTAGGCTATTATAAATCTTGATGAAAGTTGAAATTGATCATTTGCCAGTATGTGAATGGAGAGATATGTTTAATGTAAAAGGATTTTTTTTTTGCAGTAAGATGATTAAAGGGATGACTATGCATAATTTTTTCAGGCCTGCTTTACTGAGGGAGCAACACTATCATTATCTGAAGAAAGGTTTACGCCATCTCTCTGATGCATATGAGGTAAACAATGTCTTCTGAAAAAACTTAGAGCAGTGTTTTAGTATCAACACTATACTATTATAGTTTTAATATTTTATGTGTTTCTATGTCTTAATAATATTTATAATATATATGTATATATATATATATATTTTTTTTTTTTTTTTTTTAGTTTATTTTAGTATTTTGGCTTGTGAGTTTTAGTATTTTATTTGATTTCAGACAGTTAATATTTATTTTTAAGTAACAAAATTATTTTATTTTTTAAATGTGTCATCATTTACTCATGACATTCCAAATGGGTGGAAAAAGTCAGTGGGAAAATATTAATTTTGGACAATTCAGTGTATTTACTGAGCAGCTTAGACATTCTGTTAAAGGTGCCATAGAATGGAAAACTGAATTGACCTTGGCATGGTTGAATAATAACAGTTCAGTACATGGACATA
>JAUCMU010000043.1:10436200-10463384 GCA_032275025.1 Enteromius treurensis
TTCCTTGTCTGTTCGATTACGTCATTAATTGATCTTTACCTCACATCTATGCCATATGTACATGTACAAACTACTACTACATACTGTAAAACATGACTTTGGTGTAAAGCTGCTTTGCAATGATATGTATCGTGAAAAGCGCTATACAAATAAATTTGAATTGAATTAATTCTTTCCATGCTTCATCTTTTCCTCTGACTAAACATTCTTAAGGAAATTTCCCTCACTCTTTTTATTTCTGGCCTGCTCACTGAATTAATTAAAGCTGTTTTGAAACAATATGAATTAAGAATATACAAATAGAAACAGATTAAAAACATACCTCTCATTGCAGAGCTCTTTCCCATCAAGCTCATAAACGGCATCTTCTGCATCTCTCGGATCATCAAATTCCTGCAAGAAACAATTAAAAGATTTACAGGTGAAAAACATATACCACAGAGGTTTAGTGCTGCCATTATTGATATCTAGTTTATTTATTTTTTTAACTTAAAATTAATTAATTATTTAATGCATAGAAAAAAAATCCATTCAGATCAAATTTGTTAACTGCATATTTATACTAATATTATATACACTATAGTTTAAAGGTTTAGGGTCTTTTTTTACTTGAAACTTTCTATGTATCCAAATAATACAGTTTCTACAAAAATTGATAATAGAAATGTTTCATGAGCACCAAATCTTTATATTGTAAGCATTTACGAAGGACCACTGTAGTAGTAGTGGTTGCTAAAAATCTAGGTAAGAAACAGGAATTAGTTATTTTAAATAGTAAAAATTGTTACTTTATCCTAAAATGTTACTGTTTATACTGTAACGTTATATCCATATATAAAATGAGAGGCGTCTACCACCATAGGTGAACGCTGTCCATGTAACGTTAGGCTAGGCTAGTCAGTAGGTTTTGTAACGCAGCCTATATTCTGTTATTATAGTCACTGGGGCTAAATCACTGACATACATACAGCATGCTTTTCTAATGTTGATAAATTGTCTATAAAAGGCTGAACGTACTACAAATCCGAAGCCTCTCTTCAGGTCGATGTCCCTGATTTTTCCATAACCCTTGAAGAACCGCTCGACGTCCTTCTCTCGAGCCGAGGGGTTTAATCGACCGATGAAAATACGACAACCGCTCATCCTTCTAAAAACAACAGCAAACAAGTTAAAACAACCGTAATATGATGGGACTGTCGTTTCGCAAGCGTCAAACACCTACGCATTTCTGCAACAATAATGGTTCTAGGCCACAACCCACATCCACAGAGCGCTATTTAACTGCGGCATCGCGGCACAAAATACCGTCATTTAAACAACACGCCGCTTACAAGCGGAATTCAAGCAAGCGTGAAGATCCACGGTCTCGGGTACGTACCTCTTCCTGATTTTTCTCTTCTAAATGTGTCGTGTCTGTACGAGCAGCCCGTCACACAAAATGGAGTCGGTGTAGAGCTGCGAGCGACGCGCAGCGCTGTTCCGAGATCAGTTCAGGACACCACAACCCCTCTACTAACGTTACTATACGTCATGTAAAATTATTTACTTCAGAGAGGCGAAAAATTTATTTTGCAGTGTCCGTGTAAGTGTCATTTATTATAGATATATATTTATTTACATATATAATCCAACCAGAACGTACTTTATTTAAATAAAACTGAATCCGTTGAACCAGTTCAAATCAATCCGAATGATTCATGAATCATCGCGAACTCGCTCCGAGCTATCAAATTCAACTCTGCGAACGCCTATTGCGATCAAACTCAATAAAATAAAAACAAAAACTTCTGGACTGGTAGTTGCAGGTATTCTAAATCTATTATGACTGCAATATATCGTAACCGTAATTGCATATTGGGGTAGTTTAACTGCTTTATCGTCATCGTTCCTTTTGAATCGGCTCTTTTAATGAACTGTTCAAAAGAACCGAAACGCGAAAATGAATCAGAGTTCTCATAATACTGTAAACTATACGTACAAAGCTGCAACACTAGATGGCGTTAACGGACAACATTAATTATTTACTAATGTTATCTGCACTTTACCCTCAATATAAAGGTATCCATTGTCATTTGACAACACGGATGTTTTATAACTGTAAAAGTATTTATAGAGTGAACCACAACCATGGCAAGCGTCAGAATCACCTAAATAAATACGCCATTTGAGCACTTCAAATGAAAGCTTTAATTAGAAATAGTTATATACACACTGTAGAATTAAATTAAACTTTATACAAATATTAAAATACTATCTTCACACCCACAGCAATGTACAGAGGAAACCCAAAATAAGTGTAATGGGGGATGGGGAGCTGGGTTGATGAGTCAACTTAAATTACATTTGAAGAAAAACACCGTACAACAGTGTTTCACACGCATTCTAGACTTCCTTTTTTACTTGCGTCATTTGTTTTTAAATTTAAAAACATCCTTTGAATCAAACTGACAAACAAGAGGAAAAAAAACAACTTATATTTCATGTTCACTGAAAAAAAAACGATTCTGAGGGAGTACGGGTGGACAATCTTATGTCACATCCTCCAAAGGAGTTAAACCCTATGTCTGAAAAAACAAGTCAATGTTTAATGCATAGAAAAGAAAAAGTAAGGCCATAAGGAAACTGAAGACAAATTACCATAAAGCCAGCGAGATGGAAGAAACACATGATTACAAAGTGAGAAGTGTATGAAATGTACAAGTTTTAAGGCAGCAGTAATATTTTGCCTTCAGTTTGCATGAAAAAAAAAATCAAAAATGTAAATCAGATTTACAAAAACAAGCCAGGAACACAAAAACTGAGGATGTGCAGATAGGCAAACTGCCCTCTCTCTCCAAAGTCAGACACATAAAAATATATATATATATTTAATGCGTGATGACAAATTCTCAGAATTCTGAGTCAACCACAGGGGATATACACATAAGGTGGCAATGAGACAGGACATAAAACGAAAACGCAAACAAAAGATTCATTGTTTTTTTTTTTTTTTTTTTTTAAATGTCCGTAAGCCAAAAGAACGCTTTGAGTGAAGAACAAGGCCATTATCTGGAGCTTTCATACAAATTTATACATAGAATTAAATATTTAATAGAAAAACGGGAGCTCATACAGTGCATTAACACAATGCACAACATATTTGAGATCTTACAGGTTATCTGATTCATTCTCCTTACAAATACCATTTTAATAGCACATGGCTGAATGAATTTATTAAGAAAACTTAATAAAGAAAACTCCTATCATTGATAGTCATTGTTAAAATGTTAGCCACGAAGCTGGCTTTACAAACCATTCAAATACAATACACGTGGTTTAATTTTCATTCATTAAAAGTGAATTAAACTTGCTCAAATCCGAATATTATAAGCCAGAGTCAAAGCCCTTAAGGTACAGCCCAGTAATGAACTTAGTCAACACCCAAGAAATGTCCTCTTGAAGAAAGAACATACAAGTGATTAAAAAAAAAAAAATTATTAACTTAAATCTTTTTTTTTTTTTACTTATGCGTGCAACACATAAACATGAGAGAGATATACTATAGTAATCTCACGGCTTTGAACACAAAGTATCTCTCCCTCACTTTGGACAAACAGACAAGGAACATCCATTCTAGTTAAATAACATCTCAATTAGAAAATGGAGGTATTGAAAATGTTTCCTATTTTGGGGAAAAGAAGCCTAGATGATACTTCAGCCCTCTTTGAATCACAACGGCCACAGTCAAACAGGCATCAGAAACGCACACATACACCCAGACGCAGAGCACAGCACAGGTACTTCTTGACAAATAAAAAGGCAAGCATGTCTTTGAATACAGTACAATGAACATCAGTTCAACCCTGCGTCTCGCACAAGGAGATGGTGGGGATGGTGCTATGCGTCATGCTTCGATTGTGCCGTGCTCCTGTGTGTACGAGTGTAGAACGAAACAGAAAAAAGAAATTGCACAGAACATGCAGCATCAAAGAGAAAAGGGCCTGGCTTAGCAAATCCTTGCTGAACTCTCCCCTTTCGCAAGAGGTCACAGTCATTGACGGAGCAGAGGTCCAGAACGTAATCTGAATGCATTCGTTTGTAATTAGTGAATCCTCGCCGTGACGAGGTAAGCCTGTGAGTGCAACTGATCATTAGCGCACCTGCGTGAAAAGGTGCGATGTGTTAAACTCGAGCATTGGCGTATCCCTAAGAGGGGTCATCCGGTCGAAGGTTCTTCCTGTGAAGAGAGTTGCCGGATTCCTCAGGGGGCCACGCAGCTTGTGAACCCCCAGGAGTGGGTGATTTGTTTGCAGAGGGACAGCTGTCGGCTCCTGTTAACTGCTGCATTTTTGATGAGTGGCTGTGGGGTACGTGTTTGGTGAGAAGCTTTAGGGGTTACAGTCCTGGCCATTGATGACAGAGAGAGGGGTGACTGCGCACACACTCAGGCTTCCTTAAGCAATGGAATATCTGGAGAAAAGACATGAAGAAGTGTGATGTTAGGCACAAAAATGAGTATTTTAATACATCATTTAATAAAAAAAACAAAAAAAACAAATCTAGTTTTACTTTACAAATACAATAACTTGAATTTTAAATTTTAAATCGTATATGGAAGCATAAGGTGCAGGTGATAACTGTTCTAATAAAACAATAATAATAACAATAATATTGATCGTGTGTGTGTTTACATTGATTATAAATGTATAAATATTGTGAAGAGTACATATATAATTTTATATATTTTTTTTTTATGTATACAGAAAGAGATAAATGAATAAATTATTATTAATCGTGCATCATCTAATTGTAATTAATAACATATTTTGCAGCTGTATTTGGTTTAAACTCAGGACATCTGAACTTGTTTAAAAATATTAATAAAAAAAAACATGCATAATTTTTCTTTTTTATGATAAGGTAAGATTGTAAAATATTGAGTGGCGGGACAGATTATTATTCATTACATATGATTCATTGTCATAATCGTAATATTAAAATGTAAACAGAAATATCTGTACTTGAATAAATATAAGCCTTAGATACTTAATATGCATTTGCCACATGTTTCAATATAATAGTAAAAAATGATTAATCACGGACACTTCATGTTTTATGTTATTACACCACACATGACCTCTAGATTTGTGTATGAACTCACCATCGCCATAGTCTTCGGCAGAGGTGACTGAAAGCAAGCTGTGCTGATCGCTGCTCTCGCTGCTCTGCCTGCGGTGGAGAGGCGCAGCGGCACCAGGCTGCTCAGCAGCCCAGGAGGGAGAGGATGAGGAGGATGGGGAGGAGGAAGAGGGCACCTGGTGAACCAATACAGTCTCTGCGTGACACGAGGACGCAGCCGTCGAGGTGGAGGGAAAACTGTAACTCGCCTGAGCCTGTTCGAGAAGTTCGTTCAAACCCTCGGCCTGAGGGCCCTCAGAAAGCACGATCTGAACCCGGGACTCAGGAGGGGGCACAGAACTGCCGCCTGCGCCATAAACTGCCTCTTCGTAGGAGGGAAGCGAGACCTGAACACCCTCCACCATGATGGAGGTAGGCTGTCCTGACACACCCTGCTCCCGGCTGCTTCGAAACAGAGAAGGACAGATATGGGAATAAAAATAAAGCTATCAAATCCTGACCTGCCTGATCTGCGGCTTACATCACAGTGAGCTGATTACGCAACGGCAAATTACTGGAACAACAGCGCTGTAGAGAGAGGCCATATTTGTCCATGTCTAACAGTTGGAATTACGATCGACTTTAAATCTGCACGCTACTAACATTAGTACAGTGCATTTATGTTCTCAGAAGATTTACATGCAGCGGTGCCAAAGGACACTTGTGTCACATGTCAACATTTATTTACCTTTGCACTATACAATAAAATACTAAACAGAGTTGGAGTTTTCAAGCATAATGTTTAAAATGTTGGAGATTCTATTAGTAGAACTATAGTAATATTTCATATATGCATTAGGTTTGCATAGGTGAACGTACAAGACTTTGTTCAAAAACAAATGTAATAACCCCAACAATAGTATAAATGATGATAAACATCAGACATTAAATTTCCCTTAAATATATTTGGACCGCTATTATTGTTTATTTTCTCCTGAATCGTACTTATAACAATAAAATAGTCACAATTTTCATTTGGAATTGATTAGGCCTTTTTTTTTGCTGCTGTTCCTTTAAGAACTATGCATACTTCCTCTTTGTGAGAAAGCAACCGTTTTTGAAGAAGCTATGCTCAGTAAGAATGAGACAGGGCCTCACCGGCTGTGGTGGAAGGACTTGAGTTTGGGCTGAAGCAAAACAAACAGCACCACCAGCAGCAGGATGAGGGCCACAGAGCTGGCCGTGGTGGCCACAATCGACAGAGCCGGCATTGGCAGCTGGGACTGCTGCTCCTCTCCTGGAAGAGAAGCACTTTGTTTAATTAACTGCAGTGTGCAAAGCCAAAGAACAAAAAAAGGTTTGTGGAGCTATAATAGTAGGTATAGTTAAAAAAGGCAACTTAAACCAGCCTAAGGAGGTTAGCTGGACTACCAACCTGGCCAAACTGTTTAAACCAAGCCTGTTTTGATGGTTTTAGAAAGGGTAATTTTAGCAGGTCATGCTGGGAAACCAGTGGGCCAAAAAGCCAAAAACTTTTAACTTGCATCCTAAGTTAACAAAACACTTAAATATGATTGTCTAAAAAAAAAGCATGATGCTTGATGCTTAAAATGCTGCTTTCTGGGAACTACATCTTCTAAACCGTACAGTTCTTTATCTTCATTACATGTGTACAATGATTTTCTGTTCTTAAAGTCTGTCAATAAGAAGGAAAACTATCCCTATGTGACAAGACGGCAGAATTTCGTAAAGATGGAGCTTTTGAATCAAGTTCGTGCTGCAGTGTGACCTACCCTGAACAGGGTGACAGCTGATCTGCATGGACGACTTCCACTCTCCATTGTCACAGGTTCGGAATTGGTATCCTCCTTTCAAAATATAACCCTCATCACAGAAGTACTCAATCACGGTGCCCTGGGTCAGTCTGTGGCACGGCGAGGGGTGGCAGTTAAACCCTCCGTTCTCCGGCTCACTTGGTGGTTGACAAACTGTTGAGAAATAAATGTTCAAACAATGAAGTGAACCTTAATCTTTCGACATGATATGAACAGTATTCGTTTTCTTAGAACAGAACACAACCGATGAGAAAGCAGAAAGAGGGTTAAATTGAACATACTATCATTTTTGACACAGCGAGGCGGATCCGAGGACCAGTGGCCTGAGACGGTGCAGGTGATGGTGCTGTAGCCATCCAGCATGTATCCTGGATCACAGCTGTATTGTAGCAGCGTGCCAACAGAGAAGGAGCCACGATTTGTTTCTGTCAGATTCCCACGGCCATGAGGCACAACTGAGGGTCTGGGACAACCTACAGGAGCAGAAAGAGCAGATGTTAGCATAAAAAAATCCCATCAAGCTCAAAAAAAAAAAAAAAAAAGCTAACCAGTTCGAATTTCCCTTGGGGCCTGTTACTGTTATAGTGTACTTCAATACAACTCTGAATACTGCATACTGACTTAAATGTAGGACAACAAATTCGACCCGAGATCTTCATGATTTTTAAATGGAAGTCGATTAAAAAGTACATGGATGACAGTGTTCAAGTGTGGTTATATTAGCTAAATATCAGCAAAATGCACAATAATAGATGCAGCAATGCATAAAGCACAGCACGCACAGAAGGCGTTTTTAAACCAATCAGCTCTTAGTTAGACAGTGCAGCAAATTTGCAAAACAAACAATAAAAAATTAAGGAGAAAAACTTAAATGACTGGATTTTGCTCTTGATCTTTCAACGAGCAGCAGTAATTGAGAATGCACCAAGGCTGGTTCAAAATGTTTTGAAGTATGACTTCTTAAACAAACTAAAATATGCTTTCACGGTTGATCATTTATGTCACTGCAAATGCCCTAAAATGTATTTGCACTAATGCTAAAATTCATTATGTGTCAAAGAGGCGACAGAAGCAGAGCTTATTCTCGCATCGCTGTCTGGTATTATATTACTCTTTAAGTTAACAAAAACTTCACCCAGATCACACACACAATGTCCAGCCTTCAGATGGATGACAGAATACTACATTTCTGCCCTCGGGTTTAATGGGAAAAAGCCAGTGGTGTCTCTTTCCCCTCTCATTTCCCCCTCCTTTCTCACATGCAAAAAGAAAACACAACAACCCCACCCCACGCAACACATTTCCTGATCCACTGAGCCAGTGCTTCATTTACACAATAGATCAT
Organism: Enteromius treurensis; assembly: GCA_032275025.1. Lineage (NCBI taxonomy): Eukaryota > Metazoa > Chordata > Actinopteri > Cypriniformes > Cyprinidae > Enteromius > Enteromius treurensis. The sequence continues at coordinate 10,444,478 of JAUCMU010000043.1, forward strand.
GTGAAACACGTAAACATGTCCATTACCTCATTACATTTATCCAGCAGAGAGAAAGAAAACAACTCAAACAAACAGGGTCTGTTTGGACAGACCCCCTCGATCACGGTGTTCTCTAATCTGAGCTTTTGACATGCTCTTAAGCTGCGATCAGCCGATTATAGACTCAGAGGATGGACATACAGCTCTATCTCTTCTGTTTTGACACCAGACAAACAGGGATATGAATCACAGATGCAGAGCTTCACAAACCATTGTATCAACATCTGTAAGCAGTTGGTCTATGATCGGTATTTTAATGCACTTTTTAAAACGGAAATTCAATTCTGATTGGATAAGCCATGAGATAACGATAAAAATGAAAATGATAAACCTCACCTACATTGTTTCACCTTAGCTTTAAATGAAACTTGATCATGAGACTGTTCTTTTCCTGGTCGTCATTTCATTGTTAGTTCATGCGTCACTGGAAGGTAGGATCAATCAGAAAAATGAAAGAATTGCGGAAGAACATTTGTTAATAACTGCTGCTCAGACCTGCCATGACAAGTTGGACTAGGCCTTCAAAACATCTATTACTGACTGTGCACCTGATAAGCCATCAATAGATACCTATCTTAGGAGTACCACATGGGACGGGTTATGTGTCAGAAAACATAACGTCCAAAAATATGTACTAAGGTTCCGACTGAAATTCCAATTAACCTGTTTGACTGGCAGAAGGTTGTAAGAAACTAGGTTAATTTGGTCTAGCTTGAATAGCAGATCAAATTTACCGCAAACAATTTCCTAATGTGTCCTTAACTGGATCCCTGACCTGCTCTACTTAACATCAGTAATCTGAATTAAATACGACTCGTTTGGATAATGAGAAATTTGGAGAGAGATCGCAACAATGAAAAAAAAAGTCACACACATGGTCTTGTACAGCCTCCACACTCCAACTGCCCACAATGCAGCACCCAGAATGAAGAAGAAGAAGAAAAAAATGGATTTACAGCGGAATGAAATTCTAATTATCCTTCATTACAAATGGCTGTGGTCTAAAGCAGATCACATTACTGACTACTGCAGTGTGCAGCTGCTCAGTGAGACCAAACCTCAGCGGCCCAGCCGTGGATTAGACTCTACTGTCTCAAAAAAATCCTCCCTTGTAAATATGTTTTTGTTGGAGATCTCCTTATTACGCGGGATGATGCGTTTTTCCATCTCCATTGTTTTTCCCTTATCTCTCCTAATTCAAATCCCTGAGATTGTAAGCAAGCTGTCAGAAAATGGCAGAAGGCGGATTTGTTCCTCTTTACCATTTATGGAATTTGTAGAAATGAAGGAGGGAACATGTGGGCACATCTCACATGAATAGGAGTTAGGAATGGGCAGTATGACCAAAATCTTAAATTGCAGTATGATTAATTTTATAATCACAATAAACATATGTAACGACTTATTTTTACTGAAAATGTAGTCCCAAATATAAGCTAAAATACATCTTCATGACAACAAACAATATATATAGACACACACACACACACACAGACACACATTACATCTTTACAACCTGCCTACATTTAGCGTGTAATGTCACTGATTGTTTTTTTATGCATCCTTCTTGAATAAAAGAAAAAAGAATCTTACTGAACCTGAACTTTTAAACCACAACAACAACCAATAGACCAAGAATCTATACGGGCCGACACATTTCTTAATGCCCTGTTCTAACTTAATGCTGTGATTCATTCATAATAAATGTTGGTTTATTGAATTCGTAATACAGTTACCACAAAAGCCAGCTTCACTAACCTCCTGAGATATCCACTGGCGTCAGCCAACGAGTTTATTGCACAGCAAGTTTGACGTTGTTGACGAAACAAGCGCACCACAGCTGCTGAGATAGGAGTCTCAGCCGTGACATAACATGTCTTGAATGGTTCTCAAAGGGCTAATAACAGTATGTGGTTTCCTTCTTGTAAGAAAACCCTGCCTGAGAGAGTAGGCCGCGAGATGCCCGTGTCTCATGTTTCTGTGTACATAACATGGTTTGCGTGACATGTGTCCTGCTGCCGGCGAGAGAGAGGGTTAATGTTACGGTATGTGTGAGTGCATGTACTGTATGTGTTTACTCTATCCACATATGTTTTGAGGTGGACTCGAAGGGTTAAAGGGAAACGCAGCAGGGGCGTAGCATATCTCTGATGGGAAAGCTGACTGCAAGAGATAAAGCGCGCAGCAAACAGGCTCTCACGGCCGAGCAGGAAGCGGTGTTAGGAAAGTGAGTTTCAGCGAAAGGGGTGTCAATCCTGCAGGGACAGAGGAGAGGAATGAGTTTCCACACGCACATGTCTCATAACACAGAAAAAAAACACACAGCAGAGCAAAACGAGCCCTGACAAGACATCCTCTAAGAGACTCTCCCTAAATAAAAGGCTGATCCATTCGAAATTAACGATTATTGACTAAAAATACACATTGACCGAAATATTAATAACCATTTCTCAGAACCACCATTTTAATACTGATAAAATATTTCATTTTCGTAATTAAAACAGAGACACAGTAGCATAGACATAGCAAAGAGAGAGCAAGCAGCCAATAAATCAATACAAATTTATAATTATAATGCTATAATGTATAATAAGGGATGCAATGAAATACAGCCAATATTTAAAAAAGTATTTAAAAAAAGTTAATTTTTAAATAGCTGATATTAAACCGTGATATTATTTTGCAAAGAATAAATTAAAAAAATTATAATTTTAACGTAATGCAATGCAATTAGGCACGTCACAGTGCAGTTTAATTTGAAGATTTTTTAAAGATCACATTTAACAGTGTTATTAAACTGAGATTTTTAAAGATCAACATTAAATAAGCATTAGCAGACTGCAAAAAAAAAAAAATCCTAATGTAAAAATAAAGGACATTTGCAAGAACAATTAAATATCCAATATCAACAAAAAATGTCAAATTAATTCAAAATGTCTTATATCAAACCATAACCAATACTGTACTATATATCTCGCTAAAATAACAGATAATATTGATTAATGGCCATTAAAACAATTTTTACATTTTGCAGATGCTTTTATCCAAAGCGACTTACAATCGGTAATACAATTAATAAAAGTAAATAAATTACAGCCATTCAATATCACCCACAATTTCTAAATCTATTCATCCCCAATACATTTAGTGTCTTTTTGTTTGGTAGCACCCATCATACCCTGAGAGCCGTTAGACACGGACAGCAGCAGGGCCTCAAATAAGGCCCTTCTCCAAGAGAACAAAAGCATTAACCGAAGCTCCACGTGTTGTTTATTACGCCCTTTTACAGCTCGAGGTCAGCAGCTGACTAATTTAAGCAGCTCGTCCTTCTGAACCAAATCGACTGGGAGGGAAAACCGAGAGACACAATCTGACAGAAGACACAGAGGAAGATTCTATTGTTCTTTTAGCCTTTGTCAAAGTGAAAAGTGGCAGATGGGTGTTTGCACCCTTCTGAATCTATTCGGACAGCTGTGAGGCACAAGTAACTCCTCTTCTGCGTACAAAAAGGGAAACAAGGAAGAGATAGAAAGCAAGAGGGGGCACCCGGTGCCCCTGCTGTGTCTGCTTTCAGCGGATGGCTGTAGACACAGTGCTCTTGTGTTCGGGATCTGCTGCGTCTTGGCTCACCCACTCCAGGAATGCACTCGGCCCCACAGCTAATGACAGACTGGAGCCTCTGTGGTGCACACAAGCAGTCGGAGCAAAAGCTGCTGCCAGTCAGCCGCCTGGATGCTTGGCCAGCAGCTGTACTTAGAGGTGCTGACATCCATTGTGCTGGGTAATGGCTACTAGAACACGAGTGCGAAAAGAGCATCTGTTTAAACGTGACTGGACGACTTAGGGTCGGCAGTGAATGGCTATCAAACAGGGTCCGCTAAAACAGATGGTGCAGCGAGTTGTTGTTTTGAAGCAAGCCTGAGAGGGCCTTTTTTTTGTTGGCAATGCTAAGGAAAAAGGGTGGAGTGTTGTTTTCTCAGACGGATCTATGTAAATAGTTTCACTTTTCTAATCTCACGCCAGTGGCAGAATTCGGTCACATGCTGAGCCAAACCACCAAGGAATCGGCTCTTCAACATGCTAAAATACTGGTTGCAGCAATCTCATCGAAACTTCCTTAAAATGACAAACCGAAAATCCACATAATGTTGCAATGTCTGATTCCCAAACAAATCAGTCCTTTGAACCAGATCAACCCAATTCACTGAAGAGATCCAACTAAACAGAATGATCAGGTTTTTTTTTTTTACTGTAAAACAACTTAATTTGGGTCTGTTTCACATCTAGTTATCAGACTTTTATTAAATATTCACCATATTTTTAATGTATGAACAGGCGGAGCCATTTGTGCCTTAAATGGGCTTCCAGCATTATACACTTCTACACTATTTTAGCTCTATAAAAACCTCCTCTATGCTGGCAAACTGGTATTTGCTTGCCATATTGAATTTTTTTTATTCTTTTTTAATCATTTTACTGTTAACTACACAGTTGTTGTTTTTTGCTGCCGCTTTTGTAACCTTTTTGAAGCTTGAAAGCTTTGTTCTTTGTAATTAAATGGGGAAAAAAAGCCCAGTACAACCTTCAGAACTTTTCAGTTTTTTTGTATACTCCACATTTATGTGCATTTGTATACTCTATAGATATGTGCTGTATACTCCTTATACAAATGTATAGTCTATTTACATGTCTACTGAGAAAGAACATAAGCTAATCCTCAAATGAGGAACAGTCTGTCTGTTAGTCATATATTTCTTCATACTTCCTCACAATGACTTGATGTCTCATCTAGCTATACAAGGCAAGATGTGGGTTCTATATCAATTGACAAAAGACTAGAGTTTCGTCATTCTGTATTTTTAAGTCCCTGTGGGCTAAACTATGTAATTTCCCTGATGAATGTGCATGAAGCTACCAACAAGTGAGCATGTAAGTAAACGGATCAAAGATAAAAATAAAATATAGAGTAGACTTATTCACAATTTATATAATCTCTTTCTACTCACGATAAACCAGACATTAACCATTAACTCAGTCGCGCTATCGTCTTTGACAAGGGTGTGGAGAGACACAGGGTAAATACGAAATACTTTGTTCCTTTCAAGAAATATAATAGAAGCTTTCCATGTTAAAAAACTAGCTAGATGTATTATCAAACATGTTACAAATGGCACCATCAGCTCTTGTTGGTAGACTTAGAGCTAGCCAATACTAGTCGGCCTTAAGAATGGCTTCACAAGCAGCTTTCTGAATTTTAAACATCACACCCTATGTGCCATGCAATTTACAGACACACACAACTGAAGGCCACAAAATTGCAAGTCCTCGTCAAGTTTTTGAAACACTGTAATTTTCCACAAAGACAACAAATAACATAATCCCTGCGATTCATATAATTCACTCAGCATAAGGAAAACAACCCAGATGCTTTGAAACCCACACCTTCTAAAACGTTGCTGTTTGTTTACAATATTAGAAATCAAGCATAAAGATAAAAATAAAATAGGGGTTGCAGCCGCTAACGCAATGTATAGATGTCTGGTAGTCTGGAGAGCTTTAGCGAGCCATTTCCCACTCTGGGTTTCAATCCAGAGAGACACTGGCCAACATATTAGAGCAGAAAACTAAGTAAAAGAGCCTGAAGGACTACCGTACGAAACCTTGAGGGGAAAAAACATATCGCTCGGTCTTGTTTAGAGACAGAAAGGCATCTGTTTCACACGGATTTTCCAAAGACGAAGAATCAGGTCTGTGTTGTAACTTGTTTAAAAGTTGCATTATAACGTAACAGAACCAAAACTTGTGGAATGTAAGGCTTATAGTTTCAGTTCAGTTCAATTCACAGTTCTCGTTTTAGTCATTCATTGTGCCTCAAACTAACATCACTTTTACTGGGAAATTTACCATCATAATAATAAGCACAAGTGCTAATTTGCAAACATCTCTCAAACCCACACAAACCACTTCCTGGAGCAAAAGAATACTTCTTTCTACACTACCGTAGAAAAGAAATGAACACTTGGATGCATTGATAATGTAAAATATTTCTTTTTCAAATAAATGCTGTTCCTTTATAAACTCTCTATTTATCGAAGAATATTTATTCTGCATAAAAAGTTTGTTTTCACAAAAGTAATAAGCAGCACAGATGTTTTTTTATGGATTTAATAAATGCAGCCTTAAGGGACTTTCAAAACTGGTTTAATATTTTACTGACCCCAAACCTTTGAACGAGCCAAGTGATACATTTAATGGTTTAAGCATGCACACGAAAGCACCAGAAAAGAATCAATCCCCATTAAAATCATTTGTGCTGGAAAATTACAATTATTTCTGCATCTTTGGTTATTCACACAATGCCTATTTGTCTACGCTAGCACCTCTTCCAATGTCATAATGATTTGATTTCAGTCTTCGCTGAGGTGACAATTAACACTAGGTAACATATGGAAGTGTTAAAGTGAAAAATCAGAGTAAAATAAAACGAGTAACATGGGAAATTCCTGTAGTTTGCAATGTGCCTAGTGCTAAAAACAGAGCGACTTCAGCTGTGTGCCTTCAGGGAGCTGCTTTTTATTCTCACAATCTGAAATAGTGTGGGCCGAGTCGAGCTCCTGAAACCCCAAGATCAGCCTCTGAGTGAGCACAGCACTTTTTTTTTTTGCCTTCCTGTGCTACTTCCTTTGGTTTGTTTTTATTAACTAGGCCTATACATGTTGTAAATGAAACAATGCAATAGCAGCGCTAAAAGATCTTTGCACCTCCAAGCTTTGTAGATTTGTAGCTTTGCACAATCACGATCTAGGTGCCTTGTAATAGGTGCAGTGAATGACCAATACAGATCACGACTTCAAATGATGGGTCGATGCCATGCATTTATGCCAACTAAAGCCCTGGTTAGAGAGTAGGATCTGACTTGTACAGAAATGAAAAAATTAGTAGGTAAAACATCACCACGATGATCAATGAAAACTAGCAGGGCACGAGCAAATCATACAAACACTTACAAATGAGATTGTATGACTAATCCAACAAATTAACAACTAAAAAAACGTCATGAGACTTTTAGAGTTGCATAATGTTACTTATCTAATGTTAGTATTTCCTAATGCAATTTTTACGACTGAAATCAAAGAAATGCAAAATCAAATAAAAAACTATTTTTCAAAACATACCATGCAGAAACTTGCAGAAACGTCCAATTTAGACTTCACTGGTGGCACCTAAAGGTAACTGCAATCAGTTTTTATTCTTGTGAAGCAACACTCGTTTAGCTAATGGGGATAAAATTGTGGCAGAACAGCAGTTTGTCAAAAAAAAGGGCTGTTTATTTTTATTACTGTTCATTTTGATTTTTTTTGTTGCTGTTTGTGGCACATAAACGACAGAGTTTTCATTTAAGAAAGCTGAGGAGATAGGCGGAAAGAAAAAGGATGCTTGGGTGGTCGCGCAGAAAAAAACAGCCAAAATATGGCGCAGTATCCTCAACAGACTTTTAACGGATGACCTTGAAGAATCATCCCTTCTGTCCGCTGCTCAGTCTGTGGGAGGACTAAACATGTAGCATTCAGCCGGTGCACTAGAATCAAGCCAAACATGTGTGAGCAGCCATACATCCATGCATACACACACACACATTACTTGGGATCACTTGGGACACTTTTGTCCCTGGTTTGAATCTGTGGTGGTGAATCAATATGAGAATGTGGCCGCTTGGGATCAATGGTCCAGCCCAATCCCACCATCCCTCCATCTCTACCATTTATTCTCCAAGCGCAATGCTCTCAGTGACTCACTCATTACATAAGGCAAGAGACACTCATTTGCCTGTTGAGCCTGTTCACGTGTTGTTAAGGGGAAATAGTGCAGATGCCGTGTGGTTTTGGGAACGGAGAGTTAAGTGCCGTTCAGGCTGGATTAGTTTTCCAAATGACGTTTAAGTTCAAATAAAATAAAAAATAAAAAAAGTTTTCATTTCAAGTAAAAGTTCGGATGGGGTTGGGAGCAACACCCCTGCCCATTTCTTAAATTATTTTTGGCCATAGGGGGCTTTCACATTGGAACAATTGGCAAAAGTACCATCTTTATATTCATATCACAGCAACTAGGAACTGTTTTATTTCTAGGAACTCTGTGTGGGGGAACTAAATTAGTCTTGAGCAGCCAGACCATCAGAATGATGACAGAAGGTCTGGGAATCTTTAGCCGATTTGAATGGCCAAGAAGCATCCATATGACTGACAAAAATCACGTTTTGTTTTGTGCCACGTCAGGTTTAGGGGTGTGAAAATGTCACCATATTAACATACTAACCCTTGGACATATTTTAAAGAACCTATGCTGCGAACTTTACATAGTTCACATATTTTTGAAAACCCAGCGTTTAGTTGATCCCGATAAGCACTGAATGTCACAGATGTAAACATGATGGCTTTTTTCTTCCATGAGGGAGCTTGGCGTCAGGGCATCTTTATTTCCAGGTGGAATGTTAAAAAAATGCAACATGCACGCATTTCAACCAATCTCGCTAAACACAAAACCTGCGTTTGTAAATGCTACAAATAAAGACATCACTGTTGGTTGCTTCAGAGTTTCCACTGTTGGTGCTAATACAACCAAGAAAACGGCCCAACAGGGGGAAACTGGTTCTCTAGGAACTACCCTACTGGCTAGTTTCGTGAATACTTGGTGCAAATCCCCTAATGTAGATTATCTTGGAAACTGTTCAAATTTTATTCACAAGTTTCCTATGTGGTAGGGAAAATTCATGCATTAGATATCCATATCTTTGAAGGTACTGTAATAAAGTCAGAATTTCCAGCACTGTAGCAATACTACCTATAAATTTGTATATGTATATAAATAAAACTACAGCGGCCATTTTTAATCATCTGCGATCTGACTCTACTTATTGACTTCATTTGCTAGTTACGTTGGACGGGAAGCTAAAAGTACTTCAAGTACCAACTGTTATTTTACCCAGGAAGTTGGTTGAAAGGTCTACAAACACAAAATGCTGAACAGCAAATTCACCTGTCCTTCTCAGATAGAGCTGAATAGGGCTAAAGAATAACTTGAGCTTACACACACAAGTGCCCAAGTGACTAAGGTCACACATACACATCTCAATCTTTAAAAAAGCACTTCAACTGCCTGTCAACATGGACATCTGTTTTTGTTCTCAAGCTAAATCTGCCATGCAAAGCAAGATATAGAGCTATGTTAGTGAGGGAGACACTGGATGAGACTCGCACAGAAAGGGGCAACAGACGTACACACACATATCCTCATTGACAGAGAGAGAGTGTGAGAGAGAAAGCCCATCCCCCACTAACACCTCCCAGATGCTTGACTGAAAACAAAGAAATGATTCTGATTTTATTCCATCCGGAAGCTTAAGTCCAACGGTTATTTCTGATATCAGCGCACAAACAAAAGAACATAAACCTTTGTCTTTGACATCAAGAATCATAAATGCCAACAGCCAAAAACCAACCCACTATAAATCATCTGTGACTGTGAATTATGCAGAAACCAAATTCAACATAATTCACTGGAAAAAAAAACCAATGCTTGACACATCCATTCATGCAAGTTACTTCACATATCTCATAATCCAAGGACATCTTCTTACGAAATCAATGAAGCAGTTGTCAGCATCCTAATGATCAGTGCAAGAGTGGATGGCAGTGGAAGGTTGAGGTGTAGGAGGAATATGGAGGAGGTTTTTGTGAATAATCTCACCTGAAGCTTGGCCTGTGGGGAGCATGCCGAGGAGGAGGAGCAGCAGGGATGTGGCGGCCACCCTGTGAGCGAGCGAGGCTCTTGTCTCACACGCTACCATTCCATTGCACATCTTTCAGCCCTGCTTGTGCAGCAAGAATCCTCTCCGGCTGAACCTAGCGACAGAAACACACTTATAACTACTCAGTAGTTAGCATATTAAAACAACATAAATATTATTTGCTTTACAAGAAAAAGCATTTTACATTTAAAAAATAAAAATAAAAAATATAATATGAATATTATATATGCATGCATATTTAAAATAAAAATATATATTTTTAAATCCCAATGTAAACAGGATTTGGTCATTTAATCTTTATTAATTTATTGCCTGCATTTTTTCTAAGCCGCTCTACAAAAACAACAGTTTTTTTCACATTTGGCTAATTTTTTATGCATTTCTTAGCGTCCAAAAGTGTAGGACTCTCAGTTCCTTTTTTAACGCCATGTTATGTTTATGGCCAGAGCATTTACAAATAAAACTTAAGATGTTTAATACTTTTTAAAAATTTAGGCTACAGACTTACTTTGAATTGACTTGGTTAAAATGCTTTTCTAGAGTATCATCATAGTAGTTTTACAGTCCAGTATTACTGTATAATAATCCAGCAAAATAGGTTTGATGCAAAGTGGATTCTGACAAGATTTGTTGTGTAAGTATTGAGTTTCAGTTCCTGAAAAACAGTATTTTTTAAAACACCACTGTTCTCGAAACTAACACATAGACGATGTCAGAACTGAGAAACCTTGAGGAACTGAATGGCTGCAGGATATCCATGTGGTATACGAAGCCTATCAGAAAGTACAACAATGGAAAGCGAGTTAGACTCACATTACTTTGCACTTGGGGAAAAAAACAAGTGCGCAGCCATTACACAAATGAGAGCAGGTGCAACTGTGCTGCCAAGCAAGCACAAACCATTTGTCAGTTTTCCTCAAAAACAAGATATTTATGTGTGTGGTAAAGGCAGATTAAGCTCAGGAACATGGGGTGCACGAGTCCCAGGAACCAACAGGATGCTGAAGGTGCAGCTATTGCTCCCACATGAGGCCAATCTGCCACTGCCACCACACCTTTCCCCTCCTCACTCGAGAGAAGCACTAGGGTGTCCAAGGAGTGTGACGCACATCCCACTGGCAGAGAAGAGCTCGCCTGCTGCCTCATGTACCAAACAGACTGGCGCAGAAGAACATTCTGCAAAAAACTGCTCCGTGCCAACACGATCCCAGAGTGGGAAAACTGCAATTCAGTCTGGATTCAGTCAAAGTGACTAAGGTGTTGTGCAGATGGCATCCCCGAGTAAGCACATTCACTGACACGGCACACAAATATTCAACAACACCTGCCTGAAAATATTTTCAAATAGAGATGAATGACTGTATTAAAAACTGTATTAAAAACTAGGCCTTTAAGAGATCTAATCTGTACTTGAAAGCAGTTCTTTACCACGTTGTGGTAAAAAAAAGAAGCATTTTTGACCACATTAAAAAGCCATCATCTTATCACACTAGTCACATTGCTTTTACTTGAAGGGGTCATTCGGTGCCACATGCACTTTTACCAGCTGTTGGGACTGAAATGTGTGTTGGGAGTGTGTGTACACAACCATTCTACAATGATAAAGATCCACATGTAGTTTTCTTTTAATTTAATAAAAATAAGTTGCCCCTCCTGAAATCAAGCCATTCTAAAATGTGTCACATTGACAGAGGCCACTCCCACAATATTTGATTGACAGCAGCGTCACACAGACTGAATTGGTGTCTTACCTCAGACCCGCCCTGAGTGAGCCTTCATCAGACCGAGACGCAGAGATAAGCAAGACTCCTAAGCGATTGAGGTGTTTTGTTGTTGAATGTATTTATGAACATAGCAGTAGTGATTTACTCCCGACATCTGAGTGACTGAAGACGCAGAGGAGTAACGTTAAGTTTGGTTCTGAAGGGAAACGTGCCCTTGGTCAACCGTTTATGTTCGCACGAACCATTCATGATCCAGCCTCACCAACAGAAGCAGTGAGTCTAATGTCTTTTAATGAATCTTTGCAAATCTCCTTTCCTAATAATGTGCTAATTAGCTTCACTTCACTTAGTTTCACTATGAATGCGGCTAAAAAAAGATCCTCCGAGAGCGCCTCGGAAAAGAGGGGCGGGGTCAGCGGAGCTCGTGAAGATTTAAAGGGGAAGTACACACAACAGAGTGATCTCTAAAGACGTTTACTAAAGCGGTTTTCTTTGAGAAATTTTTAAATAAACTATATTACAAACTTTTAATTAAGACCATAAAGAATCATATTAGCTTATGGAAAATTGGCTTTGTAAGGCCCACTTTAAAAATGTACTTAAATGATTTCAACAAATGGTTGCAATATAACAAAGAGTGAAACATTTAAGGGGGTTTGAATACTTTCCCTGTGTGTATATATGTGCAACAACTCAGTTTCTTCTTTGTGATGCTTTGAAATGTTCCATGTTTCAAATGATGCTTTGAAAATAAAGTGTAATTTTAAGCTCAATCAGTTTGAGATCAGGAGATTTGTTTAACCTTAAAAACTCATTTGTTGCTTTTGCTGTATGTTTTTCCCCACTGTCCATTTGTACTTTGGCCAAAGAATTTGACTTTTTGTCCATATTACCTGGCCCTAGAAGAAAATATATATATTTATTTTTTTCTTTTTGACTAAGCATTTTAACTTAATATACAATTTTTATTGAACTTTTCAACAGGAGGATGTGTGTTGTTCCAACCCACTTCCTGGCTCCCAACAGCTGGAAAACTTCTGTTCTCTGCTGATGGAGATCGGTCTGACTGAAGACGAGGCGAGCTTAACAACTGAAGAGAGGAACCGGCTCATCCAAGCATGGAGCGCTGTAGAAGAACACGACAAACATCCAGCCAACTTTCACCAGCTCTACAAAACACACTGGGGTGATGCTCTTTACTGCCGCTCAGAGAGTGACGATCGTACCCTGGCCCAGCGAGACGTCGGTTCTCAGCACAACAGGCTGATGTACACACTAGTGAAACTTCTCTCTGTAGGATCAGCCAAGACTACTCCTGAAAAAAACGCCATTGTGAAAGCCTATGAGAGACTTCAGCAGCGCACGTTGGTAGATCCGGTTCTGAGCAAACTGGGTATACCGCTGCCAAAAATTGACACCAAAACCGTCTGTGATTTTATCCGGCGTCACGACAGACTACAGACTCTAGCTCCATGCCAGCCGATGTCCGTTCTCCCTCCGATTTCAAGCAAATGTGCTCCTTTTCTGCCCAAGGAGTGTGTGCCAGTTCCTCACATACTGCTGCCATTTAAAGCCCCGGTCGCTTCCATCACCATCGAACCTCTAGCTAAAATCGCTTCATCTGCCACACGAGTGATCCCGGCTGCTTCCACCAACATGGACACATCACAGAGTACCGGCAGCCCTTCAGCCTGGGCCAGGGCTACTCTGTATAAACGCAAACATACAGGCAGTCTTACAAACGCCGGAGCCAAGAAGTCACGTCTGCCTGTTTGTACACTGTGCAACCGACCAACTCAGGGACACAAAAAGTACAAGAAGAAGACTTTCTGCCCTGTGAAAATGATGTCGACCTCGAGAGGACTTCACAGCAGAGTCTACAGCAGTTACAAACATTTTACCTCGGTTGTAGACTCGGGACAGCAATCTTAGTGCTCTTTTCTACGTTTGTGAAGTATAAGAAATTAGTATTGGGTTGGTGGCTTTTTCTAAATGACTTGAAGACTCAATTCTGCAGTTGAGTATTACACATTTGGCTTTTATTTTGAGACGAGACTTGATATACATAATGTCAAACATTTAAGCCAAAGTACAGCAAAAACACCACCACTGAGGCCTTTTTGCAGCGGTATACTAATAATCAGCTCAGATCTGTATCAGCCAGCTTCTTAAAATCAAGCATTTATTAGAAACGATGCTGTCAGAGGCAGAACAGTACTTTACTGTAACCTGAGCTACAGGGGCTTACGGGGAAGGCCGAGACAATTCCCTGATACCACACTGTTAAAATCCCTTCTATATCAAAACACCAAGCACTCTTGTTAGAAAAGCAAAGCTGCTGACAAACATTTCATTTTAATCTGAAAAAAAAAATGTATGCGCACATTTTCTCAGTCAGCATGTATTACAGGACAGAAAAAAAAAGTCTAGGGAAGGTTGACACTTGATTTGATTTGAAACATTACAGAATTTGACTCTAAAGTGAATTTCATTCATCCACGCCATAACGCATTATACAGTCTCTTGTGATTTGGAGCTAAGGCACCAGAAGAGACAAATCCGTATAGCATATTACTTACTATATGCACTAAAATGCATATAACCACTACATTTTCAATGCATGCGACTGCATTTCCTGTAGGGTTCAGTATGTAGCAAGCTACCGTTTCGTTCTGAACTCACGTGTACTTACAAGGGAATGAGGCGGAGGATGAATTCAGTACAAGTACAGCAAAAAATAAAGAAAATTTAAAAACGTTTTTTTGTGACATTTACACGTCAAACCACATTAATGTAAGCATGTGAACTTGTGAAAATAATAGTTGGAAACACAAAACAAAAAATATAAATTGCAGCATGCAAATGAATGACATAGAAAATCTCCATTTATCTTGATTTGTGTCACAGGCAGTTGTTGATGATCAGTATCATCAGTGCCTCTATTCTTCACCTGAGACTTCATGGAGCACAGTACAGTAAGTAGCTGAGGATCCCAAACACCACAAGACATCGATCAAAAATGATTGTAACGTGATTGGTCGACATATATCAGCGCAGGGTTTCCAAAACCCTGATTTATGGCAAAAATATGGAAGCTTGTTTCCGCCACAGAAAGAAAAAAAAAAGCTAATTATTTTATTTTTTCACATTTATGAGTTTTTCTGACTTCCTTTTGTATTAAAAAAATTATATAAAAATATTTCATCAATATTTTGAAATCTAAAATTGCTATAAAGTCATGTTGTGTTCTGAATTTAAAGTTATCACACACACAAAAAAGATCTAAATTTATGCATCATACCATGAGCATCAAAATCCTTCACTTTATTTTTCATGCAGTCTCCGGTTTTGAATGATTTCATATAGATATATATATTTATGATCATTTGCAAAAATATGTAAAAGGAGCGCTAATTATTTCAGAATTGTTGCAATTCCTTTTTTTTTACCCCATGACCGAAACATGCTTCAATAAAAAATGATCACTTACGTCATACTAGTCAAGAAACAGTCAGGAGGAAGTAAAAATAGACCATTCACCATTAGTAAATCTCATACAACATAACAAAATCTTCATGATTCCATTTATCTTTCCAATCAGCGTGGAAATGTGTCCTCATGCTGAATTCAAAAGGAATGTGGAATTTACGACATTATTTCCTATGCATATGTCGTTCCATGACAAGTCTTCCCCCATATTTACATTGCATCTGCTATATATATATATATATATATTAATAAAGATACCTTTGTTTTAGTATAAAAAGACTAAATGTCAATCAACAAGGTCATAATCTCAGTAGTGCATATAATACCTAGATGCATACAATGTTGTAGCCGTTAAAAAGCATTTATCAAAAGAAAAAAAAAATATTAAACAATATCTTGATCAAGCATCTGCTGTTTACAGGGTTGCAAAGCGTCAGCATTTCCAGTTAAAAATATAACTTTAATGTAAAGTGGGTTCGAGGGTAGAGCTGGATGCGTTGTATTAATGTGACACAGGATGTTCAGGTTGACAACAATTTGCAGTACGACCCAAAGTTATTCGTTTTGAACAAGATCATTTTACTTTTTCTCATGCAAAAAGTATTTTTTTTTTTTTTGTGAACATAGTAGGGGTGACCCCGAATAGTCAAAGAATCAATGCTTCGATAATAGGAGCCTGATTCGATACCAATCTCTCAGGCGAATATTCGTAGGGTGTTATGATGATCATGCCATTTTGACTATATTGGGGTGCTCAAGTCTGATTTCACAGTAAACTACCGGTTTTCTCACAGTATGTTAATATACAGCCTATTATAATAATGCTATAAATATAAATCTGAAAAGAAAGAAGCTTTAAATAAATATTTGAACATGCGTGAATAAATCCAACCACCCCTATTTTAAAGTTTTACTTTCTATAATCCAGTTAGGATACAAAAACATTTCAAAACATTTTAGCCATATATATATATATATATATAATTTATATATTATTTATCTCATATAAGATGCATTTGGCTGAGTGGCGCTGCAGTAAAATGCTTAATATTGATAACAATTAAGTAAAATATTAATGACTATCATGTCCATAATATTATGAGAATGAGAACACTATTATAATAAAACGCTGTGAATTTTTATAGTTTAGTTACGGTTTTCTCGCACGCTGCTGTGTGAAGAATGGGTCCACAAAAGGAGTTCATTGTGAGCCACGCATTTTTTGCATATAGCCTATAAGTTGTAATATTAACGTTATGTTGTATAAATAACAAAGTGACTCTTGACTCTTATTTTCCTCCCCAGCCCAAACATATGAGCCCGGGTCAGGAAGCAGACAGAATGGCTAAACCTACCGTCTGCTAGCCGGCTTTTATAAAGCTGTTTATAATACAGAGAAACAAATGATCAAGCTCGGCTTATTGAATATCAGGTCTCTTTCTATGATTTGATCAATGATCATAACCTAGATTTGCTCTGTTTGACAGAAAAGTGGCAAAAACCAGATAAATGCATTAGTTTAAATGAGTCTACACCCCAGGATTACTGCTATAAAAATGAGCCACGTCCGAAAAGCAAAGGAGGTGGTGTTGCTACAATTTATAGCAATGTAATCAGTATTTCTCAGTAGGCAGGCTTTAAATATAACTCGTTTGAAGTTATGCCCGGAAGATGGAGCGCAGCTGGAGGAAAACAAATATATACTAACTTACAGAAAAGCATTAAAAAGGACTAGATCTGATTACTTTTCGTCTCTGTTAGAAAAACAAACAAACATAACCCTCGTTATCTATTCAATACAGTGACTAAATTAACGAAAAATAAAGCATCAACAGGTACTGACTTTCCACAAGATCACAGCAGTAATGACTTTATGCAATATTTTTCTTCCAAGATTATTATTATTAGAGATAAAATCGAAAATTCCACTCATTCTCTACCATAGGAGAGGAAGAATTGTCTAAACTTGTTGAGGTACGGAGGACGCAGCTGACGGCATTGATGCCCGCCGGGGCAGAACAGGCAGTGGGGACACCCACCAGGGCGGAACAGGCGGCGGTGATGCCCTCCAGGGTGGAACAGTCAGGACTGAAACGAGGAGCATAGAGAGGTTAGTTATGGTCTCAAAGGCCGAGGCACTACCTGCTGCTAGTGCGTCCAGGATCCAACAGGTTACAACAGGGAAACAGCGTAGGACCCTTCTGGCTGTAATTTTGGAAAAGGACTGGGGAACGGTTCTCCTGGCCATGACTGGGGAACAGCGGACTAGAATCCTCAGGAAACTGGACTGAGTGTACAATGACTTCCATGGCTGGGGCAGGGTAGGGCAAGGGTTCAGTGGCGCAAACCGATTGTCCTGAAGGTTGTGCAGCCACCAGCAGAACTTCCGGGGGTTGTGCAACCACTAGCGGAGCCTCAGGGAACTTGCCCTCGTCGTCCGACACCTCTGGGGTCAGTGCAGCCACCGGCAGAACCTCCAGAGTGGCTTTAGTTGTGGCCAACACCTCTGGGGGTCGTGCAGCCACCGGCAGAACCTTCAGAGGAACCACGGCCTGAGTCAACATCACTAGGGACTCAGTGGGGAACTTAGGAGCACACTCATCGGGAAAAGAGGTCTCTGACACACAGTGTGTGGCCCATACACTCCGAATGGTGACAGCCATGACAGGTAGCACGGAGGAAAGAGGAACAGTCTTAAGGAAGCTCTGTGAAGGAACCTGGGAAAGCTGGCTGTCCTGGATGACATCAACAGGGGGGCCCGCCACGCTGAAGATCATCCATGTATGCCTTAGGAAGAACTTGATGTCTTCATCCGCTACACCTTTGACGCCTGGGTACACTAGCGTGACATCCATGGTGGCTGAAGACTTTGGCTTGATTCCTATCTTGGATTAAGGCTTGGGCTGTGTCTCAGGGTTTGGCGACCATTATGAGTGCTGGCTTAGACTGAGCAGCCGTCTGACTGTTGACTTAGACTGAGGCTGGGTGGCCATTGTGACAGTTGCTTCAGACTGGGGCAGGGTGGCCATCTTGTCTGCTGACCTTGACTGTGGCTGAGCGGCCATCTTAACTGTTGGCTTGGAATGTGGCTGGGTGGATGTCCTAATGTTGACATGGACTGTGGCAGGGCGGCCATCTTGTCAGTTGCTTCAGACTGCGGCAGACTGGCCATCTTGTCTGCGGACCTTGACTGTGGCTGAGTGGCCATCTTGACTGTCGACGTGGACTCTGGCAAAACATTGTCTTGAATAGACTAGAAGACTCTATTGGCATTAGTGGAAGTGCCTTAGCATGGTTCAAATCATACTTATCTGACCGCTCTCAGTTTGTAGCAGTGAATAAGGACATATCATATCGATCACAAGTGCAATATGGAGTACGTCAAGGCTCAGTATGGGCCATGGGGCCATTACTTTTTACGGTTTACAGGTTACTCTTGGGAGATATTATCAGGAAACATGGTGTTAGCTTTCCCTGTTATGCTGATGATACTCAGCTTTATATTTCTTTCAGCCAGGTGAAAACGGAATGTATAGCTGATATAAAAAATTGGATGACAAGTAACTTCTTACTGTTAAATTCTGAAAAAACTATTCTTCATCAGTTTGGAACCTAGGTGTGCTGTTTCATAGCAATCTTTCATTTGAAAGCCATGTTTCTAGCATCTGTAAAACTGCGTTTTCCATCTCAAGAGCATATCTAAATTGCGTCCTATGCTCTCAACCTCAAATGCAGAAATGTTAATTCATGCGTTTATGACCTAGAGGTTAGACTATTGTAATGCTTTATTGGGTGGTTGTTCTGCACGCTTGATAAATAGACTACAGCTGGTTCAAAATGCAGCAGCTAG
>JAUCMU010000043.1:10469624-10488686 GCA_032275025.1 Enteromius treurensis
CACTGACGAGCTGTGCAAATCCACGCTGATAATGAACATGGTTTTGCGCAGATCGTCAGTGAACAACGGCTGCGTATAGTATATACGGCTCAATGTGAAATCACATATAGAAGTATTAATTTCTTTTAAAAAAAGAAGCCACATTTTTGCATTATAACTGATCACTGATTTTAAGTTAATCAAATCAAACAAATCCAATCAATCTTTTCTCAAGTACTGCATTCCTGTTGCATTCCCTCTGTCAGTAAATCTACATTACGTCTGTTTTATTGTAGAGCCTGTGGTGCCTTCATTTAAAATAAGCCTCAATAGCACCTTTAACCTTCGTAGAGGAGAAATATAGGTTGTTTTTCTCCTTAATCTTTTCTACCTGAAGAATGTTTATATAAACATTCCATGAGATACAGGACATTGGACATTTCTTACAAGTACTTACACTTGAATGTTTTAACCGTTTAGTAACTAAATAACTAAACTAAATAGCTCAGGATTATCTGCATTATTTTTTAAAAGTTTAATTGTATTTATTTATATGCATACATTTTAGTGGGATACTAGACTACAGCCCACATTAATATGTTAGTAGGACGTTTATTAGGAAGCCGGTAATCCAAATAAAAATGTTTGTACCTAAACAATGCTAAACTATTGATGCAATATGATTTAATGATTTCATGAAATGAAAGTTGTCGTCATTTGCTCTCAATCCTCCAGATTTTCAAGAATCTTTCCATAAAACGAAAGGCAAAACGTTTTACAAAATAAATGCGTTTGTATTTCAGAGAAGAAATAAAGTCATGTGGGTTTGGAACAACATGATGTACATTATTACAAAATTAAGATTTTTGTTTGTTGCAGCATATCTAACATTATATTACAATGCACAGAAACATGAAGGCGAATCTCACAGTTTATTTTCCTGACCTTTTTTATTTTTTAAACATGAAAATTTTTAAGATCCTCTCTGTGCAGAACTCCAGTGGTACTTATCACAGTGCTCTCTAAAAGAGTTGTGATAAGGACACTCCAGCGGGCCATGTCGTTTAACCCGGACTACTTAAGAGGAGACGCTCTTGTGAGTTCTTGCGTGTTGATTAACTGGAAAAGATTCTTTTTATATTTACAGAGGAGCTGTTAGTAGCTGTCAGCCTGCAGGGCATGGCATAAACTGATGGTTGTGTTCTTGTGTGAGGAATTGCATAGTTCAAAAATGTATTTGAATATAAATATATAAATTGTAAATAAAATAATATTAATAACATAGAAAAGTCTTCATGTTTTTTTTTTTTTTAAACCGAACATGTTAAATACATGTAAAGATTTTTTTGTAACCAAATGAAAACTTAAAAAAAACAATTACTTAAGTGGATGGCAGTATGAGTTGTACAACAGAATCTACAAAAAAAAAACTATATGGTAATGACATTGGTTGTGTTCTGTAGCACTGTATGTGAGCTTAAGAGCTGCTCTTTCGGTCTATTCATGAACTTCTTGTATTTTAGTATTGTGTAGTCACTGGACAATGTCAGAATTTATTAGCATTAAGAAAGTCCCTTTATGTCTGAATATAATAGCTATTTGCTGCCAGAATATTATAGTATAGTATGCTTTAATTACAATCACTGTCAAGGGAAATAAATGTAAAGTTTATTAAATCTCCTTTGACTTATATTGACATGCAATTGGGAAGGAGAATGGTCAAATAGATATGGTCAAGAATAATGCTTTCTAAACTACAAAATGTTTGACTACAACTTACCACAGTTAATATGTGCCATACTATATTGACTTAGTTAAACTTGTTGTGTAAATGTTTTAATTCAGATAAAAGATTAATAATTATTTGTAAATAGTTTATGGCGTTGTTGAAAATTCAATGTTGGAGCAGTATGCACTTCACTTTTTATTAGATATAAAAATCACAGAATGTTTAATTGGGTGAAACCAAAAAACAATAATTGTCTAATCAGACTTTTGACTCTAAGCCTTTTAGTTACTGAAATATTGCTTAACCCTTCTGACAACGTCCTTGTGTGACAACTAGCCCCAGTGTCATTTCATGCAGGCTTTAGAGATTCCTCATGCGATGTCTACATTTTCTCCTGACCAAGGACCTCTAACCTTCCTATTATAGTAACAAGCAAACAAAAGCAACACGTAGACAAATTCAGTGCAGTGTTAGGTTTGCACACTCGGTAGATACACTGCGAGGAATAGTTTAATCTGTGAATTCGGCTTAACAATAAATATGTACTTAACAGTAACGAAACCTGCTAAAATAACGTTTTTGTTCCGAGTTAATACCTCAACAGGCTTTACATTTTTCTCATGCAGTGCGTGTCTGGAGCAGAATCAGGCTTCAAATGCTCACGCGCCTCTCCAAGACGCCGTAACAAACGGATATGGTGACGTTTATTGTAAGCGCGCACCGTTCATTTGAAGAAATAAAGCGCTATTGTCACTCGCAATGATGCCTGTTCGCTAAAGCCCAGTTGTCAGATCACCCACTGACACGATATTTAGCGTGATGCGCGTTTACCAAAAGCGTTTTGTGACACTGGCTATGATCATTCATAACGATCTCCTACGGGTATGTTGGTAATTTATCTGGCATAATTGTCTATAGGTTTATCGTACACCGTTTAGGCGTTATTATTATTGTTCGCAAACAGTTGCATATTTTAGTAATCCAATGCACGCGAAGTATTGTAAGTAAGCCCTATTATTCCATATTATGCTGTTCTAATCACACGGCTAATGAAGTTGAGGCGAGCGTGAACGTGTGGTGTCGCTCCATCAATGATTATATACGCCGTCTGTGCTGTGAAAACAAAATTATGCCTTTTTATATCCGAAACACTCATTTAAATGTCGCGATTCTGAAAAGGCAGTCGTTTAGCGACAAGATAACAACGTAGTGCAAATTTCACCAAAATCTGCAACATGCAGTCCAGTCTGGGACGTGTTGTTATCGCGGAAGATCTCCGTCCAGCGTTTTTCCTAAATATTTTACGATGATTTTGACGAACTGGAGTAAACTCGCGTGTTTATCATGATGGACACAACATCTTAGCGCTCGAGCTCTGTTCACCAATAACGTGCGCGCGGCGAGACCCGAACCGAAGAATTATAGTGGCGTCTCAGATATGAATGATGATGGAGGCTGATAACGCGGAGAGCTGGTTTCCTCTGTCGGAAAACGGAACCACAAGTTTCAACGCGTCGAATCTGGGTTTCCTAAACGCGTCGTCCCCGGTGGGTCTGTGGGGTGATGCTCAGGATAAAGAGGTGGCACGACTGGAGGAGATCCTCAAGGCTCAGGAAAGAGCCTACAAGGATTTCACTACCACCATACAAGTTTTCATCCTCATCGGCTCCCTTTTGAGTAAGTAGACGAACACGGGAATTAAAAATACGCGGGGGCTGCGCTGCCTTCATCTCTAAATGTATTTTAATAAAACAAACAATCACATAAAACTGGTTAATTGATGCCATAAACCATTATCCAGTTTGAGCCTATTATAAATGAATGGCGAATTGCACTGTGCTTGTGAACGGATAACCACTCTAAAGGTGACATTTGGGGCAATTTATATTTGGAATGTGAAAATTTTACAAACATGACAGGCCGTGATAAATCAAATTTTAGCGGATGTTACACTGTATGTTCATATCAAGCGAGAGATGAGAAATTGTAAACAAAGGCTGATTATTATTGAGGATTCAAACAATAATGACGCACAGGTGTTGCAATTAGTCATGCTACAGCAAATCTTTTCCTTTCACAATCTGTCCACTATAAACCCTGATGTTAACATTGTTGAAAAACAACTAAAGTTGCCAAGGTGACAACTAAATAAGGCCAGTGATTTTTTACTTAATAATTCAAAACTGTGTGTGTGTGTGTGTGTGTGTAAAATGATTTAAATGATTTGCCATTCCTAAGAAATTTCCAGGAAAATGAGTTAAGATGATTGTGTGAATTCTTACACATTGCATCAAAATGATTATCACATCTTGAAGCCAATGATCATAATGAACTTAATAGGATGTTTTTACTGGGTCCATTCATGCCCTGACCAATACAAACAAAGATATGCAATGTTTCCTCAGTCGATATGTCACATTTCTAAGGAGCCTTTTTACTACACAACAGCATTTCACTCTGACAACCTTGAACAAAAAGACTAAATTATGTTTACACAGATTACATATACAGTAGGTGCTGTAGAACACTATTGATAATCTTTATTTTTCTTTAATGCAGTGTGTTCTGCACCAATAGAATGATGCAATATTTGAAGGGGAAATGGCAAAAATAGAGTATTCAGAGTCGCCTCACAGTAAATGAGATTTTAGCATTGTTTGTAGTATAATGTTCTTTTGTTCTGCTTGAACTACGTCAAAGGGAAGCAGTTTCGTCAGGCTCAAAACTGAGCAATCACATGACTGATTAGTATACTTAGTATACGATCGTAATCTGGTGATTTGTTTCTACGCTGGATGAGGGATTAAGTTTCTGAAAAGTTGGGAATTTCAGACATTCGTTGTGGTTATGGAAATTCATTGTGGCAATGGGTTAGTCATTACTGCGCTCTAGTTTTATCCATGGCATTCATTTAGCAGGCTGCTTGGCTCATGCCCTCCAAATGAAAAGAGAGTTGTTTTTCTGGTTGCTGATATTCCAGTATCTGTGTGCTGTGCGTGCACCCAGTGCATAAATATTGAATTATTCTCAGAGAAAGACTGCACATATCATCCAGAATTGACAATTCTGTCGTCATTTACTCACCATCATTATCAATATCATGAAAAAAATCTATTTTGAGGGATTTTCCATCATTAAGATTAATCAGACATGATAATTACAGTCAAGTTAGCCAACAGCCAACATCTATTACCATACATCAAAACTCATTAACATAGAAAGAGTGAAGTCTAAATACCACAGTTAGTCACGGGCCTACTGCAGAATTCTGGGAACAAATGGACAATTGTCCGGCACCGTCCTTGTGCACTCAAAATGTCACCAGGGTAATAACACAGAGGCAGCTGCAGATGGATCCCACCCCGTTACACCTGCTTGGTAATGGGAAAAGATGAAAGTCACAGTCTTTGAGCAAAAGATGCACCTTCCGAAAGTGTGTCAAGCGTAATAACTGTTCTGGCTAGAGAGCACCTGTCACCTAAGCGCTCTGTTCGCATCAACATCCAGGAAGAGAATCACCTCAGGCTCCATTTCAGTTCTAGGCGTGTGAATTCCATCATGTCCGTGCATCTTTTCTTCCAAGTAAATGAATCTTGCGTAATTTACCACTTGAAGTGACATGCTTCATTTCCAGTTAGCCTCAAGTGCATCTTTTTAACATGGTCTCCCTGATTGTTTTAAATGCTCATCTATGGTATGAAGAAATGAAGCCTACTTTGGAAAAGTTTATCAGCTGCAGCTGTGTTGTCACGTGTCACGCTAAAGAATATTCTGGGTTCAGTAAAAGTTGAGCTCAAAAGTTATGCATTTGAATTTCAAATTGTGCCTGGTGAACTGTGGAAGTAAATAAAACCAGATTTGGAAATGCGAAAGTTATAACTATATTTTTGGTTTAAAACTTGTGTATTAGGTGACCTGTTAAGCTAAATCCTTATTTTTAGAGGAATATTACGGTTTTAGCTGATAAACTGTGTGTAGTTGTATACAAGTGATACTTTAAAACCAAAAATCTTGTCAACACATCTTTTTGGCTACTATTGCAACAAGTATTTTATTTTATAAGTGCTTTAATATAACCCAAATTATTGCTGTTTCAGTTTCAGCTGTTTCAACCTCACATGAACATCTAAGTAACCCTTAGTTTTTATGTCTCCATACCCTGTGCTGTAAGGCTTGTTTGTCCTGCACAGCAGCATAAGAAGTCCATAGTGTTGCTTGCAGGAGCCACAAAGGGAACACAGCTTTTTTTTTGCACCTTCAAATCAGCATGCAACGTTCAGGTACCTCATTGCCATGGGAACTGCTGTAGATGAAGGCTGCTCATGTCTCACTCACCTTCAGCTGTGTCCTTGGAGACTGACCTAGGCTTGTAACCCTTAACCTTCTCATCTCTTCGTCCCCAGGCAATACTGCAGTTCTGTGGTGCACTTGCTACACCAATGTCTTCAAGTCTGTCACCAATCTCTTCATCAAGAACCTGGCGTGTTCTGGCATTTGTGCTGGGTTGGTGTGCGTGCCCTTTGACATAGCCTTGAATGCCAGTCCATTATGCTGCCTGTGGGTTCATACGCTTCTGCTGTGCAAAGCCATCAAGTTCCTACACAGGCTTTTCTGCTCTGCCACTGTGCTCAGCTTCGCTGTCATCGCCCTGGATAGGTGAGACGTCCATACTAATGCACTCATCTTCTGCTAACAAATAAAGTGTAATTGCTTTAGATTTGAGGTCAGCGAGGGTCACATCCAAACAACAATTAAAACGATTGATTAAGATAATATAGTGAATGATCACTTGAAAAATCTGAAAACACTTACAGTTGTACTCAACTCATGGGGACCAGCTGTTTCACAGACTAGTGCTTCCATAGCAACCTACTCCGCCAGAACCTTTATCAGTTCATTGAATAATTTATTTTGCTTAGCACAGAAGCCTTTCTTGAGATCAACATTTTTTCAGTTCAGGGGGAAAAAAACCATACATGCAACATGCAGACAAATCACATAATAAAACATACCGATTTCCATATTTTAAATTTTTTTGATTTCCTTTTGTGGGAATTACATTATTAATCTGTCTAAACAATATCATTTGCACACATAAAGCATTTTAGCTGTTCTATAAACAAGACAGTATCATGGTTATGTAATTGATTTAATTAGGTCTGGGAACAGAAGTGTTCCAATTTAGTTAATGTTTTTATCTTTTTCAGAAAAAACAAGTCGAAATTAAGTGACTTTTTGCTTAAAAAACAAGATTGTTTTTCATTGTTGTCTAGAAAATCCTTCTTGATTTAAGAATTTTTATATATTGTGACTGAAAACAAGACAAAAACTAAGTTAGAAAAACATTTTTGCACTGTAATGAATCCAAACAATTCAGTGCAACTACAGTCTAGTTCCTGAACATATATATTATTAGCCAAAGGAAGTCTGCTTGGTTTGAAAACTACTTCTGAGTGAGCGGTGCTTTGTTTTGCCATCAGAACAGGAAGGCTTGCTTTGCATGCCATAACAGTGATGCCCTCTGTCTGCTTCACCTTCAGGTACTACTCAGCGTTGTATCCACTGGAGAGAA
The DNA here is from genome assembly GCA_032275025.1 of Enteromius treurensis. NCBI lineage: Eukaryota > Metazoa > Chordata > Actinopteri > Cypriniformes > Cyprinidae > Enteromius > Enteromius treurensis. The sequence continues at coordinate 10,476,905 of JAUCMU010000043.1, forward strand.
AGATATCAGATGCCAAATCCAGAGACCTGGTCATCTACATCTGGGTGCATGCGGTGGTGGCCAGCGCCCCTGTGTTTGCCGTAAGCAATGTTACGGATGTCTACGCCACCTCTTCCTGTTCTGACGGCCAATCGCTTGGACATCTGGTTTACATGATCACATACAGCGTCACCACACTCATTTTACCACTAGCAGTGGTGTTTCTAGCCATGGCACTAATCCGCCGCGCACTAAGCACCAGCCAGAAGAAGAAAGTGATCATCGCGGCGCTGCGCACTCCACAGAACAGCATTTCCATCCCGTATGTGTCTCAGCGCGAGGCTGAACTTCACGCCACTCTGTTGTCCATCGTTCTAGTCTATGCGGTGTGCAGCACTCCCTACGCCGCTCTGGTCATATACCGTTCAGTGCTGGGGGTCGCAAAAGCCTCGTCTTGGTTACAGCTGACAGCCGTGTGGCTTCCGAAGGTCTCTCTCCTCACCAACCCACTGTTTCTCCTCACAGTAAACCGCTCTGTGCGGCATAGTCTACTTGATATGCTGGCACGCCTGCATCGGCGCTATAGTAGAAGGAACATGGTCAGCGTTGGGGGTCTGGCTGAAGTAGGGCCACTAGGGGGCGAGACCGTGGTTCACTCTGGTAGTCAACTCCTGGAGATGTTTAATATCGGTCAACAGCAGATCTTCAGACCAAATGAGGACGAAGAAGATGAGAATGAAATTTCCTCGGTGGCCTCCGCCAACTTTCAACCCAAAGATGAAGGACAGGGTGGAAACGGAGGGGCGGTGAAAGAGCTGCGTCAGCCGCCATCAGGAGACGCGGTAAAAGAAGAGGGCTTAGTGTTACCAAAACATTCCCCTATCCAGTCATGTGCCTACTCCTCTTCACAGGTCGCCCCTGCGACTCCCACGGACCCTGAGGATGCTACACAGTTTGGGTTTGGGCCATTTGAGCTGCCGCCACAATGGCTGCCTGAAACCAGGAACAGTAAGAAAAGGCTCCTTCCTCCGTTGGGTAACACACCAGAGGAGCTGATCCAAACCAAGCAGCCCAGAGTTCGGCCTGAGAGACGCATCAGTAGAAACAATAAAGTTAGTACCTTCCCTAATGTGGATCCATGAAACAGTGCAGTGGACCGAATCGTAAAAAGCCAAGAAGAAAGATTTGAAATGTTGGTGTTTTATATCTAAAGTTATTTTGAGATGATTTTTTTTACGTGAGTGCAGATCAATGAAGGACATGGAGAGTATACGTTTACAGTAGGAAGTAAGAGGGATTTATATGCTCTCTTGCTGTTTGTTAGGATGGTTTAATAGACATCTCTTCATCTCCATGTACTGACAGAACAGGAAATTGATCTTTCACAGGAAATTCCAGAAACAAATGTAAGGTAGGCATGGATTGTATGACATTTGTTTTGTTAGAATGGTCAATAAAATTAATCACAATCATTTTTTATGCAGATATGTCCATGTGTCCTGCTTAACTCTGAGAAATATCACCCCACTGTCCACATGTTATTTAGCACTATAATCGATTTCAGATCATTGCTCTCAAAAATTAAAATATTATAGATTATTAATTGACTTTTATGCTTACTACCATTCAATATTGGTTCATCTTTTTAAAAATACAGTAAAAACTTTTTTTAAAAAATTTTTGTAACATATGTAACAAATTAGGGAAAGAAGAAGAAAAAAGATTAATAGAGTAGAAAGTTGTCCAGAGAGTTACAGAAATAAATTCAAACATTCCTTGTAATTTAATGGGGTAAGGATGAGCTTTCATATAATCCAAATATGGAGTCCAGACTTCATACAACCCGTCCATTTTTTGTTGTATAGGTAAGACGCTCCAGGGGAATCGGCGCAAAAATGATCTTATGCCAACCTTTAAGTGATGGAGATTTGTCATTATTCCAATTAAGTAAAATGTTTTTTTTCTGGCAGCAAAGGAGAGAATGTTATACAACTTCTTTTTAGCAGATGAAACGATGCATTTATTAGGAATAGCCAGTACCAGTGACACTGGGTTGAAATCTTAACTGCATGTTAAAGATCTTTTCCATTTTCCCCAACACCAAAAACCAATAGCTTTGCAGTCTGTTGCATGACAACAAGTTTTTGAAGTTTTCAGTACTTGCTTGCCATTAAGAACGATCACAGAGGGCTGTTATCAAGATTTTGCAAATGTACATGGCTTGGTTGAAAATGCATTTTAACATGTAACTGTGAATTATTTAATCAGTTTGCCTTCAGAGGGCTATGGCTCTCATGTTAGAGAAGAAAGAACTCAGAATGACAGATTTCTATGGTGGGAAACACACAGAGTAACATGCTCCACTTAAAGGTCTTTTGACAGTGAGGTGTTGTTTGGAACAATGTAGTGTAATTATAGTACGAAAAATTATGACTCACAGGCTTTTGTTTGCCCTTTTATTGTTCAAATATTTCTGTGCTTTCTCTTCATTTAAATATTTTCTTCAAAAGCTAAGCTAATTATACTTCATTTTGCTTATATTTTTCTTATAGGATTCAAAATTTGGAACAATAATTTCTTTTTCAATCATATCTGCACAATTATGTAATAAATATTAGATATTTAAATAGCTTTTTTAAACGCTAACAGGTAAAAGGAGATTGATTTGACATTTAAATGTTTATAAAATACCTGAAAGTCTATTTCATAGAATTGACTCATAGTTGGCTGAGTTCTTCAATAATTGACTAGTATTCAATATACGAGTATGTCTTTCCTCGTTAAACATATTTTCATCAAAATAAAGTTAGAGTTAATCGCCTTTCATGGCAAAAGCAAGCTGAAGTTTAAGCACTTGCATGTGACTGAGAAGAATTTTTTTTATTTATTTATTTTTTATTAAAGACGACAGCATGTTTTTTCCCCATATGCCAGTTTTAGTGCCATTAATTAAAAAGTCTTGATGGATTTTAAAGTTTTTTGATGTGTTTTCCAAATCCAAAACCCACTAGCTTGAATTTCTACTTGAGCTCTACACCACAGCTGCTATGTGGAATTAACATAACACTTGGGCTCTTTTCCACATTGCTTTAACGTGTAAAAAGGTCAAGCTGAAGTGTTGTTTGGAAGTACACTGATTGCCATCCATTTACATGGCTCTTTGAACATACATCTTCTACAAATAATGCTATTTTCGTGATTTCCGGTGCATTAGTTAAATTGTCGGATGGAAGCACATCTCTCAAATGTAGCTAAAACTAAATAACTCAAAATTGAAGGCAAGGGTTCATTTAATTAGAGTTGCCTAGCAACTGATAACCCAGCCAGTGGCATGCATAATGGTTTCTTACAATGATTTTCATCTAACATCTTAAATATTATCCCTGATGTCAACCTTGATACTAGTATGCTACTACTACTATTATAGTAAAAATATAATTAAATGTGTATGAAATTAAGTTTTTGTATGTGCATTACTTTTTTATGTTTTATATATATATATATATATATATATATACATATATACATACATATATATATATATATATATATATAATGTTTATACAGTACATGTCCTATCTGGATTTTTTTAAATTAATGTCTAGGTTTTGGCTTTGTTTCCTATTGTTTTCCTAATTGTAATAACTGAAAGTAGTTTGACCAAATAGCATGCAGCCATCATATACAATCAACCAATAGTGGCATGACAGAAGATTGAATTTCTAGAGGAGGGTCAGTGCAAATATGCATAAATATAGTGTATCAGGACTGTAGATTACATTTTTTTAAAATTAGTTTAGAAATTAGTATATTCCAGAACAAGTGTCTGAAATAGAGGACATATGGTCACTATGGTTATATGAAATATTCTGTATGCACATGTGAGATCAATTGCATATCAAAATCAACACACTTGAATGGTCTTGGCAGCTTTCTGCACAGTTATCAATAGCACACAGCCCAGCTGGGCCCCTGGCCTGAGGATCTCAGCCCTTTACAAGAGAAGTCAGCAACTGAATTGGTCACGTCTGATGGAGGCTCACGGCTCCAGACTCCTAGACAAGTGTCTCGCCGGAGTAAATGGAGCCCATCTCAATTGTGCCTGCCCACCAGCATCCTGCAGCATGATCAGTCTGCTCAGCTCTGAAGGCAATGGCAGGGAGCAGCATCATTACAGCTCAAGTATCTGCATCCAAGTACTAAACCAGCACACAAAATGAAGATCTAATATGTGCATCCAGGCTTTCTGAAGAATCTGCCATGCTTTCTGCTTCCTTTGAACAAGAACTGGTATATTGCATCAGCACTATATACTACAAGGTCGATCATAATCATTACGATGCAATAACATGACCAAGCATATGGCTAGACAGGAATGTGAAACACTGTTTTATTGGTTCACTTTCTTTCTGTCTTTGAAAAACATGAGTGTCTTATCCTCATGGAAACGTGGATCCCTACTAATGAAATCCTAAGCCTTTCTCCTCAAAAAAGAGCCAGAGGACAATACCCACTTCATATGTAGTTCAATGAAGTAAAACGGCACAAGATGTCCCCTTTAAAATTGGTAGCAGGGACAAATGAAGCCTGCAGAGAACTGTTTCTGTCTCATAAAAAAATAAAAATACAGGCAATATTCATCTTGTGATTATGGTGTTTTGAAAAATGACTGTCTTCTTAAAAAGGCTTCTCAGCCAGACATGACTGTTAAGTAAACACTATTATCCAGTGTGAATGGGTGACCCAGGACCGCTCTGTAGATTACATTTGTCGAGGCAGCCTCCATCTGAGTCATAAATCAATGAAGGCTTGAGAGACCTAGACCACATACAGCTGCTTGAGAAATACATCAGGCATTCAACAACATCCTTCACCAGAAACAAAACATCGTGGCATTTATTAGTCCGTAATGTGGGGAAAATATATTAAAAAATGATTTTTATCACACAGTACTTCCGTTTACTTCCATTAGAGGGCAGTGTAACTTAAGAAAAAACGGGCATAGGAAAAAGTAGATTTGTTCAGGTTGACATGTTGAAATTAATTAGTATAATAATATTTCCTATTTCAGACCAAGTATGCCCTAAGGTAACCACGTTTCTGTATTTACATGCTTAAGGCTTTTTCCACCCACAAAAGCCACAATAAAGAGACCTTTAAATATTAAGGGCTTAAGCTTGTCACATGACACACCAATCAACATAGCAGTTTCTAATCAACGTAATTTAGGTACCATTAGGTATTTTCCCATTTCAGTGCTGAATCAAATATGACTTGTCAAAAACTTTATCAATTTTATAAGAAAACCTATGAAACATGGAAGCTAAATATAAATTGTATAAACTTTATCACAATATTACCACAATCGACCACAAGATAGTTTATGTTGTCAAACTGAAGGTAGTCCACTTTCTTTCAGTCTGTCATTCAGCTAGAAATCATTAACAGGCCTTTAACTTGAACTGAAGATGTTACATTTCAGTGTCAAATTATGGTTACCATTGAAAGTCTCGCAAATTATTTGAAAGAGCGTAAACAAAATTAGCGCTTCTAGGTTAGCCTATTGGGATAACATCACCCTTTCATCTTAACATACCAAGGGCAAGAGCTGTCATTTACTGAACATGAACATGCAAATACGGACTGTAGTTGTGTTGCAATCCACAACGTACAAGACCTGGCATGTTTTGAGCAGAGTCAGGTAAGGATGCTGTCCGCCAGTTGCAAACAAAACACAAAATCCAAAAGTAGGTGAAAGGAAAGTTACAACGATATGTTTTGAGCAAGTAATGGTATAATAGACTGCCAAATATGTCTCCTTAGCCCAGTTTTCTTTAGCGGTCCATTATCGTCTGCTAATCAGTAGCACAAAAGCTCCATTTCTTATGCATTTGTCATAATATTGACAGGTAAGGAATAATCTAATAGGAGTCATAACAAAAAATGTGTGACCTTTTTGACCTCATGAGTGATGACCGACTGTATTTTAACATGGATTAATAAATAATGTAATCATGCTATATATGATGTTAAGCAAATTATATCTTATTGTAAAACGTGTGTTACAAAAAGGTTTACACCAGCTCTGTACTGTATAAGTCAGCTATATCACATTATGCAGTTTGAAGTGCATCATTGTTTATTTATTTTATGGTGCCAAGACTGTGGATGCTTTTGGGTAGATACAAAAAAATCAAAGCATAAAAAAAGGGAAAGTTTTTTATTTACAATTTTATCGCATAGTTGGTCTGTTACTCAGTCTTAGAGTCGAATGTAGAGTGCTAAGGGTCAGTAGCGCGTTTCTACAGGTAGCAGTGTGTATTCTTTCTAAAGAAGCTGTCCTGGAGAGCTCGTTCACTGTCTGCTCTTGAACCGCTCATAAAACAAAGCTCATTTTCCTCAAGCTCCAACATTCCCACATTATTACTTGGTCTACAAAGGTGAGTCACACTTTCCATTCAGCCAACCTGCTCGTCTGATCGCACAGCCGCTTTCTCCATGGGAATTCTCTTTAAAATGCTGTCAGGCACCACTGGTACATTGCATTTACTATATAGTTACTGTTTCACACATAAAATGTTGCACAGAAGACCCTTGACAATTTAACAACAGTAGTAGTAACCCCAACCCCTGACAAGCTTGACTGGATAAACTCAGGTAAAGTTACATAAAATATCCTTATTCAACAGCAATTCGCAGCGCAATAAATTTAATAGGTTATATATTGTTGTAGTATTTTGCTACTTTGTTTTATGTACTGTCGATAAAAAAATAAAATAAAATAAAACGATTTCGCACCCAGTTATGGCTTGCTTGTAAAAACAAAAGAGATCCCCCACACTCTTTTTTTTGTGCGCATTTTTAAGATGTGCTGTTGCCTAGCTTTTCTTTAGCTGCATCAGAACAGCCTTCGGACCATTCATTTCATTCCCTTGTAAAGCTGACAACTGAACAAAGGTTTTGGAAGCTGACTTTGCACTTCAGCAATTTTATTGGGAGTCGTTTATTTTGTTTAGGTAAAAACCTTTCTATTTAAAATTTGCACTGCCCACAACGAAATTAAAATGCACATTCATAGCCTTCATGACACTGGAGAAGTCTGGTGAGTCTGTTTAAACTCAGGTAATGGGCAACTGCCATGGAACTGTTAATCTTCCATATCTGTATAAACACACATATTATTCAAAGCTGCTAATGCATTTATTGCAACAGCTTCAGGTTGTTGGTACACTCGGGCCATTGACCTGATGGAAAACATTTTTATTGCCTGTCTCGATTCGAAATGACAGTCATTAAAACAATAAATGTGAATTTTCTAAATATGAAGTTTCTATACTTTGTTAGGTATTATGAGGTAATACATATGCTGAGTCCAGAACTATGAATCCTACTATGTTTACAGTGGATCAACAACCTTGGCAATTCTGCCTCACTGAATGTATGCATCTAGCCCTGATACTACAATTTTTAAGGTTATATAGCCCCCATCTATCTATATTGTTGGATGTCTATCTATTTATTGGATATTAAGCTTTATATTTAATCACTATATCATATTTACGGTAACTAAAGATAATTTTTACAACAATGCATTCTGAACATGGTATAATATTTGTCACCCCTGCCAGAGACGGATTATGGGTTGTGTGGGCCCCTGGGCAAAACGTTTTGGTGGGCCCCTGAGTAAAATGTTAGCACAACGTTTGCGTGGGCCCTTGTGCAAAACGGCCTCCCCCAGCACCACCACCACACCTCGAGGGCCCTCCCTCCATGTTTCCATCAGTGCCCCAGAGAGAATGTAAAAGAATGCAGAAAATAGTTTTGGGCTAAGGTCCCCATGGGCCCCCTGCACCCCAAGGCCCGGTCCATAATCCGTCCCTGAACTCTGCCCATGGGACGATGATTTTTTTTGCCAATCACCTGAGCTTTTATTTTGACACTGAAGGACAACGACACCATGTTGTAACATTGATTGACAAAAACGCTTTTTGATTAGTGATAATCTAGTCAAACAAAACTATTTATTTATAAAGGATAAAGATATTTTTGCTGCCATAAGGTCTAAGGATAATTACCAACAGGAGTTAGAGAAGAAAGGTCTGCTAACAATTTACAAAATTGTAATGAATATTGTTTTAATTGGTAATAATTTTATTTTCCCTCGTTTCATTTTTGGTTTGACAAAAGCCATTCCTTGATGACGCTATACTCCGGGAAGTGACATGTTAAAAGGACATCAACAAACACGTCAGTGAGTAACTTATTAGCTCTCATTTTCTTAATAAATCTGTGATCTTGTGGTTTTAGTTTTTGCTTGAATTTGTCTTGAGCCTATTTCTCAAAGTCTGGTGTAACTTAGTTACAGGAATGCAGCTTAAAAACTTTTATGCACCCAGTGCTCTGTGATGCATTGCTATTTAAAAGTTAAACAGAGCAAAATAAGAGACAATAGGTTTTCAGACAATAACCAGTAAAGAAGTCAGTCAGAGGATATAAATTTGACATAAAACAGGAACGTAAAAAGTCATCAAAATGCTCAGAAAAACGCCCAAAACGCTCTTTTACTTACAGCATACAGTACATACATAAGGAAGGACATAAGAATGTGAAAGACTGGGTGAGCATTTATCACCTTTATCATTTCTTTTGATGCAAGTTCTAGTCAAAATGTTTTCTGTCAGAGCCACAAAGGATGAAATTTCAGCCAGCTTGTTGAACGTGATTATCTATACTAACACGGTATATTGATATAGAGTGAATATTATAGAGGCATATTGGTGAATAAGAATATACAGGTGCATCTCAATAAGTTGGAATGTCGTGAAAAAGTTCATTTATTCCAGTAATTCAACTCAAATTGTGAAACTTGTATATATTAAATTAACTCAAAGCACATAGACTGAAGTAGTTCAAGTCTTTGGTTCTTCTAGGCTTACATTTAACAAAGCCCCATGGATTCACTATCTTTAACAAATTAGAATATGGTGACATGCCATCAGCTAAACAACTCAAAACACCTGCAAAGGTTTCCTGAGCCTTCAAAAGTCTCTCAGTTTGGTTCACCAGGCTACACAATAATGGGGAAGACTGCTGATCTGACAGTTGTCCAGAAGACAATCATTGACACCCTTCACTAGGAGGGTAAGCTACAAACATTCATTGCAGAAGAAGCTGGCTGTTCACAGAGTGTTGTATCCAAGCATGTTAACAAAATGTTGAGTGGAAGGAAAAAGTGTGGAAGAAAAAGATGCACAACCAACCAAGATAGCCGCAGCTTTATGAGGACTGTCAAGCAAAATCAATTTAAGAATTAAACTTCACAAGGAATGGACTGAGGCTGGGGTCAAGGCATCAAGAGCCACCAACACAGACGTGTCAAGGAATTTGACTACAGTTGTCGTATTCCTCTTGTTAAGCTATACTGCTGAACCACAGACAACGTCAGAGGCATCTTGCCTGGGCTAAGAAGAAGAAGAGCGGGACTGTTGGCCAGTGGTCCAAAGTTTTCTTTTGTATTTCATTTGGCAACCAAGGTCCTAAAGTCTGGAGGGAGGGTGGAGAAACTCAGAGCCCAAGTTGCATGACTTGGAGTGCAATGTCATCTGCTGGTGTTGGTCCACTGTGTTTTTTTGTGTACCAACGTCACTGCACCCATTTACCAAGAAATATTGGAGCACTCAATGCTTTCTTCTTCTGACCAGCTTTTTAAAGATAATTTCATTTTCCAGCAGGATTTGGCACCTGCCCACTCTGCCAAAAGCACCAAAAGTAGGTTAAATGACCATGATGTTGGTGTGATTGACTGGCCTGCAAACTCACCAGACCTGAACCCGTCTGCTCCGCCCCGGTGGGCTTCTCCGCCGTCTGCACCTACCTGGAGGGTGTTTCCTTCGGCTGCTCCGCCTAGGTGGGCGTCTTCACCGCCTGCTTCGCCATGGAGGGCGTTCCCGACATCTGGTGTTCCCGCCATCCAACCCCCTTTATGTGAACTTTTCCACCTCCCTCCTGTATGTGTCTTTTACGCGTCTGGAAGCCGCGCCTTAGAGGGGGTGCTATGTCACGATCAGCTGGATGTGCCAATCTAATCTGGATGGCACTCCAGCTATTCATGAACTGTATTTGTCTTTTGCCCTGTCTTACGTGCCCTTGTGATCTTTGTTGGTTTTTGTTGTGCCATGTGCTCTGTTTACTTACCTTACAGCTCCCTCCTGTTTGCTCCTCATTTGTAACTCCGCCTTCCTCATCAATGTTCATTCACTTCCAGCCGTGTTTTGTCCAGGTGTATCTGATTAGTCACTGTATAAATTCACTCCCGGTGTCTTGTTTGTCTGTCGGATGTTAACGTTACATGTTGGTTAGTCTTGCTCTGCGCAGCTCATTCATATTCCTCATTTGTTTAAATAAATGTCAAAGTTTGCCTTGATTCCTGCCTTCATGTCCTCTCTGCTTGCGAGGAAGCGTGAGCTTGACGAGCTCTCAGCTTGACAATATTAGTTTGAGTGCATTGATTTGACTTAAGTTGAATTACATTCTAATTCATTGAGACGCACCTTTGTTGTGTTAAAATCAGGGGCCAGGAATCCACTCGCTATTAGATGACTGCGATCTTCCATCTGTGCTTGCATTAAGGTCAAGCTTCTTGTCTTCAAGTCTCATTATTGCTCTCAGTTGTTCTTTACACAGAGTTAGCACACTAGTTTCGATATGACTAGACTGCAGCCTTAAATTATTAACTCACTATTTCCAGTGGTCCCTGGAAGATTGGTTCTGACAGGAGTTTTAAGACTAATGCACGTGCAACCATAACCTACGTATTAAAAGTGAAAAGGAAAAACTTGTGTTTAGCAGAATAATGACACATTCTGAACTACTCTTAACAGCAGGAAGAGTACTTTGACCATGATGACTATTTTTCAAAACATTTCCTTCCCTGTTGAAATGGACAAGATGTACCAATAGAAGCACCTGGCTTTCTTCTAGCTTTCCCTGACCTGATATTTAGGGAATAGGCTGTATTCGGTCACATGCACTGAAGCATACAAAGTTATTGTATCAAGTAAATATTGCAATTTGCAACACTTCCCAGTTTATTTTTTCATTGTCACTGGGATTTTTTTGTGCTTTGATGTTGATGAGTGTTATGTAGGCATCGTTTCAGTTTCTTTTCAGAATTTTTTTGTGAATAAGTCTCATAAATCATGACAAGTTTACAGTTACACACCTGGCCAAGGTTATTTTTATTCTGTCTTAAGCCTATCAGGGTGTCTTAACAGCTTAACCTGTTAGAAGATATTTTGTGGTTTTGATTTAAGATAGAGGAGCCCTTGCTCTTAGCCCATGCATTCCAGCACCAAAAGAAGTTCACAAAGTAATACCGCTCCTCTTTGAAGTGCCCCCCCCCAAGACCAAGTCTTTGCCATCACTAACTCATTTCATGTCTAATCAAATAACCAAATAAGCAAATAAATTCCAGGCTGTGATAGTGTTGCAATAAAATGGATTCATGGTCATCTGGATTTCTGTCCGACTCGCTATGTGGACCCTAGATTTTTTTTGTCACTCGATTGAAAGAACATCTGCCGCTTTTATGAAAACCATATTGGCTTGTGACTGCCTAGTGTCAGTGGTGATTGACGAACCAGTTAAAAGCTCCTTGGTTTGAGACTTTTTTTATGGTTTTGAGAGATTGAGATATTTTAAAGACATAAGATATGGGGCAAGCTGAGCTTAAAGGTGCCATAGAATGATTTGAGAGAATATTTTAAATTGTTCTCTGATATGTACATAGAAGGTATGTAGCTTA
>JAUCMU010000043.1:10492663-10548785 GCA_032275025.1 Enteromius treurensis
ATTTCGTCCGTTTTTATTTTAATTTTGAAATATTCATTTATCGGCCAAAATGAACGCCGATACCGATATATCGGAAAATGCTTAATATCGGCCGATAATATCGGCATTCGGATATATCGGTCGGGCTCCAATAGAAAACTCAAAGTGATCCAATAACGACTATCCAGATCACTCTAGCATCAATGCAGCAACTCCCTAGTAACTACAGAACACCTTAGCAACTGCATAATGACACCCTAGCAACCACCCAGAATACCCTAGCAACTACATCGCAACGAGCCTCAACGTTTTATCTAATTGACACTGTAAAGTTGGCACAGAAAGGCTTCTGAAGTGGCATTTAGACTTTATTTATTACTGCTCAGAGCTGCCATTAATACATTTATACTTTTTTGATTGTTTGTATTTAGTGGCGGAAACGGGCTTCCACAGTTAGGGGATGAGGTACCGCAGAGCGTGCATTATTTAATCTGGCATTCCATCTTCTCTTCTTCTTGTACCGAGCAGACAGAGAGCAGTCTCAGCCTAGCTGTGCAAGTCATTCATAATGTATACCCTCCATTATCCTGCATTTACTGTAATAAAGGCGTAAATACATTCTGAGCACTGTAGGCACATGCTGTCCACTTCTAATGCATCAGCTTAAGTAGTATTTTATGTCCTCTGCAGTGCCGCACATGTGGCCATAGTGTGACACACCATCAGTGCATGTGCTTCAGACTCACTTCAAACATATTGAAAGGTGACAGAGAGAACACAGAACCCAGAGTCACATGTGTGCTCAGCCATAATGCAGGACAGCTACAACACTTCCCCATACTGAATGGTATTGGTACAGTATTCTCTATTGCTCTGTTCCACTGGCTCTCTAATAATGATTAAAATGAGGATTTGGGCAAGACAGAGCGGTTAAACATCAGCCAGGCAAACATCACACTACCAACACAGAACCAGGTGGAGCTTTACCTTTCGAAACAAGCTGGTGGAATAAGGTGACCTGAAATGTCTAATACTTAACCGTAACACATGCGAGGTCAGTAAGATTTTTTTTTTAAATCATTGATGCATTAAATGTTCAAAAGGCATCTTTAATGTTACAATAGATTTCTATTTCAAGTAAATGCTGTTCATTAAACTATGTACTCTAAAAAATGAAATGCATCACAGTTTTCACAAAAAATATTGTGCAGCAAACCTGTTTTCGACATTGATCCGAGCGTGCGCGCCGCGAGATGATCGTACTTTCTGGCCTCTCGGAGAGGAGTGCGGTTGCCGCACGTGTTAGAGAAAGAGACGCACGCAAAGATTACAGTTCAATCTAATATAAGAAACTGTTAAGATAATGGTTGTATTTGGTCGAAATTAAGTAGGTTAGGCACAAATTTGCTTATATGGGTTCTCTTTCTAGACACGAGGTCTGTGTTGGTATGTGCTACATGGTGCAGACTCGGGGGGAACACTGGTCTATGGAATCAGTTGCTAGGGTGCTCTAAATGGTTGCTAGGGCGTAGCTTGACAGCTTTACAATGACCCTGAGACTCTGTTTGGTTGGCTGAGTGAAATGAGCCCACCCCCATGTCTCTATGACATTGTGATTCCTATGAAAATTACCGTAGTAGGAAAAACAGCTGTTGTTTAATGGGCCGTCCCTCACCATACTAAGTCTATGGGTAAATTTGGGGTGCTCTTGTGCCACAGGGGTACAGCTTATACCCACTGCGGGGTCTGTTTTTGCAAAGCTTGATAGCCTCTTCAAATGTGGTGAGCCTGATTTCAAACAATACTGGGATGAAAGTCATGCATGGCAGAGAAAAACAAATGTTTCATGTGTGGCTTCATGAGATAAAAATGAGCTAGGACAGCGAGCGAACTTTGACCCCAGTGACAGCGGAAAGCAACAAATGCTCTTCTTTTCCATGTGAACAGCTGAGGTCAAAGATATTTCTAGGAGTCTGGTTCCTCACTGAACGTCCTTTTGTAGCAGTAAAGCAGGTGTGAAGCTAAAATAAGCCACGGCTTTGTGGAAGCTTCAAACACCCTCATCAAACAAAGACCTCAACGGGTCATATTCTCAGAATGGAAAACAGTGGGATATCACATCACTATAAGAAGCACCAACTGAGATTTTGAGTCGAGCATCAGGTTTACTACTGCTCAAACTTAGTATTACACTATGACAATCATTGATGCTATTGCTATAGACCTAAATGATGTTTCAGGTCCCCCCGCTTGTTGAAAAAAAGTGTGCTATTTGTTTAAAACAGGTGAAGGTCAGGCAGTCAATAGTAGAGCTGTGCGATATGGACAAAAGAAACCAGTGACGATTTCCTTGAACAATATTGTGATTTTCGATTGGTTAGCTCTTTATCAAAAACCTGTAACATGTCTCTAAAACAGACATACTGTAAGGCCAAAACATGTTTTTGAAAGCCAACTTTACTGACAACCTTTGTGGGCATCATATCTTTGCATATATCTTCGTTCTGTTTAGGTGCGCTGCGTTGTGATTGGTTTAAATAGCATACTGTGCGAAGAGGGAGTGCAGTAAGGCGATTTAGAAATAGTGTACGTTCACATCGCGATTTAAAATTAATTGCACAGCCCTAGTCAATAGTATAGTCACAAGCCTCTGAGTTTTCATCGAAAATATCTTAAATTGTGTCCTGAAAACAAACAAAGCTTTTACGGGTTTGGAATGACACGGGGTTGGTAATAAAATGTAATTTTGAGGCAGAGTAACCCTTTATTTTATATTTATATTTAATATACTACACTTTTTTTTATAGTAGCCCATCATCGATCTAACCATCCAAGTGCACATTTGGCGTTAAGAGATGTTAAAATGAAGACTGGCAGCTGCAGTGAGTCAGCATCATGAATGTAGGACAGAGCAAGTGTTAATATCTTCTCTGGTCTATATTTCTATCTTGTAATGCTACTGTTTTAGGGTGTTTTTTATACATGAATTATTTGTAATTATTTGTCTGCACAGGATGCGACAGTTCTCAGCCAGCACACCGCTACGCTAAAAGTCTGCTAGAAGTCTATCCACACTTGATAAGACAAAGCAACTTTTGCAAACCATTTGAATGTAGTAATATTACAGTTTGTCATAAATATAACAAGCATCAGTTTACTGACGGGGATCGAGTCGCATCACGCCGCACCGGATCCAGTGCAGACATCACAGGGTTCTATTGATGTTTGCCGAATCGTGGTACCCTGCTTGTTTTTAATGTTTCAATAAAATATCTGTATTGACTGCATGAGCACATCATCGTATTATTTACTGTCATGTGAGCCACAAAGTAAACCTTGGCGAGCCACATAAGGCTAGCAGGCTGTGCAGTCAGTAACAATGGCCTTTAAAACCATCATAATGATGGAATGTATCATACAAAGACACACATTTTGCCTTCTGAAGACATTAATTGATGGACTGGAGTGGTGTAGGTTACTTGTGATGTTTTTATCAGCTGTTTGGACTCGCCTTCTGAGGATCCATCCATTGCTGAGACACTGATGTAATGCTACATTTCTCCAAATCAGATGAAGAAACAAACTCATCTACATCCTTTTATTTTTGAGTGAGGTATTCCTCTAGTTAATTTTTTGTAAACCATTTTATAAACATTATACATGTGATACAAATTGAATTCAGTGTGGCTCGTACAGTGGCACAGCAGACCGGCCTTATTTGGTGTGTTTGTTTGGTAGTGAGGCAGATATGTATTGTGAGGGCGCAAGACTTACAAATTTGACTAAGATAAGTGAAACTGCAATGCATTTCTGTTAAACACAAGATGCATGTTTACAGACCCCTGCCTTGGGCCCTAAAGCATTCATCTCATTTGCATTTCTGCAGGATTTATCCAGGACATCTGTTCATTCAAAAAGATACTATGGAAACATGTCCAAAAAAATGCACTTTCAAAATACCATGGCTGAACCTTAGTACAATGTCTGGGAGCAGGGCAGTGCCATGGCACATTTTGATGCATTTACGTAAAGATACAAAATACATCACGTTCCCAAAGTAAAATATCCCAAACATTGTATTATTGTGGTGCTGCATATGCAACTACCATTTGTTAAGGTACAACGTCCAAAAACATTGCACTGCCATGTCCAAGAAAACAAGGTGCATGAAAAAAAAATGGTATTATCATGGCACAAATAAAAAGTTTTCTGTTTGTGCAATGCTTATGTCCCTTATTGGGGTAAAAGCAGAGCGAGTGCACGCCTACCTTTAACTGCTGCTCATTAAAAACCTCTTCTGCCACCTTACACGCGATGAGCGCGTTGGGTTGCTCGTTGAGCTGGACTTCAGAAGTCGCCGCCCCTCCACCGCTCTCTGACTGCTGCATGGCAACAGATGTAACCGCCGCGCTCGGTGCCTTTGATCTCAACTACGGTGCCTTTGATCTCAAACGTCTCAGCGCTCAGCTCATGGCGTCCTGCTCTGCTTTCCACCTTCTGCAAAAGCAGCGTCTCCGAACCCTCAAGCTGACACAAGCTACTGTTCGCGCAAAGCTAGTGCACGATGTGCTGCATAGTGTTACTAGCAAAACCCGTGATGTATTCCTGTAACGAAAATGACGTCTACACTTGCGACAGACTGCACTGGGGGCCGAAACAGCTGATATGACGTCATGGTTTCCGCTTACGCACGAGCGCTGCGCGTGAAGCATTGGTTGATATAAGTATCCGGTGTTAAAATCATATAGATTGCTCAGATGCATCAAGAAGCGACCGGGATACGTGTTTAGGTTTGTGTAAAGTGTAGAGCGCTTGTGTTTTAAATGTGATTAAGGCAGAGATTATCGCAGTTAAGTGGTCTTTGAGTGCCCTCTTTTGGTCTGATTTGTAATGCACAAGATAAAGCTCACTAAATGTTCTGATTTGAAAAGCATAGGCCAAAAAGTAAAATTATCTATCGATTTATCTGAAAATAAGATTACTTTAGCTAACTTTATAAAATGTTACTAAAGAATTTATGATATAGTTATAAAAATCTACACTTATTTGCAAAATAAATAACATGTTTTTGGACACATGATTGCATATTATTGGCAATTAAATGAAAATGTACTTCTTTAAATCACAACAAAATATTTAAAAGCTAATAAATTAAAATGCACTTTAAAATAAAAAGTAATTATAAATATAAAAAAAACTATATTACAAATAAAAACAGAAGCAAAGTTGCCCTGACAAATCCTTGTCTGATTTTCTTTTAAGTTAAAAAAACTATACATATATATGTATATGTAATTATATTATTATTTATTTTTTCAATTACTTCTTTCTTTATTTTCAGCTCATCTAAAGTAGCAAACAAGATGGAGAATTCCAATTCACTACTTTAAAAACCTGCCCTACCCTTAAACCGATCATCTTGAGCTGACCAGGCTCCCATTGGAGCGGATTTGAGAGGGCAGGCAAGTCATGTGGGGATCAGAATGCGAAATTTACCATAATCCTCCCGAGGAAAGGGTGGGGGAGAGAGTTAGTCCTAGTTACCTTTACAGAACATAGACAGCAGAAGTAGACAGAAGAACTTTGGTGTGTAGTTACACGCTGTCATAGTGAACTCTTCTAAGTTTTTAATTATGGCCCAGGCCAAAAGCGATATGAGTATCAACATGGAGATTTCTAATGGAGCTGTCATCCACAGTCCTGTGGGGTCGTGCATGGAGATGGAAGATCGGAGGACTGGGGAGGAAGAGGAGGAGGAAGAGGAGGTTGAACTCGCCGAAGAGGTAGATGAGGATATCGACATTGGAGATGATGATAGCGGAGAAAGCAATGCTATGCCCTCAACAGATGTGATCATCCATCAAACAGAGGAGAAGGATATTGTAGAAGATGTGAAGGACCAAGCTGGCCAAGAGAGAGTGGTTCTGCAAAATGAGGTAAATGCTGGAGACATAGAGAAAGAAGAAGAAGAAGAAGAAGTGGATATAACCGCCAAACCAACAACGCCTGAGCTGCAGGTAACAGTTGAACTGCAAACAGCAACGCAAATACAAACACAAGTGCCAGAACTTCAAAATGAAGCTGAAGAGCTTGGAGGAACATTGAAAGAACTGAACAAAGATCGAGCAGATCACAAGCTGGAAACGTTGTATGAAGACGAAAAGGAAAGCGATGAAACACAAATGCAAGCCCTGAGCGAAAAGCAGACACAGGAATGTGAGGAACTGCTCCTGTCTGAGGTAAGAGAGTTCACCAGTAGCCTCCTCGAGAAAATAAAAAACAAGTCCAGAGAGGATCAAATTCAGCAGGTAAAGAGTGACATACTTTTGCAAGAAGAAGAGGTGAAGGTGGAAAGCTGGAATGATGAGGCCGTAAAAAAACATGCAGATGAAGAGCCACAGATGGTTTCTACTGGTAAAGGAGAATCTATAGACTTTCAGAGTCTTGGGGCAGAGGGAGAAACAGCAACATTAGATAACGTTAGTGAAGAAAAGTCTAAAACCGAGGTGCCTTTAGTGGAGGACTGTATAGCAGTTGGAGAGCCGATGCGCAATGCCTTTGAGATGAATAGCGATGAAAAGACCACTTACAGTGCACCAGAAGAAAGGTTGACTGACTGGATGGCAACAGAGCAACCATCAACTGATACAATTGGTGAAACCATAGAGGAGATGGTCCAGAATTCAGATCAGTTGGTGGAAAGCATCGTGCATGAACATGAAAGACTAGAGCAGATTGAACAGGTAGCCAATCTGGAGAATTGTGAAAGAACAGTAGCAGATACAGAAGCAGCTGTTGTTAATGGACCAAGAGGGGCTGATAAAGAAGTAGAAGGCATCGAAAAGATTCAAGATGATGCTCAAGGAGTTGCAGAGATTAAAGAAGAGCCGGTCAACAAGAAGGAGCTTCCTATAGAGGAGGGAAACTGCACAAAGGCAGAACAGCCACTGCATGATCCTGATGTTGTAGAAGAGGGAGAGGGTAATAGCAAGCGGGAGGTCGCAGAGGGAGGTGATGCTGCAAAGGAACAGCCAAAACAAGAAATGCCAGCACCTGTAGAGGAGGGGGCGGGGAACTGGCTAGAAGAGCTTAAGGCTGTCATTGAAGATGAGCCCAGGAGGAAAGCCCAGGGGGGGCGTAAAGTCACCTTACCTGCCTGGTTAAAGGCCAGCGAGAGCCCGGATGCTCATTTCCAAGAGCCGCCAAAGCCCCTCGGTAGTCAGGTCAGCAACGGGAGCGGGGACAGCGAAGGCGAGGTGAATATCAAGGCCAAAGTTCAAGAGGTCATCATGGAGAATGGGTGCCCTGGTAAACCAGTTGCTGAAGTTCAACAGGAAGAGGAAAAAAACCCAGAAAATACGAAAATGTGTAACCCACAAGACATGCAGATCTCCCTCTATGTGAAGGTACCTTCTATTGTCAGTATCCACACATTGGCCAAGATTTATCCGTGTATTGAAGTATTAGAAGTTAATGAGAGAGAGGGAGAGAGAACAGGCCTTAAACTGTAGGTCTGCTAAGGTAGTGTGCAATCTGAAAAGTGTACGAAGCAGTAATTTTAAGCTTGAAGGAAGGTTGTTACATAACCCTAAGTTTAAAGGTTTGTGGTCAATGAGAAGTAAATTGATCAAAAGTGAGAGCAGGCGTTTATAATGTTACAAAAATTAATTTTGAAATTTCTATTCATCAAAGAATGCTGAAAAATCAAATGTATCACAGTTTGCACAAAAATATGAAGCAATTAAGTTAATTAATAATGCAAAAGTTACATTTAATTTCACAATCTATACAAAACATTTTAGATTGCTATTTTAGATTGTAATGATATTTCACAATTTTTACTGTTTTCAAATCACATATGCTACCGCAGGTTTACTGTAGTGACTAAGGGACTTGATAAATGAAACAAATGAACAATTATTGAATAATTATCAATTAATAATTCACCATTTGAGTTACTGAATTGAAATAAATATAAATGATGGATCCTTTTAATGAATAAAAAAAAAAAATATATATATATATATATTGATACTATAATAGTATGTAAATAATAGTCAAATAACACTGGTAAAAAATAAATATGTTGCAAAATGTTGGTGGTAAAAATCACAGTGGTACATTTTACAGGGATGTTACATGCATATTAACTGTAGAAATGCTGACAGAACTATGCACATCTTTAGGTCTTGTTAGCAACATTAGCATACAGTTTCCTCCAATGACAGCATGTCCTTCTGCTCAGCAGATGGTGTTACTATCGCTAACTCTAATTGCATTAGTGTCTTTGCTCTACTGGTCAGTTGGTTTGTCATCCCGCTTCTAGAAAACCAGACTGTAATACCCAGTCCAGGGCAGTGTTACTAGAACAAGTTGGTTAAGCTGGTCATGGTTGCTGGTGCATTAACTTGATCGCAGTATTACTGCAGGGTGAAGTTGCAAGGTGTTTTAAAGGGTTTTAATTAGTGTTTCACGTGACATAAAGATCAGATCTGAAGTAGTATGTTAAGGCTAAAGGTTCAAACCAAAGTCTGTGCTGTATAAGTGGTTGCTGCTGGTGATTTAATACACTTAGTTAATTAAGATTATTCCCGGCTTTTGTGGAGCTGATGGATTGACTGGTAAGCTAAAAATGAATCTGAAATGACCCGCTGTGGTGCTTCTTTCTTGATTCTAGAAAATACTACATAAGGTATCCTCTTAACAAACATTAGAAACTGGCTTGAGGTACTTTGCAATTAATTTCCATCGTCTTGACTTGTTTACCAAACATTATGCAATAAAACAAAATATTTGAGTCCAAAATAGATGTATTTCGATGTTTATTTATTTATATACATTACACTTTTATTTCATTTTACGACTGTGGTTCTAAATCAATAATATTAATCAAGAATCTAACTTTTTTTTAACTGTAATGTAACATTATAACATTAGAGATAAAAATCGATTAGATTGTGTCCAACCTTCTTAAAACTACACCAATAACTGCTTTTATTATTATTATTCATTTATTTATGTGTAGATTCATGTACATATTTATTTCTATTACATTTTATTTAACTGTGAGCGTGGCTCTTAACCCAGCCAAACTACAGAAAGAGATTTGTATATTATTTCATGTTTTGTCGTTTATGATTATAAGCAAAATTACAGCAGAAGCGGTTTTATGTTTGTTTATTTTTCTTTGAAAAATAACCTTAATAAATAAAATAATCTTATTTGTTAGACTTTGTGGCTCCAATAAGCAAACCTACAGCAAAAGTAGTTTTTGCGGTAATAATATAGCATATATTTTATTTTAATTTTACGTTATTTATTAATCTTTGTTCTTAATCAGCCAAACTACACCAGGGGTCCGTTCCATAAAACAAGTTTACCAAATAAGCCAGGCTTGCTTTAATTAGTCTGACTTATTTTGAACCAAATCAACTGACAATAAGTTTAACTGAAATAAACCTGTAAACTTGTTTTATGGAACAGGCCCCAGTTGTGATTTAATTTATTTATTTATTTATTTGAATAATTGCTTATTTTAAATTAGATTTTAATTGTATTTTATTTTGTTTCTTAAACTTTGTTGTTCTTATTCAAGCAAAATTTTTATTTATTAATTTATTTATGTATGTATTTTAGAATAGTGTGAAACATTCAGAACAAAGGTCTCACAGCCAAATTCTTGTCGTAAGAAGGAGGCTGAGCCGCGGGACGTTAAGCCTGGTAAAAATGCCCTTAAATCCCACCCGAATGTTTCTGCAGAGCGATTCCTGTAACAAAGATGGCCTTTGTGCGTGTTTCAACGCCCACAGTCTCACTCTACATTTCAGATCACTACCCAATCAAAACAAGCATCTGTTTGTTTCTCGTTATTGCTTTTCCTTTATTATAGTAGGGATGGAGATGCACCAATCAAAAAGGCAGAGAATAGTATAGTGGGTTAATCGTGTCCCAGTATTCCTCCACACATTAATCTGATTAACCTTGGTCCAAGGGGATCGCAGCTTTTGACCGAACCGAGTGTTTGTTTTGTTCTCCGTTTATTAACAATTGATTCCTGAATGTGCAAAACTCATTATGACGCTTAGCGGTTGCTAGGGTGCTCTAGATGGTTGCTAGGCTGGTGTTTATTCCCTCACAGCGATGTTAATGCTACAGCTGAATTAACATAATAGATGTGCCGTTACAGGTATGCTTATGTTCAAATGTGGCTTTTTAAATCAGGTTTTATAGTCTGAACTGCCACACACTTTCACCTTAAAGATGAACTCTGCCCTCTTGTGGTGTGATGTTGGTCTGATTTTCCCTCGTCAAAGCCTGTTAATAAGGGCAGCTTATCTTCAGGTGACCAGACCTCACATAATCATTCCCAACCTCCAGACTCATAAATACAGTAGCACAGTAATAAATCAATCTAGACACACAAAAACACAGCAGCAGACATATATTTACATATTGCATTTGTTTTGCAATTAAATTTTGGCAACGTATGCAGTTTATCCCACTGGAAATCACAATAGAGCTTCCCATCATCATAAAGAACATTTTTTACAATGATGATGATCTGTAAAATGCTTTCATAACACATATCTCATGAACGGCGTCTCTATTGCTGATAACAATGAACAAGTGTCTCAGTGTCTCGTTCCTGCGCGTTTGACCGTTGTTTCCACCCACAGAAGATGAAGACAGACTCTCACCAAATTAAATCAGCCACTCTAGCTGCACAATGAAACGAGCAAAAGGCATTTGTATACATGCAGAAAGCATTTGAGAGGCAGATTTGATCTGCGAGACATGTGAAAGCAGTCTATCTGCAGGAATACGTAACGATGGCTTGGTTTGATGTAGCGGCTAAAAAACTGGGCTTTCCTAGCATTGAGCTGTTTGTGAAGGTAAGATGTTCTCACATTGAAACTCTGAGGAAGTAACAAACTTCTTTTTCATATTTTTCATATTGTGTAGAATAGGAAATGGCAATAGTTTCTTCAGATGTTGAAGACTAAAGAAGTTATTTTTGGAAGAACGCAAACAAAAAGTAATAACTGCATACATAGTATGGGAAAAAATACTATGGAATATACAAAATACAAATACAAAAGAAGATCATTTGAAGACTGTTGGTAACCAGTTGACGGTAGCCACTGACCACTCCATATTGTGGACTATATTACTAAAAGAAATGTTGAAAAATATCGGTAACCAAACAGGTGACGGTAGCTTTTGACTTCTGTGGTATGGAAAAAAATACTCTACATCTACTCTGCTCTACCATCAACAAAACATGATATTTTGAAGAATATTTATAACCTAGTAGTTGACAGTAGCCACTCACTTACATAGTATGGAAAAAATATGTCAATAAGTCAAAAGCTACCATCAACAAAATAAGATATTTTGTGGAAAATATTGGTATGCAAACAGATTACAGTATCAATGATTTCTATAATTTCAAGTCCAACTAGAAGTCAATGGCTCAACAAAATACAATATTTTAAGCCATTGACTTCCATTGTATAGAAAAAAATACTAAATACGTTAGAAGCCATACATCAACAAAAGAAGATATTTTGAACAATGTTGGTAACCAAATACTTTAAAAAAATACTATGGAAGTCAATGGCTACTAAAAAATGATGTATGAAAAAAGAAGCTTGTTTGGATTGTGAAGCATATCTATATCACTTATGATAACATGCATTTCATTATTAAGTCAGGTCTGTCTTTATTATTCTGGATTTTCTGTTCATCTTCAAGCTAAATATTTGACAAAAAATAAAGATCGTTTACGTAATTTATATTTTAGACTTTCCCCAAAATCTTAATTTCATCAGTGTGTTCATGCATTAGAGAGTGTTTGCTGTGCGCAGAGAATATAAAACCACAAGCTCCTTCAAGCCCACTGTACTCTGGTTTGGTGTTGTGTGTGTCTCAGGCCGGCAGTGATGGGGAGAGTATCGGGAACTGTCCGTTCTCTCAGAGACTCTTCATGATCCTCTGGCTGAAGGGAGTCATCTTCAACGTCACCACTGTGGACCTCAAGAGGTGAAGCATAGAATTCCCCAAAAAACACGCAACAACACAAACAAGAACTCATGTTTCCCTGCAGCTCACACCATAGAGCACGCAACGCTAATGCTGCGGGTCCCATCGAATTTATTCACTCTTAAAATGTATTGAATACAGTGTACAGTAAGTCCATTTAGAAATAAATTTTTTTATTTCAGTTAGCTTTCACTTTCCACTTTATTCATCTAATATTTACATTTGTTTTGTTTTTGCTTTATTTCAATTATTTTGTAATAGCTTTAGTTTAGAGCTTCCCAAACTTTCCAATACGAAGAGAAATGTTGCACTATATCCAGCTTTATTATATTAAAATATATTACATGAAAAAGTGCATAGACAAAAAAAAAATATACACACAAACATATTTTATTCACAAATTTATTTATTGATTTAATCCAAAGTTAAAAATGTTGAAACTAAATCTTAAATTAGAAAAGAATACAATACCACCCCTCGAGATATGGTATGGTCATCCAACTTTTACCCACAAGCCCTGGTTTTGGTTTCTCTGCTGTAGTTTTAGTTAGCACCGCTGATGATGGCAGGTTTGTTGATCTGTGTCCCCCAGAAAGCCGGCGGATCTTCAGGATCTCGCTCCGGGAACCAACCCTCCGTTCATGACCTTTAACGGAGAGGTGTTGGTGGATGTCAACAAGATCGAGGAGTTTCTCGAGGAACGACTGGTCCCACCACGGTACTTTCTATCGCTTCTCCTGCCACTGCCTCAGATCCTTACTACAGTACATTCCTCAAAAAAATCTGTACCAGTTTATAATAACTGCATGCAGTGAATCATTAGTTAAACAAATGGTCACTGTCTCCTAAAGCCCCATCAGAAACTTGCTTAGCCCCGGCACAGATTAAAAAGCTTAAAAGGTGCTCAATATATGGCTTATAAACAATTGATATCACGAGGAAGGGGTCACGCATCTCAAGCAAGCAACTTTGCGCAAGATGGTGATTGTCAATTCACTAAAATTGAAAGTAAAAACTGACGGCTAACGCTGAATTAACTGCGCATGTTCTCTCTGAGACAGTTTACCAGAGATGAATAGAACAGCTGTGCCTACGGTATGTTGAGGCAATGCTTTATAAAGAATGAACTCACTATTTACTAATGCTTAACTAACGATTCATATTCATACCATTCAGTTGTTATAAAGTTTTACCTAAAAAGCTTAAAATTGAACCTTGGTATATGTTTTAAGATACCCAAAGTTGGCAGCAAAGCATCCAGAATCCAACACAGCAGGAATAGATGTTTTTGCCAAGTTTTCTGCCTACATCAAGAACCCTCGTAAAGAAACTAATGAAGGTGAGTTTAATTGTTTTTTATTGAAGACTGTGATGATTCTCTCTTCTTCTGTAATTGTGTTATGATCTATGTGTGTGTGTGTAGGTCTGGAGAAAGCTCTTCTGAAGTCTCTGAAGAGGTTGGATGAGTATTTGCAGACGCCGCTGGCCGAGGAAATAGATGCCAACAGCATGGATGATCCCGGCGTGTCCAGTCGCGGTTTTCTGGATGGACCGGACCTCACGTTGGCCGACTGTAACCTGCTGCCCAAACTACACATCATCAAGGTTTCCATCGCTCATTCTGTGACTTTTCCTGCCTTTTTGTGCATAAAATGTATCTTTACTCTCCTGAAAGTATGCAAGATCTGTTAAATAATGTGAAAAGTTCACTAAAACTAATACATCTAATTTAAATTTCAGTTGAATTGAAAAAAAAGTACAAAAACACATACATTTTAAAATACTTTTGTATTTGGAGTGAAACAACATTTGAGCACATGAAAAACATTTGAAGGTCGTGTTATCACCACAAGGAAATATTGCAGAATCTACAATATTTTACTGATTTTACATAATAATCTTGTTCTAAAATTTAAAATAAAAGTTTTCAATTACTGAAATATTAAAATTATTGTTATATGTGGTATATATATATATAAAGATAAAAAATAAAACTACAAAGCTGAAGTATAAATGTAGTTTAACTTAATGTACTAAAATAACTAAAATTATATTTTGTCTATTAACTATATTTTATTCACTAATTCAGTTTTAGTTATTTGTATAAATATGCATTTGAATATTTATGTTGTATAAAAAAATATATAAATATTAATCTAAAAATAGTAAAATAAAAATATATAATAATTGTAACTTTTATTTTTTTTAGTTTTAAATATTACAAATAAATCATATAGTTGCACAATAAATATAATAGCACACATTTTAGTCGTCTTGGCATGCATCCGCTGGATTTCAGCAGTTTCACCGCCTCCATACTCTATCTTGCAGATTGTCGCCAGGAAGTACAGGGGTTTTGAGATTCCTGCCGAGTTGACCGGGGTTTGGCGATATATAAACAACGCCTACAAGAGAGAGGAGTTCATGAACACCTGCCCTGCTGAGCGCGAGATCGAGTTCGCTTACCTGGACGTTGCCAAGAAGATCAAATAGTTCAAGATGATGAGACAAGTAGTGCTAGCTCAGAGCACTGTTTGTGTGCGTGTGTGTGTGTGTGTGTGTGTGTGCTCACTGGTGGAGCTGCACTATGGTATATTGATCATAAATCAGTAGACTGGCATACATTTTCCTTTAATCAATGGCAGGACCAGGAAAATAGTTAAAGACCAGACAAAGAGATAAAACACTCTTTAACAATCAATCTGTCTTCTTAGATGATATACTGTAGACAGAGTATTATAAAGATAGACTTGATATTCACCAAGGCCTTGACCAAACCTCAATCACCTTTAAGCTACGGATCTCTATGTTATTTCTGGATTTTTCCTTCTATTTTTTGTTTTTTCATATTTTTACTTATGCTTTTTCTGGTCAGGCCAGTATATTTTCACATACATTTTTCTATATTGCATTTTATATTGAAAGAAATCAAGTTTATTTTACAATATCACCATATATGTTTAATGAAACTCTCCTTTTGTATCATCACACGAGGCTTTCAACCACACGTTTACGGAGTTACTGATTTCCCAAGTGTAGGACGATACTGCTTCTTCCTTTGTATTTGATTGTTGTTTTGTAATCAATGCACAGAACTTGTTAAAACACGCTATTTATGCAACCATGTAACCTTGAGTGAACGCCTTATGAACCTCTGGTGAGGAGACTTTAATTAAACTAATCAGAATTCATCATTAAGTCTTGATGGTTTTTAATTTCCTATCCCCGTGATGAACGCGAGATCTTGGTACGAATGAAATGAAAGACTCTTTTGACTCTGTAGGGCCTCGATGAACATCACCCAAGCAACGGCAGCTCTTTGAGCAATCCGATCGATGTCGAAGGCGTAATATCAACAGCTTCGTCTTTTTAGTCGACTTCGTCACCATAGTGACCTCTGCTTTCGAGCTCACTCTTCAAACGCTTTGCAATGATCACCGAGAGAGATAGCCGTAGAAAAATAAAGTTCTCTTTATTATCACAGTATTTTTTTTTTGCATGCTTGGTCACTTTTATTGGAGCTTGCAACAACGAAGGTGTTGTAGATGAAAGGTTAAGAGCATTTCGTGCACAAAGTCAAAGGTACACACGTCACAGAGGTCGGAGGGGTCAGTCTTGTTATTGATGGTCCTTTGAGAAGAGTTGAAGCATCTCTGTTTGAGAACAGGATTTGTTGCTTGATGAAACGAGGGAGAAATGGGCTGCTCGTCTCAGTTCTGAGAGCAGTACTTCCAGAAGCACACTGTTTTTGGAGAAAGATCAACAGTTGTATTGTTTTTATCACGCACATGGCACGTTTTTATTATAAAGACCGGCTGGTTTGCATCTTACCTCGCTTGTTAGTTTTCTTAGCTGACGGAGGAGACTTTTTAAAGGCTTTTCCGTTGAGTTTGGGGTCCATTTGGTCAGTGCTGGCCTTCGCTGAAATCCCACCGCTGTCTATAGTGGTCGCTGTGGTGGATTTCAGGTTTCCATCTGTTACTGTCTGCAGGTTAGAAAACACGATTTAAAGCACAACGTGGACATATATATATTATAAATACTACAATACCTTCAATTTATATTTATATCCTGTGTAAAAATATTTATTTGAATATCTGAACATACCATTTTGTTCTTCTTCCCAGTACTTCGTCCGTTGGAACTTCCTTTGATGGAAGAAAGAAAGAAACCAAAAAATTGCATTCAGTACTATATCATTCAAAAGTTTGAGATCAAAGCTTTTTAAAAGACGTCTCAAGGCTGCATTTATTATTATTATCAACAAGTGTTATTTTAATATCATTTATGTATTATTATATTATTTTGGTTTTATATTTTCCTTTTAAAAATTGTAATACTTCTTTAAGTTATAATCAATTTTAATGCTTTTTCTTTTCATTTTTATTTTGTAATATATCTAATTGTTTTAGTAATTTTAATGCTCAAGCTTAAACTTTATTTCCATTCGTTTTTGTAAACATTTTTAAATCATTTAATAAATTTTATTTAAACTTTATTTCAGATAGCAAAATAGCTGTTTTCTTTGTGAATATATGTTAAAATGGAATTTATTCCTGTGATCAGATCTGAATTACTCCAGTCTTCAGTGTCTCATAATTCTACAGAAATCATTCAAATATGCTGATTTACATTTCTGATTATAATCAATGTTGAAAATAGTTGTGCTGCTGAATATTGTTGTTGAAATGGATAGAAATCCGATTTTTCAGGATTCATAGATCAGTTATAGACAGTTCAAAAGAACAGCATCTATTTGAAAGCGAGAAAATGAAATATTTTACAATGCGTGTATTTCTAACACACCTCTGGTTATGATGGTGATTCGATGGCTCAGTGTGCTGTTCATGAACTTGTGAAGCTCTTCGAGAGCGCTCAGCATCTTCACGAGCTCCTCTCGTGCAGCCGGTTCGCCGGTGACCGGATCTGATTGGTCGGCTGCTGACAGAGTGTCGTGCTCGTTTGAATCAATGAGCTTGGACGGTCTGAGCAGTCTGTTGTTCTCTGCTCGCCGCTGGGAATCAGGTGAACGGGTTGCGCGGTCAATCCTCAGAGATCCATCACGAATCTCCTCGTGTCCATCAGAAAGAAGCGTTAGTGTCTTAAAGGGATTATTGACACTCGTGTCTAAGCTTTTGTCTCTGATGTTCGGGCTACTTGTCGCTGTAATCATTTTGTCTAATGCTTTCATCGCTACGGTTTTTCCATCTTCGTCTGGAAACGTCGTCAATGGTCTGGTCTTCAGTAGTCTCTCAAAAATTTTCGTCGCTTGTGCTGCATTTTCCCCAACATTGCTCCATGGATCTGCAAGGAAATACCAACAATTTAGGGCATTTATGAATCCGCAACTTTAGCACAATTTTAGAGTCCCTTTTAGTTATGTGTTGCCGCCAAAAAAGCAATCCGGCTTTCTTCTCTGAATTTCGTCCCCGCTCTCCACGTTTGGCGGGAAGCGTGAGAAACAAACAACTGTTTGATTTATTATCGCAAGGATTTTTAATTGTAAAGTAATCTTTGAATTAATTGAACCGGTAGAGCTTGAAAAGCCACACTCTGGTCAAAACTGTGTAAAAGTAACAAAACTCTAAAACATAGGCTACATAATTCCTCTTCTTCTTCCTTTTTTTTCTTTTTTGGTCTAAACAGGCCAATTAGTGCCCTATTAGACATAGGTCCAAATGGCAAACCATTGACATTTTTATAAGCCTTGTTTACTTGGGCAGCTCCAAAATACTGGCTCTAAAGAAATGATTGGCAAAGTTTTCAAATAAGCGTCACAAAATAGCTGCTTTAAAGGGTTTGTGAAATGTAAATCGATTCATTATTTACTCACCCTGGTGTCATTCCTAACCTGTATGACTTTCTTTCTTGTTTGCAACATAAGTTATTTCGAATCTTTAGTAGCCAAACGGTTTCGGTTCTCACTGACTTCCATTGCATGGACAAAAAATACAACGGAAGTCCATGGGAACAGGCCAGTGTTCAGTGTTCAAATGCATGTGTTTGGCATGAAATAAAAAGTTTGAAAAAACACAAAGGCGAGAATTTTCATTTTTGGGTGGATTGGCCTTTTGACCTCCATTTTTAAACTCCTTTAGAGCTCAGTGGAATGCAATTTAATTAGTTTCAGCTACAGTAAAGTTTGTGTCGTTTAGTGGTGTGCCGATCTAAGACCTGTTGACACGGAATTGTTCCCATACCCATAGAAACACGTCAATGGGAATGCACTGAAGCACCCTGAGAACATTGAAAAGAGAGACATCCCAAACTTCAAACATCCCCTAAAAGGCCCTTTCTTGGCTTGGACAAACATACAAAGATATAACAGATGATAAATGCCTTTTGTCCGAGCAACTTTCCTCATCATCATTCTGATCTTAGAGGTGGACACTGACAAAGCGCTTGTTCACACTCATGTACAAACACATGCAGAGCCCCTCTTTGCCTGTGGCCATGTTTACAGAAGTCTTGGGGAAGTCAGCGAGTTGTTAGGACGACCGCAGTGATGTCATAGGTGGGGTTTTTGGTCTCAGAAATACCAAAAAAGACATTTGTAAACACTAAACTTGCCATCACTCCATTAAAAACTCTTTGAAGGGCCTCTTGATAAAATACAAGTGTTATTATCACATTCATCAAAGGCAGTCGTGGACATTTTTGCAGTGCACCAGATTCCATACTTGCATATGGTACTAAATTAGCATGACCTGAATTGTAATGATTATTTGAGCAGTCTTATTATTTTAAGAACACTGTTTGTACATGTGCATTTACTTCCAGCTAATAAAGAAATTCTATACATATTGTGACATTCCCGTTAAGTTATGAAAACATTACACTGTCCTTATGATATGTTCTTCTTAATTTTTTAAAACTTTGCTTATGCAAATGCAAATGTTCTATTCCATTCTACCTTTTGAGAACATTATTAAAGGTCAAATAACTATTATATAATTGTTACTGGAAGAATGTTTGTTCATAACCTTGAGAGAACACACTGAGAATGTTATATTGTTGCATGGTGGAGATATACTGTGCACATCCAGGTCAAGAAGTTCTGTAAGACCATCAGAATTAACCCAAATAAGATCTGCTGAGATTTAATGACCTAATTCATAACCCTGCTTGAAATCCCTGAGCCAATTTTAGCTGGAAACCTGAATGCAAAGGCAGATTTAAGGTTTGCACACACTGGAAGTGCGGACAGCACAAGACCAACAGAAGACCACAAGAGTCGGCGCCACTGGACTAATTATCTTGGTCCAGCGCCACCTCTGAGTCTGTAGGCTTGACAACAGTGAAACGAACATCTCACAGGACGGGGACATCACAAATGAGAACTCATTAATATCTCACATGTCACCTTCACATACTTTAATAATAAAGGTTCTATGAATGACAACTCTTGACTAATATGGTTGTGTTTTTATTTCTCTGAAGTGTTGAATGATCTGAACAATTCTCTAAACATTTATTATCCTTAATCTTTTAGATTTGTTGCCAAAAAAAAAATAAAAAATAATAATAATTTGGTAATACTTTATTTTAGGGTCTCTTTACGAGTTGCTTACTAGCACGCATATTACTAGAATAATAGCAATTTATTAGTCATAATTAAGCACATATTAAGGCTGTATTCTACATGATATTATTCTCCATCCCTATAGCCCAATACCACATTAACAACTTCGATACTAACTATTAACAAGCAGCAAATTGGGAATGTTTAGAGGGGAAAGTCATAATTATATTGAATAAGTCTTCCCTTTTCCAAATTTTTAAATCAAGATACATTTATTTGAGGACAATGACTCAAAATATTAAGGCTAGTATCCTGCATAAAACAAGAAGAAAAAAATA
Organism: Enteromius treurensis; assembly: GCA_032275025.1. Taxonomy (NCBI): domain Eukaryota; kingdom Metazoa; phylum Chordata; class Actinopteri; order Cypriniformes; family Cyprinidae; genus Enteromius; species Enteromius treurensis. The sequence goes on from JAUCMU010000043.1 coordinate 10,512,545, forward strand.
TCTTGCATTTCTTTTGAATTTTTTTTTCTTAATGCACTGACTTTTTTTCGGTCATTTTACATTTCAAGTAAATGGATCTTTATCTAAGAACATTTGTACCAAAAAACTGAAAAATACTGAGCAAGAACATAATTTTTTGCCGTGAAATGCCAAGGTCACAATTTTATTTTCCAGGAAGTGCATGCACTAATATAAATGTATGCAATTAGTTTTAGCTCAATGCATGAATGTAAACTGTGAGCTGATTTTGACTGGTCTCACCTCCATCAGCTGGTTCTCCAAAAGCATCTGGTTCTCCAGGCGTCAGCGGAGCAGCATCCAACACCGAAGCGACAGTCAGCAGAGCAACTGTGGTCAATAGTTTCAACATCTCAGTGACCTGAAGGTGAGATGGTCCCGCTGTGAAATAAAGCTAAATGAATCTCTCAGATCAATCTTAAAAAGGCAAACTGTAGACTCTTTAGCACTGATGCGCCTCTGAGATGAGAAGGCTTGTCAAGTGTGTTACTTTACAGTATTTCACGCCGCTCTTCTTCTACCGTCACGCCACATCCACCGGGCCTTTTAAAACGAGACACCCACACCGACACCGTCCAATCAGGCTGCTCTGCCCGTCCAGGCCCGGTGTGACATTTGGGGCCGTGTTTGGCTTCGGGGTCTCCATTGTGAAGGCGGCGGCAGGCTGTGGGCCCTTCTGCGTCAGAGGCCCTTTCTACTCCGGCCCCTGTGCAAACACATTAAGAAGTGCCTTATCACTGCTTACACAGCAGCGCACCCGATGACTTTGTCCACTCCTCGACGGGGTCAAAAGGGCCATCCCGAATTCGGACGACGTTTGATGCGTGCGCCAATGCAAATAGCCCTCATGTATATGAGAAATTAGCATGACTTGAAGTGCAGGATGAGAAAAACAAGAAAACAAATGCATCCATCACCATGATTTCATCTAATCAGTCACACTTATTTAAAACATTTGTAGTTTTGATGTCATCATATGACTTATTTACAGTAGTTATTTCAGCATTTTTGTATTCATATTATTTTATTCACATTTTGAATTAGCTTTTTTTTTACAGCTTTTTATTTTTACAATATTAATACAGATTTAATTCATTTGCATTTCAGTTAGTTTTTTGTCATTTTTCACTCATTTTAAGTTTTTCATTGTGAAACTGAAATGCAGCATGTATTCGATGATCAAAATGAGATGAATATAAGAAAATAAATATATTGGTGCATTAAAACAAATTATAAACTTAAAAAATATTTAATATAAATATGATGTGCTTTTTTTATTTAGAAGTATTTTTGTTATAAATAAGTATGCAGTTCTACAGTATAGGCAGTCATTAATAATATTATATTTTTGCCATAATAAAAATCTGTTTGCAGTAAATCTGTAGCTGCAGTAAACCAATCACATTTATGTAATAATAATAATAATAATAATAATATATTCATGAGTCCATGAATACTGATGTTATCATACCACTTTTTTACACTACAACTTTAGTTATTTGTGTATTATTATTTGTTATTTGTTGAATTTTATAGTAACTTATTGTGTGTTGTATTATTATTATTATTATTATTATTTTAAACGTAATTACATTGTAATTTTTACTTGCTTTATTTCAATTAATGATTCAAATTGTTTTACTATAGTTGTGGTTAACAATAAAAACAGTGCAATCTTAAATGAAATAAGGAACAGGACCTGACATCATCTCCAGGCGCCATTAAAAGTTGGTAAGTTCTACTCTAAATTGGTTGCCAGGGTGATCTGTGTGTATTTTTTTATTGGTCAAGTCTATTCTTGGCTGTGTTTTTTACCAAAGGCACTGTAAGCTTGGTTACAAACCAATGGAGCAACGATCAACTTACGCTTAAATGCAGCCCTGCAGGTCTCCACTGCATTTTCCCCCTTTTTTATATGGTCACATGATTTGAGGAATCATTCATATCTAGAACCTTACATGCTGTATGCACACCTCTCTAATAAAGCACATTTCTTTAGAATGCAAGTAATAAAAGCTATAAAGTTTGGATGGGAAACCTGTGTGTTTCTGCTGGAATTGAATGACACAGGAAGTGTCTGTTAGTGTTTGCTCTGAGCGTGATGTCAGGAGCGAGGGATGGGAATGCAGTCAGAGACGAGGATCAGAGACTCAGTGGAGGTTGCTGGGAAAGGAGAAGACGACCTGAGAGCATCCAGCAATTCATTACCCTTTCAGAACACCATCACCATCTCTGTGAGGAGGCAGCATCAACACTCTTGTCCTAACACACACACTGTCTCTGCTGTGGCCAAGAAAGTAGCCTTTTCTTGTTTGTTTGTATACCAGGTTTAGAGACAAAACCGGATTCTGGAGGAGCCAGAACAAACCCAAGACCCTGTAACGGATCTGCCAGGCTCTACTGCCAGCTGATCGCAGTGCTCACTCTCCCCAGAATTCTATTCAGCATCACCTCTCCCATGGCCTGACTGGCACCCTACTCCGGCTCGGCGGAGGAGTGCAAGGGATTCCTGGTGCGGTGCTCGCTATCAGGAGCAGCATAACAGTGTGCTGAAACCATCTGGGCACAAGCAACATCCGCTGTCTCATCAATACAGTCATTCATTACCCATTTCAGAGAGGTTTTTGATTGTACAGATGGTGAGGTTTCTGCGGGTGAGCAGCTATATCACCTTTCTCAAGGTAGTATTGTCAATAAATGCCTTAATGATTGTACTCTCTTGTGTTTGAGTCATTTTGTCATCTGTTTTTGAGTTGTTGCCACCTCATATGTCCGCAACCACTAAATATTTATCTCACTAACCCCTAGGTCCATTAAGGAATGTAACAATGACTATACATGAAAATTCATTGAAATTTCGCACCCTCGCAGCGGCCAGCGGATGGAATGAGCGGTCACTTCTAACAACCTACCGTCAGGGTTTGGAACCCAGACTTCGGCTGATGTTGACTGCTTATGATGACTCCGTTGGATTGGACAAATTCATTCAACTTTCTATTTGCTGTTCAACCAGTATACAGTCCCGTCTGTCTGAAAGCCCGAGCACTGCAGAACCGACCAACCATTGAGCCATTGAGTCATTGAGATTCCAAGCTGGACCACTGTCACTGCAGGTCGGCCTATGTCATTCCTTACAGGTTCTGAAGGGGTCCGCCACAGATGTAGTATTAGGGCGCCCGTGGCTGGTACAGCATAATCCCATCCACTCTTGGAAGACAGGGGAAGTCCTAAAGTTGGGCCAACAGTGCTGTCCTGGATGTTTCCCAAATCCGTGAACCAATCTGTGAATATTCCAGAATGTTCTGCCCCGTGGCTCAGCTGTTCTGTTCCCATGGTCCAGCGAACCGTCTGATGTTCCAGCAGTGGATTATTGGTTCAGGGAGAGTGAGAGAGTCTGGGACGAGGCACACCATCGTCTACAACAGGCAAAAGATGACAGCAGATTGCAGAAGATCAGAGGCACCCAATTACCAACCGCGCCAAAAGGTTTGGCTCTCCACACAAGATATTCATCTACGCCTGCCTAGTAAGAAACTCAGTCCCAGGTTTGTTGGTCCCTTTGTTATACAAGAACAGAACAATCCCATCACATACAAAAAGTCCAGCTTCCACCCCAGTACAAGATCCACCCCACATTTCTCGTATCATTCCTCAAACCTTTCCACAATCCCGTTTCTCTTCCCACAGAGCCTGGCCCAGCTGAAGAACCCCCTCCTCTAATTGTGGACGAGGGATCGATTTACAAGGTCAAGACCACGGGAGGACGTCCTAGATCCATTCCACCCATCCGGATCGTCCTGCACCCAGAGGAAGAGGAAGACCACCACAACGTCGTACAATTTGGCCTTCTGGAGAGGGCCATGGAGGAGGGGGTTATGTTACAGATCTGCCAGGCTCTACCCCCAGCCAATCACAGAGCTCACTCTCCCCAGAATTTTAATCAGCATCACCTGCACCGCATTATCACTGCAATCACCAAACCTAAATAACCATACACCACCCCTCAGCCAGTGTCCAGGCTCATTTTTAGGAAGTGGACTCAGTCCTATACTCCGTGAATTGTGACTACTAAAATACTTACCCTGTACTTACCTCCTTGTTCTCCTTCGTTCCAGTTTGTCTCCTGAGTTCCTAGAAAGTCCCATTGTTTGTGGTATGTGGTTGTCTGTCAGCTTCAATGTGTCTCCTCATCTCCTGGTGTCTGCCTTTCTCCGATGATCCTGCAAAAGATAAAGAGATCTCCATTATTCTGCCTTTACCAACTGAAACTGTCACACTTTATATTAAGTGTCCCTAATACCTGTGTACTTACATAGTAACTAGATGTGTATCTAGTATGTAACAACAGTTTAAGTACACATTGCTACATAGTATCTACAGCTGTAATATTTCTGTAACTACACACGTGTAACACCCCTCAGAATGGTGTGTGTAAGTACAAATGTGTCACAGGACACTGGTAACAACACTTTTTTCACTTCACTAAGTAGTCATGTAACAGGAATTACATAGCTACATTTAGTAACAGCAGTATGTACGAGAGTAACTGGAACAGGGGGTGATCAGGGGGTGTAATTGGGTAGGTTTAGGGATATGTAAAGTGGGTGGAGTTGGTGCACCTCTGTAATATCAGTGTATATACATGGTAACTCCTCAGGAACTGTCCACTTAATATAAAGTGTAACATTCTAGACACCAAACACAATTTATATGTAAAGCCTTACTTACTGCCCACTGCTGTGTAATATCACACATGCTAAATCCATAGCAATTGTCTATTTTATATAAAGTGTGACACTTTATTTACCAAAAAGTGCTGTTAGTCCTGTTATAAATTTGTACTTACACATACACATTCTAAGGGTTGTTACATGTGTGTAGTTACAGAAACATTACAGCTGTAGATACTATGTACTGGTGTGTACTTACACTGTTGTTACATACTACATACACATGTACTATGGAAGTAGACAGGTATTAGGGACACTTAATATAAAGTGGGACCAAATAAACATACTAATTATTATAACACACACACACACACACACATGCACAAAGAATGTTTTTGCAATAATATAGAAGTGCATAGTCAAAATGCATTACTAGTTTAAATGGCTACCAATTTAAATAAAAAATAAATAAACCATTCTGTACCATTCTAAGTACTGTAGCCAAAGCATGACCCTGAATGGTAAAAGTTTAAAGGTTCAAGTACCTCATGACTGACTGACCCATGAACCACATTCAATCTGTCCTTAAGAGAAACACTTAACCCCAGGGTTGCTTCAAGTGCTTCAAGTCAATTTAAAAGCATCAGCTAAAATGCTTAATAAGTAATTAATTAGCCAACATGAAATATTCAGTCAGTGCTCCAAGTGGCCTGGTACACACCGGTACAAACGCAGCAAAATATATAACCAAATCCTAGAGTGATTTGGAAATTTTCCAGCAAGCATTTTGAGCAAGAAATTCTGACCTGTACAAAGGTGTTCACAGGGTCAACAGGACGAATTACCTTATTTAATTAGCGCTTTGGAAATGGTTCAGAATCTTGATAATTTCTTATGCATTTACATCTTCATTCTTCTGTAAATAGGATGTGATTGGTCCGCTGCGGCATCTACTCTTTTACTTACAGCTGATTTATTTGAGATTTTTGGGGGGCCAGTGTTACATCCACACCAGGCTCCACCCTCACTTCCACGCAGCGTTCTCTCTCACCTGAGTATTAACTCACCACACCTGCTTTCCGCACCTGATTACAATCATCTCCACCACATATAAACCACGTACTGCCATTCTATCGATGTCCAAGCTCGTTAATGTTTAGCGGACTTTGGCTACGCTACTTCAAGCCGCATTACTCACCTTATAACCTCTCCTGTTTGTTCCAGCCTGCTCCCTGATTCTCCTGTGTCTCGTCCAGCTCCTGTGATCCTCCTGTGTGTTCCTCAGCCTCCGGGTTTGTCTCGATTCTCCGTGGAAAGTGGTGTGTGAGCGGTGCTCCGGTGCATGTCTTCATCCTGCAGACTGATACGCCTTTTCGAAGACAAAGACTTAAGTTGCTTTTCCGAATACTCCTGAGTTTACGTATCCTTAGTTGACTTGCCTACTCGGCACACCTTTGTTGAACTTTGTTCCTGAAAATAAATAACATTGAACGACTACCCTTTGTGTCCGTCCGCTGCGTAACAAATACCTTCACAATCTAATATCACCATTTTAACTGATTGATAGGTCCAATAATGTCACTGTAAACAAAACACATTTTTGTCTGTCTTTACAAGTGGGTACTAGTTTGCATTAAATTCTGTGACGTTTCAAATGATTCCAGTAAAGTTGCTCCAGTCTTTACTTGGCATGTCAATAATGTTCTTTTTCTTTATTAGTTGCATAGTCTGTGACAAATTTGAGTCAAAAGCTGTCTAAAACCCTTAATTTCCAGCCTGACATTAGAAACCCACAATAATATTCATTCTCGTAATCCAAAAGCCTCAGTCACAGGTTGGTGCTTGTTTCTCCGGAGTCCACGTGACCCTTTTTGCTTGTATTAGTAAGTGCCGTCTCTCTCAGTTCTTGGAGCATTGTGTTACATCGGGACGCTTGCCCTCGCTCATAAAAGCATGGAGTCATTTAGTTTGAAGCATTCCCCAGATCACTTCCAAAAGGCTTAAATATCATCATGAGGCCGACCTGGCTCTGCATCTACCGTATCTTTATTATCCGTTGCTTTAATGGCTTCTGTGGGAGTGAAGTCATCTACTTGCATCTTACATCTGAATGTTATGCAAAGGTCCTCTGATCTTATTTCCTCTGTTAAAGGCAATGGCTCATCAATGAAAAGATGCAGTCAAGATTAAAAAATGTGGGTCTGCAAATATAATCCAGAGTGACATTTTGCATGGTTGAGTGTGACCCAAATGATTTTGACAAACACATATTATTTGGGTTGTTTTTCTGAACTGAGTTATATTTGTCAGTTTTGGCAGCTCTGTTATCCGCCGTCCAAGAAGATGAAGGTGCGTGGAATCACATATTTCGTGGAATAGCTTGTTTTTGTCTGCTAACTGATTTATTTTTTATGTTATACTGGATGTGACATTCCTGTTACTTTTGACACTAAATCATTTTTAGATTGAACCAAAAGGCTTTTAGATAAATCATTGTTATGTCACATTAATGTCTCTTCGAATGCTTATGGTATTTTATCTGTTGCCAGGCATTGCTTTGGATGGATTTTTGGAGTGGAGAAATTATGGATCTCATATGTTGTGAGTGTGTCATTAAAACAACATTGTTTCTGAGGAAAAATGTACTTTGGGTGGCATATTATTCATGATATTTTTATTGGCTTTATTCAAACAGTTCCTGAAAAAAATCTCTATTCATCAAGTTAATCAGGAGTGCCTGCACTATAATTTTACTCCGTATTTTCTGGACAGTGTTAAGCGGTGTTTATTCCAAGTTATTTTGCGCCTTAGCCGGTTCTGAACTGACGCAGAGGTGAACAAACCACAGGATTGGCCGAACACTTGTCAAGCTGTCAGGCGTGAGCAGTGCAGTCTGGCTCGCTCTGGGTTCCTGCATTTTTAAACTTGCTAGATTCTTAATACATGGCAGCCGCTCTTCCGCCACGTGGCAAGTGCCATAAAGAGCAGCTTTCTTTTAGTTTGAGGTACATAGTGTTGAGATTCAGCTCATGCCGAATCTCTTTCCCCTGTGCCAGACTCCAGCCTGAGGTGAACCTCAGTGCACAAGTACACCGCTCAGCAAACCAGGTAAGACCACCCTTGAGAATTACACTGGTTGAGCCAAATCACAGTTTTTTGGGCTTATGCTGCATTTAGAGCTATATTTTGTCTGTGATTTTGAGGGTTAAACGGATAGTTTGCTCTAAAAGTGAAAATACAGTTATTATTTACTCACCTTCATGTTGTTCAAAATGTATTTCTTTTGTGGAAGAAGAAGTGAATTTTCAGAGAATATCCCGACTACCCTTTTCCATACACTGAGAATGAGAAATGAGTCCGCCAAGTTTACAGAAATGCTTCTGAACGTCATCTAAAGCCAAACTATATATATCTTTTGTGCTAACGAACTGATTGAAACTTGAATCATTGATTACTTAAAATGTTCACATCCGTCCTACCTTCTTCTTGGTGGACAGATAAGAGAAAAAGTGATGTCTGATTCGTGAACAATCCTTTGAGACATTTTCAAGGAGTTGGTTGATCCAGTACTCCAAATCGATCTGAATAACTCATTTACAAATTGGACTCTTGGAGGGAAAAATGATCAAAGAATAAGTTTCTTCCAATTATATTGCTTTGGTAGACTTAAAGCAAAAAGATTATTAATATGCATCAAGTAAAATTAAAGTATTATTCACTTTTTTTTTTCAGTTTTGATAGTCTAGTCATGACATCACAGTTCATGTTAACATTAATGCAAAGCAATAGCTGAAATGTCCTTCAAAGATTAATTTTTCATGTTCATTGGAAGAAAGAAAGCCATATGTGTTTGGTGAGTAAATTATGACAAATTGTCACTTTCGAGTGCACTATTTCTTTCTGGTGTCTGTTTTTGTGGCAGGGCAACCCTCAGACACCAGTGGACACAGATGATAAATTACATGCTTGCTCAAGAGACCTTTAAATATCATCAGTTGGGAATATAATGCCTATCATTTACAGACACGGTCAACCCATGTTCAGTTTTACAGCAACTTACATATAAGGCTTGTGGTCTTGATTCAGATTAAAAATATATTGTACATCCTATTTGCCTGTCAAAGTCAGCAGAACAAGATTCTTGTTTCCTTTTTTGTAAGGATTGTTAAACATGCTAAGCTCTTTGACAAGGCACGTGAGTCTTTTAGTATAGAAACCGGACTTCCGCTGATGTATTCATGCCATTGTCTGCCATTCAGGGTTCACACACCTTCCCACTGTCCCTCCTGACCAGACAGAGGCATCAGATTGTAAGGAGAGAGTACAGACCAGGTGCAAACAAAATGTGAAATACTTTGAGTGGGTGGAACTGCAGGTCATGGAGGAGAAGGTTTACCATGCCTCTTTACATTTTTATAGGCCCTGAGATTTACAGTTTCCCTCTAAGGGACTGAGATTCTCACCCCACAGCATGGGATTCCTCCCTGAAAGATTATGCTGACACACAAACAGGCTGCCAAAGATGATCTGGATGCATGCTAGTTTATAACCAGTCACCATTTATGTATATAACCCTTCACTTTTGCCGCTGCTTTGCATCATGGTTTGAATTAACGTCTAATGGCCTTGATTCTTATCTGAGAGATTTGCCCCAAAAAATAATAAAGCACTTTTTTGGTGTCTACAGTAGCTTTACTTTTGCAATATTTGGAGTTAGTTTAACTTGTGTTGATGAAAGTGCTCAAGCAAGTGCCTTCTTGGAGAAAGTTCCTGTTCTTCAGTGTTTCTTACAAGGGACAATTCCTTTTATCCCTTACATTTTATAGATTTTTCTTTTTCTATTTATTTATTTTTGCTTATTAGAATAACCAGTTTCCATAGAGTTTAGTTTGTTTCTTTCTTTCTGTATAAATAATAATCTGTAAGCAAAATATATCCTACTCTGATACCTCAATCAACTTTGGATCCACGCACTGTTTTTAAGCAGTGTTTCCCACCAGGAAGTCAGTACTTGTTGTTCCTTAAGTTCTTATTAGCAAAATTGCACACAGCTTTCTCACTTCTTTTTAATGTCTGCCAGGGCAAACTATTTGTTGAAGTCATCCCTGTCTGGAGCAATGTTTCTGATGGGGCCCAGACCAGAGGAAATGCCAGGCGTTCCCAGATAAGCTAGCTTTCCTTCATTCTGGAATAAAGTACACTGCAGACCGACCACATTCTCCCAGGGATCAAATAAAAACCCACCAAGAGAAGCTCTCTCTGCCGCCATTCAGAAATATTCAGACTCTAGAATAGTATTTGAGCCATTTTTCAGCAGAATCCACATGCTTTTCAATGGCTGTTCTTATAAAAGCAAGAGTTTTATGGCCAAGCGAGACACTTCGATAGTGCACTTGGAATTTTGAGGATCATGCTAAATATGAATGCAGGTAAATAGGGATTTGATTTAAACTTGGTATTAAATCAATAAGCAAATTGATTACAGTTAGGATATTTGCACTCTATTAAAGGTTAAGGTAGAAAATGCAATAAAACCTTTTAATTTTGCTATGACCCCACACATGCACAAACTGACTTGAAATACACTGGACTTTATGCAATATACATTTCATTGTGCAATATAATTTTTCTAAACTTCCTCCTTGAATATATTAATCAACGTGCAATAACTTTTTACAATTGCTGTGCAATTCCACTGTAAATATTTATCATTCTACCTCAGAACTGTTACCCTGTTACCTCATCCTACCCCCCTCTCATCCCTTATCTGCACTTTTTACTGTTACCTGGTTATCTTACTGTAACTTTATTTATTGCTACGGTATTGTATATATACTACTTACATGTTTGCACTGAGTAGGGAGATGCTCTTAATCTTATCGTACATGTATATAATGTACATTGTATATGTGTACAGTCAGTGACAAGAAAGACATTCTATTCTACTCTAAAGACAGGAACACTTGTAAAAATCTGGACCAGGAGACTAATGGGCCCTTAATTTACAGCAGACAGCAAAACCATTTACAATTCTGATGCAAAATGGCACTGGTCTAGATTTATTTGGCCCAAGCAATTGTGTTCAGATGTACAGTAAATGGGCTTTTTCCGCATATTATATGCTGTCCTGGAGATATTTGTGACATTTAAGTTCGTTTTGCATTCTTTGTCGTTTATATAAGCTGCAGTAATGTCTCCACGGGGAGCTGCTGAGCAGAATATGCTTGCATTAATATATTACTGTGTTGGTTAATGGACTACACTAGGTTCTTCGCTCTCTGCTTTATAATAATAACCCAAATAAACATGAGGGCTGTACAGCGAACAGAGTGTTGTCCTGATTTTGTGAAACATTGAGCTGCATTTAAGGATAAAATGTTAGCCTGGCATGAATTTGGATTATGAGTGCAGATTATTTATTTACACAAGGATCTAAATATTTCCATACTAGTCTTTCATTATGTATATCATTATTTCGTTTTTTTTATAGATGGCCTGAATCTATTAACCTGTGTAAAGAGAAACCTGGATGGTGAAAAGCAGCAGGGAGGCCATAGGCTCCAGGAAGGTGAAACCACATTAAAAATGTCTGATGTACCACCTATTTTTTCAGTTTACGCTATCAAAATATGATACACAAGGTACAATAAAAGATGCTGGATTACATCATTGAGTTGCAGTGTATTACAGTCTTCTTTTGTGGTTGGTAAAAATTTAGCTGGAGTTCAGGGAGCGTTTATAGTCTTGTGTGTTGGAACTAGGTTATGCCAAACTACACACCCTCTTGCCGTGTGGTTACTACCAGAGAGCGCAGCCGAAACTGTCCATTCAGCAGGGTTGTACGGCGGGTCAGCGAGAAGCATGACGGAAGCTTCACTAAATAAAGGGGAAATTTGTGGCCGATGTGAGATCCTCCTGCTTAAATCAGCTAGTTATATGGAATCATAAGGGCTATAATCGTGGTCACCTAAATACGACCTTTAGATTTAGGAATGGAAGGGTTTAGCCTCGCTTCATGGCAAAGAGAGTAAAAAATAGCATGGTGAAGAACAAGATGAAATAATGTTTGGCTGTAATCAACCCATGTTTGACTCAAAATTATTTTGCTCCAAGTATTTATTTTCTATAGTTACAACAGTGGTGCTAATCACTGGTTGAGAAACCCAACCATTTGAATTTAGAATATGCTATTATTTCCAAAATAAACCAGTGAAAATCTGTAATGCCTCAAACATATGGGATGTTTTGGATGAACATGGCTTTTTGAAACTTGCACAACAACACGCTATGCTAACCAAATAATAAAGAAAAGAAAGAAAAAAATACCTAGTTTTACTACATTTTGCTTTATTTAGATCTTACATTAAACCTATTTGAAATAGAAAAGTTAAAATAATAATTGTAAATGCACATTTACATTTAAACAAATTAATTTAATTAAAACAAAAATATTATATATATATATATATATATATTTATATTTTTTACATTAATTTATCTAATAAAACCGAAATAAAATCAAAAAGGCTATAAAGCATTTGCTTTCCATTTTAAATGGTTATAAATGTCAACAATTCTGTTTAAACAATATGAATTATATTGTTTATATATATTTCTATCAATTGAATTCTCAAGCAGCACCCACATTTCGTCTAACGTTTCCTCTTGGTAGCACTTCATGGCCTTTGTGGCCTAAAAAGCCTTTAATTGGATGATCCACAGGTTCATTAGTCTCATTCACCAACCGTCAAATCAGTTATTTTTGTTTTCACACAATATTCATCCGACTGGGGTCCCCTGGGAAGAGCTGAGCCCCGCCTCACTCCAGGCTACTCCCTATGACATTGAGATTGGACACAATTGATGTGGCTCCCAAAAGGCTTGGTTGCCAAGATTCAAAATGAGGAATGTTTTTGGAACAATGACCATATAGAAGCTGATTTTCATTTGTGATTTTTTTTTTCAATTGGTGGATGAAATAGAGAGCTTAAGAGATTTTGTTGGCCGTTTCAGAAACTCTTTAAGAGCAAAACAAAGAAGCAACTTTCCCCATCATGTAACGCATCAGATATTTCTTGAAATGTCTATCTAGAAATGTGTAGAATTAAGCTTTACATATTCCTCATGATGCAAAATTTGCACTCTTAGGACTGGGCCATTCACACACAAACTGTTTTTGCGGTTCAAAACGAAGCACTTAGGGTAGTGCAAGGAAAAAATCGTCTAGAGATGCATTTTTTCACAAGCTGGACTTGATTTAACTTGAGTGCCGCCTTTAAGGATGGCATGTCAAACGACTCAAGTGCAAAGTCAAATGTCCGTCTAGCATGTTTACTTAGAGTCTGTGTATCATGTAACTGTAGCTCATAATCATATATATAGCACAACACTTAAAGGAGTCATACAAAAGCAATTTTCTACAAGCTAATATGATTCTTTAGGATCTTAATGGAAAGTTTGTAATATAGATTGCTTTCAAATTTCTCAAAGACAGTGTAAAAAAGCTCATTTTCCCCTGTCAAAATCAGCTCTTTAGAAATCACTCTGTTCTTTGTACTTCCCCTTTAAATCTTCACGAGCTCCGCTGACCCCGCCCCTCTTTTCTGAGGCGCTCTCGGAGGATGTTTTTTTTAGTCGGATTCATAGTGAAACTCGCTAATTAGCACATTATTAGGAAAGAAGATTGCAAAGATTCATTAAAAGACATTATACTCACTGCTTCTGTAGGTGAGGCTGGAACATGAATGATTCCCGCGAACATAAACGCATTTTGGTTGATCAAGGGCGCGTTTCCCTTCAGAACCAAACTTAACGTTACTCCTCTGCGTCTTCAGTCACTTAGATGTCGGGGTAAATGACTACTGCTATGTTCATTAATACATTCAACAACAAAACACCTCAATCTCTTAGAAGTCTTGCTTGTCTCTGTCTCGGTCTGATGACGGCTCACTCAGGGCGGGTCTGAGTTAAGACACCAGTTCAGTCTGGGTGACACGCTGCTGTCAATCAAATATTGTGGGAGTGGCCTCTGTCGGTGTGACGCCACATCAACATGCATTATTCTTCTTTTAATTTAATAAAAATACTTGTTGATCTTTATCATTGTAGGGTGGTTGTGTACACACACTCCCAACATACATTTCAGTCCAAACAGCTTGTAAAAGTGCATGTACCACCGTATAACCCCTTTAACATTTTTCGATGTTATTGTAAATGTCTGATAGACCAATCTATTAATCACCAGTATATTTGTAGCTATATGTAATCGCTCAGTTTTGACTTAATGAACGGCTGCAATTTGTGCTAAGATCTAAGTTACCAGTCTTTACAGTCTGTACAATCGTTTTTTCATGTTGCCGCTGTGTTAGACTTTTACAATACACTCTCATTTCCAACAGGAAGTGTTTCTAATTCTTAATAAAGAGATAAAAGTGGTCGCCCTCCCAATCACCTTAATGTTAAAACATAATGTAAAGACAAGGGTTAGCCTAATCATCTGGTCATAAATAAATGCAATAATTATCTCACATTTATATAAATAGTTTTTTTATTATAATTTTTTTATCGTTCTGAATTGCAGAATTTGACTCTCTTGATTTATTGTGGTTTGGTGGTGTTGGCCTGATTTCTAACCAGACTGTCATTACACCAGTCGTTTAGAGCATTGAGGGCTTTCCTCGAAGGCTTGCATGTGCATTTGAGTATAAATAAGTGTGAAGGCTAGAGGAAAAAACACTGACACAAGCCACACTGTGCTTGGCTAAACTAGAGCTTTCCAGCATTCTGCCTGCTTTTGTCATTTCCTTTCCCCTTTAATTGGAAACCTTCTTGATGTTTTGTTGCTAATTTCATCTGCTCCCTGTAGTGGAACCAATAATAATAATAATAATTCCATTCCAAATTAGCTCTCAGACTGCCTATTAGTTGCACGTGTCATTTGGTGAACATATCTTCTATGTTATTCTGCTGGACTTTATGATGTACATTTTTTTTATTTTAACTGTCATATCCTGCTTCGTTGCTAACTATTAGCAGAAACATTTAACATTTAATCCTGTCGTTTAAAGACAATTTTGTCATTAACTATAAACCTTGGGGAAAAAATTTAAACACTTATTATTATTACACTTTCCAGACTGTCTAAACCAAGCTAAGAATAGAGGAAGGACTGTGTTGTGTACAGTGTCTTTGTTGATGTGCATTAAATAAAAGTTAAGCTCATCTGTTTTTAAGCCCTTGTGTAACTGTAGACATGAGATCCTAATTTTTCTGCTTTTACAAATATGCTTGGAATTGTCGCAATACAAATAATAAATAGATATATAAAGTCAAAGGTGGTCTTTTCTTTATATTTTGCTTAAGGTTTTATCCCCATTTTGACAACTCTTTACCTGACCAACACAATTCCTCTTCAAGTTCCAGCAATGCATTTTTCCTAACCCTAACCCTACTCTAAACCTAACCATGATTTTAATTTGGGATCTGTAAAGAACCAAAATTTAACCTCAGAAGAGGCCACAGCTTTTTCCAAATAAACTCATGTTTTTAGCATGCTCAACATCGTATAAACAGCAACGTGAAGAAAAGAGACTAGCATTTATAGATCTGTTGGTGTATATTTCAGTTAAAATGAAAATTGTAATCATCTGTTTGCCCACAATGTAGTCTTTCCAGTGAAAGTGTGTAGGGAATATTAATAGGAGTAAAAGTCATGTCATTTGTATTTTCAGATGTTTGTGTTAGCTGTTGTGTTTGAGTAATCTGAATTTTAACAATTTAGACTCGCAACTAAAGGCAACATCAAAACTGTTTCGTCTGGCTACTGTTTGCCTGACTAAAGCTGTATGGCCTATAAAGAGTGTTCAGCACTAGTTTTAAGCCTTCAATGGGAGAAGAAGAAAAAAAGCTCTTTGTGTTGTGGTTGGCAAGACAAAAAAACCCTCTTTAATTTTAAGATGCATGTGCAGATAATTCTACAAAAGCTGCGCTACTAAAGTGGAACGCTTGAAATATTATAAACAGTGTAATTAGAAGGCTTTTATGTCATTTATAACACCAGACTTAAAAATAGAAAGCATGCGAGTGTGCATTTGTGCTGTCTGGCTCACGGATCAAGTAGACTCAAGTAAATTGCTGTTGTTGCTGTATAGCATGCAGCTGTGGTGCCAGTGTTTCAGTATTGACCTATTACAGGTACTGTGATTTTGCCAAGTGCTTCTTTTGCTGGTCCTAGAACAACTGTCAAACCTTTTCCAAAAAACACTAACTAACAGTGGGATGTTTTAGTAAATGTGTTATACAGAGGTATTTCCCTGATAGCCACATGGTGGTTCAAAGCTCTGTGCTATAAATTTGTCCGGTGGGTGTCCTGGACTCTTTCAGCGCTGGCCAGCTCTATGGTTTTCTCAAGCCAACAAACGCTTTAAATCAGACTGTGTTTTCTACCACTGGTTTGGGCCCATAATGTCTTGATTGTTTCCCTCGAGTTAAATTTTCCCCCGTTGAGAATTTTTAGCTTGTGACATTTTCCATTTTTGGGGCTGCTCCCACAAAAACAATGTTAAGGCTTTCAAAGAGCTTCTGTGATTAGACTAGTACCTTTCTTCAATACAGATTTTTACATTTTAATAAAAAGAAAAAGTATTATTATTTTATTATTAAAACTGGTAAATATTACATAAATGGCAAACAACGATATAATTAATTTTATTTTATGATAAAAATATTTTAAATAAGTGAAAAATGAATAGGCCTGTTAACTATAAACTAGTCCAAACTGAATTTTTGTACTATGCTGTTAGTTACAACCCAGCTAAAGCATTAAAAGTGTCTTAAACACTGCAGGAGCTCAAGAATCATGCATTTAGTGTTTGTGCTGCTCTCTAACAGTAGCCCACAAGGAATGCTGGTAATTAGCTTTGTAATCACAGGCTTTGGAAAATCTGCAAAAATACACAGCTGATCTCTGTGTGAAAGGTTTAATCTGCGGTTTTCTAATGTGTGATCAGCAGCTGTCTTCTTTTTGTTCTCAGTGATAAATATCACAGCGAGACCACAAATTAGGACCATATTGGGCAATAAATTCAAATGAATAAAGCTAAAAGTCAGAGCATAGTTTTTGAAGCCAGACGATGATAAATTGATTTTAGTAAATAAACAAGTTATATAATATCTAAATGTTTTTTTTTTGTTTTTTTTTATTTATGTCATCCCACATTATTTTATCTACCACAGGTGTGTGATACCAGACAAAGCGGATGAGATCGACTGAATAGATTGGCTGTGGTTGGATGATGGCGGTGACGATAAGCAAAGCTTTGCAGCTGAAGGTACAGTGGATCAGCAGTGATAATAACATTCCCAGCATTCTCATTCTCATGTTATGCAGTGTTTAAGTGCATATGGGCCTCTTGTTCTGATCAGTTTCAAACCCATTTGGGAGAAAGCTGGAGGAATGCGTGCAGATGTCTTAGATAAAGGTGTGATATTGCTCATGTGGGACTGTAAGTGAGCACAGACAGGTTTGATGGAGACTTTGGTTAAATTTCAAAAGTGTCACCAGAGGAACGATTGCTTTTATTTAACCCACAAGTTGAAATGTGGCTCAATATTTTATCCTCTTACTTTGTGGTTTTATAAGTATATTGTGTAACACCCTGGTTGAAAAACTGCCAGAAACTTTCTTTTTTTTAAAGGAAGTTTTTCTAGATTGTTTTGCCTTGTGCAAAGCACTTGGGTCAAAGACAAATAAAATTGTCCAAGGTAAAGAAATCAAGAAATATTGGTTCAAATCATGTGCCAAGTTCCATGTTGGTTTCATTTGGGTTGGAAAAAAAACATTGGAAGTTAAAATGTAATAACTCTAGAAATGTGGTAAAATATAATGTCAAGTGAATATTAAAAAAATACACGTATTTATGTTTTATTAAATTAGAAATGTTTTGTTTTTTGATATATACATTTAAGTTGAATGTAAACTTAATGATTTTTATTTTCTTTTTACGAATTTTGTAGTTTTTTTTTTCTTTTTTAGGAGATCAGGGTATTTATTTGTATCCAATGTGTTTTCAATTAATTTGATCTATAAATATAATATTTTGTACAAATTAATAGACAAAGGATAAAAAACCAACCTGCATTGTCAGGAAAAACTGCCATATTCTCTTCTTCAGGCCAGTACATTTATAGTGAAATGAATACTCATTTGAATGTCTAAACATGCACAAACCAGGTGTTCACGTACAAAGAGTTTGTTGACAAATTTTCTATAGAGCTCTCACCTGGTGGGCACCATTCTGGGGTTCGGTGAAATCAGCAGAAATTTCCCACAGCGGGGACAAAGACTGCGCTATTCTCTTTCAGTGCCTGTTCAGGCTAAGTGTATATGAGAAACTGGATCAATAGATGGTGTTGATTTGAACAGTGGCTACAACAGCAGCAAGTATTTGTTTCAGTAAAGTAGCTGTTCAGACAAAGCTCTGGTTTCATATTAAAGTAGGATATGCAGCGTTCTTCTTTGAGCGACTGAATCAGATGGGCACAGCTGCAGAGCAGCAAGCGTTGGCAGTGTTGTAGGTCTAATGTTCATTGTTCGAGTGAGAGGCCGAGGAGGATTATGTGTGTGAGAGTGTGTGTTTTTTATCTCCCTCAGCACTATGTGTTGCTGTAAGGTGTTCGCTCCAGCCTTACTCTCTAAAGGAGTTCTTTCATTCATCTGAGGCAAAGAGACCAGCACTCCGTAGGCTCAAGTTTCTGTGGGCCTTTTGTCCGGCCCCGCAGAAAGTGCTGGGGAAATAGGGATGTGCGCAACCTAATATTAGCCCTCATGTTTGTTCACTCGCTCTTCTGTCCTTCCATATCATCATCGCTAGAATGAGTGAAAGTGCCATGGAAAAAGTACAAGTAATAGCATATTTAATACTAAGAAAAATGTTTACATAAACCAAAAATATAAAAACTCTCTCTCTCTATCTCTAATTGTATTATTTTCCTATTTATTCAGTTTTTTATATTATTTATTGGATTTACACATGAATGTGAAAATATATATTAATAGGCCTACTGTATATACATTAAAATGGTTGATTTATAGTATATATGTGACCTTGAACCACAAAACCAGACATAAGTGTAAATTTTACACTTATTTTTTCCATTGATGTATGGTTTGTTAGCGTAGGACAGTATTTTCATGGAACATTACCTTTACTTAATAACCTAATGATTTTTGGCATAAAAAAAACAACAACTCACAAATATACCCCAGTGACCTACAGTAAGACTGGTTTTGTTGTCCAGGGTCACATATAGTTGAATAATTTGAACGATTTCAAATTTGCTATACATGTGCTAAACATATCTAATAATTAAAATAAAAAAAAATGTTAATAACTTTTTGCATTAAATGTTTAAACAAGTAAACATTTAAATAATGACTGTACTAATTAGAAGAATAAAAAATAGATAAATAATTAAATAAAATATAAAAGTAAAAAAAAAAAACAAGGGCACAGTTTTAGGTCTTTTTGAAATAAAACTTTAAACAATTTTTAAAAAGCTTTTAAACAAGTATGCAGTGTAAGTCTTTATCAGTTGCATATATGGAAACCAAAACATTTGCAAGGTAAATATTGTGGCACAGAGACATCTCTCAGCTGTTTGTGCTGGTCACTTATATATGGGCTGCTGTCAGACCCCTAAGAAGTGCACACTGTAAGTTGGCCAGAACTTATGCAATGCGGCACCTCAGTTCATTCGTCTTGTCCAGACAGTCTGCTCTGCCCACTGTTCAAACACTGGAGGATCTGGCTTCAGAGCTCAGCTAACAGATGAGTTAGCAGAAAGGAATCTGATGTGATTCACCCACTGTGCTACTGCTGATCATCAAAAGACAGTTAAATTTTGTGTATTTGGTGCATGTTGACATGCTTTAATGTTCAAAAAACACATTTTTCCAATGCTGTACGTTATTGTAGTTCATCTATTAAAAGCATCGCATCAAACAACACATTGTTAATACTGATGACACTGGGGTTGGTTGGTATGGGGTTCATTTCTGGTTCATTTTAGGGTGCAGTCACAGATACATATTTGCTCTCTTGGTCCAGACTCATTGGGTATTACCTGTGCATTAAAATTCTAAGCCTGTGGCAGGACGTTTTTTCCCCGCTTTTCTTCCTGCAGGTCATTGAAGCAGACATGTAGCTGGCGGCAAGTGACTGCCTTTGTAAGTGAGTTGAATGATTCATTCAGCTGATTCAAAACAAATAAGTGAGTTATTGAATCAGTCCTTCAACCGGCTGGTCAGTTATAATGATTTATTCAGAAACAAACTGTGTAAATCATTGAATCACTCAACCGATTCATTCAATAACATCGATTCATTCACTGCTAATATTTGTCGGCTGGTTTTCTGTGGCTTCCTTTGTTATATTGTTGTGCAATATCGCCCCATGCTTAGTGAGCACTGTGTGTTGATAGAAGCCGTGAAACCTGATACAGTTTACAGACATGCAGTTTACTTTAATACCGACATGTGTGTCATAATATAGTCCTCAAACTGTGTTATGCTATGGAAAACCGTTATACAGAGAGCTCGCCTGTTCTGTCAGACCAGAATGAATGCGTCCATTTAAGATTTGTGTTTCTCCTCAGGGTGACTGAACGTGACGATCCCTGTACGCGTGTAATGCTTCTCAGCTGTCTGTCACACCCTGAGCATATGATGTCACAACCTTGTCCAGCTTTTCCTGGGATTGAAACAAAATGGAAAAGCAAACACCTGCAGGTGCAACATCCCGTCTCACGCGATGTCAAGCGGGATGCAGGAGAGCACGGTCAGTACTGGGATGTATGCATATGACAGTTGAGCCTGGTATTTCACACATCAGTGAAGTGTGGCTGTAAACAACATCGCCTTGCTAAAGCTTTAGTCTTCCTTTCACTGCTCAGCAACTGTTCAGTCCTAAAACTCATCATCTTGTGCATGTCCCATGTTTCCATTTCCTGAAGTTGGCAACCCTACATGCAGATGACATTTGCTGCACGCAATTAAACACTCCAAAATGTTAATATCCATTGCGTTAGTATCTAAAACAATGGATTTTAGTCCTGTTTTAGTTTTAATTATTTTTTTAATTATTACATTGATACCAATAAGTTGTTTAAAGATTGTATCTGTCTTTATACTCTAAGAATAGATACAATTCTATGCCCAAGGCTTTGCATATTTTCCCTTAACATACACTTTCAAAAATAAGCAGCATCATAATACTGTATGCGCATTTCCACGTATAGCAGCTTTGCCTGGTGATCGGATCTGTTTGTTGCTGTCTGATACAGTACAGTGGTAGGAGCTGCATGAATTACAGGATCAGTTTTAACCATGAGTTAGCAGGAGCTCACTGCAGGAAATTAAAAGCTAGAGCAACTTCCTTTCAACTTCCAGCGTGGCCTCTCATCTCGTGCCAGTGCCTTAATGAATAGTAAATTATTAGTCTCCGGCTTCCTTTTTTGCCACAGACAGTTTACAGTAGACATTCACCTTGATTTTATCATGGAAAACAACATTTAATGCTATTGTACACTCTAAATAAACACATGGGAGTACTGTATACACAGTGGACACAATTGGTCAAATGGAATAAAGACTGGCATTACAATGTGAAAATGTAAGACAGCAACTAATGGTTCCAAATGACTACAATTAAGCCACAATAGCTGTAGTTTTCTAACACCTTCAGACTAGGTGCCACATAATACTTTTCTCATTCACATGACGCTTTTAAACCACAACATCAGTGTCAGTGCTAATTCTGCTCTGTAGTTATTTACTAATCTTATTTACTGCGTTATGTTTATATTTTTTCCTATTGTTTACGACATTAAAGATATGTTCAGCATCGAAAGAAACAAGAAATGTTTATTGAGCTTAAAATCCTTATATTAGAAAGATTTCTACAAGATCATATGGATAAGACTGTATAATTGACTGTTAAAGCTTTGCAATTAGAGGACTACATTACATTTTGAAATATAATCTGGAAGTCTATAACAATACAAAAAAACGCATAATTTTGGTGTCAAACTGTTATACTTGCCCAGCTAAATTACTCCCCAAGTCTTAAGTTGTTTTATATATATATATATATATATATATATAAAATTAAAAACAATTCAGGAGAAGGAACTAAAACCTCAGCCTGCAGTATTACTGTTTTTACTGCCTTGAAAAACAACCTCAAGATTTATATATAACCAGACAGTACCTCAGACGTTTTGAATTTACAGCTTCTTTTCATATAGCAACAATGTCATTTTTATTGCACTTATATTCAAGCCGTAAATATGAATGGAAATCCTGACCACCAAGAATGCCCTGTAAGATATGGAACACAACCAAAAGAGACTAAACCTTCAGTAAGCAGATAATCTCGATGACATATATCATGTCGGGGTCCTTCTTTTTGTCTGCTCCTTCCCAGTTTTATCCATTGGAAATTTGGACAACTAATACAAATGCCTACTTTGCTGTCTTGTGCCCAGATTGTCTCTGGATCTCCACAGTAACCCCGATATCTTCTCTGATCCTTGGCCAACATGATATGAATGTGTTTACAGACCCACACCTGTCAGACGAGCACTAAATCACCCAGTAAACCCAGAATGCCACACTGTGGGTCAGGCAGGTTCATGCTTTCCCCCACAGGCGAGTGAGGAATCAGAAGATTAACCCTGAGGAGAGGCGCTGCTGCAACATTCCACACTTCTGCTGAAGACATGCATGCCTGTCTATAGAAGAAAGTGGATTTGTCTCAGCCTTTAACTTGGAAGTAACATTGACCCCAGTCTACCATATCTATTTTTAGTGTCTTTTAAGGGCATTTTAGGGCAGTGTTTCTGTTTAATTTCAAGCACATGTTGACGCCCTTTATGAACTTTTGTTTTAGAATGGCTTTGACCTTTTTTGTGTCTTTTACACATGTGGTTGCACAAAACCAACAAAAATGTCCCGAGACCCAAATATGCGGTAATAAAAAGCAGCCGAAGTCAAGGAACATCATTTTTACGACTTCTATCGTCTGTTTATTATTCTGAAGTATGTACCAAAATAATCGCTATACGTAAAAATAGCATTTTGTATTGTGTAACTAAGTAAAAATGTTTACAGTCAAGCATCACTAATTGTACAAAAATAACAACACAAAGATACAAACAATGAAGAACAGAACATCCTCACGTCAGTGTGCAAACTGTTTATACAGATGGAAATGCCTCAGGTGGCACTCCATGATAAATTATTTAAATAGCATTTATCTACACACACACAAATGAAACAAACAGACAACAATAAAGCAATAATTTATCAACTTTAAAAAAAAGTACTGGACATTTGAAGCACTGGCAAAAGTTACTCTATTTTCCATTGGGATGTGGGGCTGGCTGTTTGTTCTATTTACTATTTACAACTTGTGCTACAGTAGCAATAAAGCAACCAATTAGTTTTCTTGAAGCAAGGAAAAAGTACTTAAAAGCTTTTGCTAGATCAAATTACAAAACAGCAATGAGGTAATATTTGTACATTTAAAATCTTACTTTATCTCTCTCTCTCTACAGAAAAAGGCAAACAGGTCAGAAAACGATCTCCTTTGAAGGAAAAGGATGAACCATTCTTGCCCGGAAAGGTATGGATGAGTAGTTTTAGACAGAACATCGGTTATGAGAGTTTATTTGTCTTGTAAATGTCGAAGTAGTTGTTTTAGTGAGGGCAGTCTTTAGAAATTCCCTCGCTTGTGCTTTTTGAAGCAAAATCACAGCACAGTCTTGCCAAACTCAAAAAGTGTTTTGTAAGTGCTACATAAATATATATAAAAACGGCCTAAAAGATTCAACTTTCCCTTAGAAATTAGCATCTTAAATAAAACCTCACACTAGAGTACTTGGTAATCTAGTATCCAGATGTGGCGAGTCTTTAAACCTTGGTCTGTCTAATTCCTCTTCATGCAACCTTTCATTTTGCCATTTCTAATGAATATGTTAAAATGGTTTAACCATCTAGCCCTGAGAAAACTATGCCCGCTAAACCATAAGTTATCTCCCGCCAGACCTTAAAGGATGTACTTAAGATGTGTCTTTGCTAAGCAAAAAACCCCTTAAATTTAGATACACATCAAGAAATGACAGATTTGTCCTGTAAAATCACCTGCTTGGAATTCTTTTACTTATCCAATGTATTTAAACCATTTGTTGTTGCTTCAATATCGTTAACATTCACAACGCTTTGTTTCTAGTCAAGAAAACAGTTTTGATTAAAATACTGAATATTATAAAAGCAATCTTTTTTTTTTAAAGGTTGCGCTCTCTCTAATGGAGCCATAATTTGGACAGCTTTTCAAAAAGAGGAAATGAAAACATGAGAGAGAGAGTAAAGGTTTTGAAGTGCATAGCTGTTTGCTGGGAGCTCTTCCCACACAGAGCCGAATGAGGTTTTTCAGAGAGAGATCGCAGTCTTCCCAATGAAGCAAAGCGAGGGAGACTTTTCTTCTGCTCTACCTACTAATGGTGGAGGAGTCCAGATTCTGAATCAGAAGCCACTTGGGTTCTATCCCAACCAGTGACATTTACATTGAAATCGACTACCTGCTTTCTCACTCCACCACTGTGTGAGCGGCAGCAGAAAAAGTAGCGTCAAATCTGTCCCTGGACTTTGCCTGGAATACATATTTATATGGAAAGGTGCATTCTTTGATGAACTTCCTGCCTGTGCAATTACGCATCTGCAAGGGAACAGAAAGAAAGGAATTGTTATTATTGAGAGATAAAACTTTTATGTGGGTGCCTGTGCGATGTGTGGCCGCTCACCTCTGCATTCATATTTGAGGTCTGAGAAGTACACCATCTCTTGTGAGAAAACAAAGAGACCTAGTCTTCCACCTGCGTACGTTTTGTCATAAATTCTTCCGGAATCTGCCATGATCTTCTTGCCTTCATACATGACCACTCTGAAATGCATATAAATTGGATTAATAAAATACAAATAAATAAAAGTTAATTCCAGAATTTTAATGATCTTTTTAGTAATACCTTATGTGTCCAGTTCTTGGTCTATGAGTCAAATGCCATCTGTAAGCAGTGAAGTCTTTCCATCCCACATTCTTTGGGTCATGCCACAGAGTGCGCACCTAAAATGGATCAAGTACTTAAATGTTGGCATTCATATGAAGGGTTTCAAACCTGATTTTATGACTGTGACCTTTGTGGAACGCACTGTACCTGTCCTGGAGTGTCTCCTGTGTGCCACAGAGCATTTCTCAGATGCTCGCCTGGCCCTGTGGTGGAGTTCACCACTTTGATTGACAACCCTGAGTAACCCTGTGCCTTGGTAGGTGTGCTGGACCAGTAGGTCTGTGTGATCTGCTTCCACATGACCACGTAGAAGCGAGAGCTGGACTGGTATCCGAAAACGAAGCCGGCATAGTCATCATCCCTCTCGGTGTTGATGAAGAAAGTTCCACTGAAGTCGACTGAATTGAACTCATCAAAACCTTTAAAAGAAAGTCAGAATTGTTATTCTAAATTATTGTGTGCAAGTTATTTATACACATTCTTGTTTAGGTGAAATTTTAGAAAAACTGAACTCACCAACAGCAATGCCAGGGTCACAGTTGACTGTCTGAACCAATTCTTTTCCTTGGTGACGAACCACCCAGTTGGGGTCGATCTGAGAAGTGCCCTTGGGATCCAGAGGAACCATCTGGAATTTGCGGAAGTCTGTTTCACTGATGTCAAAGTTCTCAGGACAGACATCATAGATATCCAGGACATTGTCTTGGTCAAAGTCATCTTTACAGGCGTCACCACGTCCATCGCCTACAAAAGGAAAAAGTTTAACCAGTAAATATAAACATTTACATTAATGAATGCGATAGATATGAATATTCAGATGTTAAACTGACCATCAGAATCAAGTTGATCTTTATTGGGAACCAATCTGCAGTTGTCTTTGTCATCAGGGATGCCGTCATTATCATCATCGTAGTCGCAAGCATCTCCTTTACCATCCTTGTCGTGATCAGCCTGGTTAGCATTGGGGATGTACGGGCAGTTGTCCAGGTTGTTTTGGTGACCGTCCTCATCGATATCCTGGTTGCTGTCACATTTGTCTCCGACGCGGTCAGAATCGGAGTCGAGCTGTCGGAGGGAAAGTGTCAAATCAGTACATACAGGAGTCTCTTTGAAGCACTTCATTAAAATATTCCCACCAGTATGTTTTTTTTTTCTAAAAGGCACAAACTTCTGTGTTAGTTGGTCCATCTGTGAAGGCTTTTTTAGAAAGCAATCTCATGTTCCTAAAGCTTGGCACTACCACAATCGCATTTCAGCATCTAATGAGGAAAGGAGGGGTGCATTCCTTCTCTTCAGTTAACCATGGCACAGGTGTGATCCACAGGGATTGAGTGCAGACAGGGCATGCATAAACCCACCGGCAAATCTCTCGCTCCTCACTAATAACCATTCTTTACCTCTGCATATCCTTTGGGTTAACTGAACACTAGTGAGTGTCCCTGAAAAGCCTCCCAGTGCTTTATTGTGTGGCTTTGGATTCAAGGAGAAGAGATTTACTCCTCCCATACATAGCTTAGTAAAGACTGGGACTACCCTCTGGGTGTTTTTTTTTTGCAGTGGCTCTGGAGCTGAACTGAACAGCTCATAGAGCTCTGTGGATTATATAATGGTTTTAACACCTGCGGCATTCACTTACTCACTTGCACACATGTACATACCTGGTCTGGGTTGTGTTCCAGAGGGCAATTGTCACACTGGTCTCCAACTCCATCCAGATCGGTGTCTTTCTGGTCGACGTTGTATAGATATGGGCAGTTGTCATTTTCATTCAAAATCCCTGTCAAATAGAATTAAACAATGGTGGAAACTGATTGAAAACACAGTAAAGAGTCACATAAACTGATTTTCACGTAACATGTTACGAAATACAACTGAAATAAAACAATAAACAGAGAAACGAAAAATTTAAAAATGGCTGTTTTCTCTCCAGAATGTGCATGTAAGGATAAACAACAGTTTCGTACCATCTCCATCAATGTCCACAGCGCAGGCGTCACCTTCACCATTGTTGTCAGTGTCGGTCTGGTCTGGGTTGCTGTTGTATGGACAGTTATCGCAGCGGTCTCCCACGTCATCGCGGTCATAGTCGTACTGTCTTGGGTTGAAGATGAGTGGGCAGTTGTCCTATTTTAAAAAAAGACTGCAGTTCAGATGGAGAAACATATGGCAAATAACAGTCAAGCGATTCTCCACAGGGCACGCTCACACGAAGGTTATTACTTTTAGATGTTAGGCTTGTAATTTGGCTGCGGCTGTGTGGGTCTATTTAGAGGAGCGCAACGATACATGTGAGCCTTATTTTAGGAATTGGACCAAGGATAATATTGGATTAGCAAGATACACTGCAGGTCTTTCAGAAAGGTACTTCTTTGGTGGAATTTGAGGTTTGTCTCCAAGAGAAACTGAATTTACTTTACACATCACTTTTTTCCCCACACCTCAGCCTGTAAGCTATGTTAAATGTGGGCGGCTTCTCTTTCTTCATTCATACGCGTTGCGAAATGTATAAAAAGCCAATTGACTGGAATGAGCATCTGTGGAATATACTGTATAGAGAGTCATATAACTGTATTTTACCCTGTCATCAGGAATGCCATCGTCATCATCGTCATTATCACAAGCATCACCCACTCCATCCTTGTCATAGTCCTCTTGCCCAGAGTTGGGAAGATTGGGGCAGTTGTCCTTAATATTAAAAAAAGAGTAGTAGTGAATATAAATAGTAGCCACAATGATTTGCATTTTGATAACAAATAAAGCCAATATGTGCCAACCTTCTTGCAGTGATAGGTTGCGTTCTCAACACACACAAGATCAGCATTAGGCCAGCCATCAAGATCAGTGTCCTCTCCACAGATGTGTCCATTTCCAGCAAAGCCAGGTTTGCACTCACAGCGGTACATAGGGTCTGAGAAATGGCCCAGGTAGTTGCAGCGAGCGTTCTTATTGCAGGCGTGGCTTCCATCGAGGCAGGGATTGCGAGGCGTGCACACCTTCAGAAAAAGATCGGTGTGCGTTAGTTAATGAGCACATGCTATGTTGGTGATCCATAATCTTTCAGTTTTTTTTCTCATTTACCTGTTTCTTGGAAGCAGCATCCTCCACTCCTCGACCAAATGGCTGTGGGCCTGTGTAGCGTGAGGGGCAAGGCAGGCAGTTGTAGCCTGGCACTGTGTTCTCACACCTGTGGACTCCATTAAATTCAAAGCAGGCATCAGGGACCTCCTTACACTGTAACAAAGAGAAAAAGACAATCGGGATGAGATTTTTGCAGCCCACTTTATTCAGTATCAACCAGGATTTTAATATTTGCGCATCCCCAAAAAGCAATGTACTGCACCTCATTGATATCTTTGCAGTTGATTCCATTGCCAGTGTATCCTGTAGGACATTTTCCACATTTCCAAGAGCCGTCTGGGAAGCTTGTACACTGGGCTCCTTCAAAGCAGGGATTTGAAAGGCATCCATCTGTGAAAAATGAAAATAAGTGTGATTTACCTCTGAAACCGACTAGTATCATCTAAAGTTTTGATTGACACTAGAACTCACCAATTGGACAGGCTTGTTTTTTGCAAATCTGGCTGGCCTTTGCGTCTCCCACACATTCTTTGCCGCCATGCATGGGTACTGGATTATTGCAAAGACGTTTACGGTTTTGGACTCCACCGCCACAGGTGACAGAGCACGTATCCCAGGGTGACCACGGTCCCCAGCCTCCATTTACTAAGAAAAAATATGCAACAAAATGTGGACAACTACCCTTTTAATAAATAAAAAATGGACATAGTGCTTAGGGTGATCACTTACTCGGACATGGTGATTTCTCACACCTCTCAGTTTGACGACCCTCGCCCTGGCAATCTTTGCCTTCCATTTGAGGTGTTGGGGAGTTGCAGAGACGGATGCGTGTGATTAAGCCAGCACCACAGGTGACCGAGCAGGAAGACCATGGTGACCAGTGACTCCAGCTGCCATCCTGCTTAACTGTTAAATACAATGCAAGTTATTACTTTAGACCTTTACTGTGAAGAAAAACCTTAGATACTTTTGGCCACTGGGCACCACTTACAGCGCTTGTCACACTCCTGAAGGTAGCAGTCTCTCGTCTGCACCGACGTGCCCTCGCAGTTGTTATTGATGCGGTCGCAAGAGCGGCCGCGCTGCTGAATGCCCCTTCCACAGGACACAGAACAATGGGTCCATTCAGACCAGGGGGACCAGCCATCCTCGGCGGAGTCGCTCGCTGTCGAGAGAGCAAAATGAGACAATAGCAGAGCTATTCCTTCTTTCTAAAGCAGCAAAATGGAGAAAAGCTTTTAATACAGGGTCTTAATGGACTCAATTTAGCCTGGGCAGCTCGAGACAGAGCACTCCAGGGAACCCTGGCATGAACCAAGCAGTTGGAATGCCGGGGAAATGTCAGTGTATTTAATGCACAGGGATACCTTTCTCCAAATGTGGAAATGGTATTTACAAACACCCCTGATTATGCCGTAAGTTCAAACATATGAAGCTGATATTAATTGAAATCCTTGTTATGCACGGTGAGCCCTAAAGACGTGAGGAGCCTGCTGTTTCTTTTTTGAGTCTCTGCCAAACAGCACCAATTTTCCACCTCTCTTTAACTAATTTAGACAATTACGCCCATTTAGTAATTCAGTGATGCACAAAGCTCTAGTGTTCCTTTTATTAGTTAAACTTCAGTTGGAGTCTATTGTGTGATGTGGGAATGACTGTGGATGTTTGGGTAGCAACAGTGTGTTCAATACAAAAGCTTTTAAAAGTCAAATTGTTGCCTGGTTAACAATAAAGTACATTCAAGTTCACAAGAAAGTTTTTTTTTCCTTGCTTGTACATTTACTCTGTGGATGAGCCTAAGCCCGCCAAGGCTGTTTTATTTGTTTAAAAAAAAAAGTGTAATATTGTAAAATACTGTTAAAATGCTCTTTTAATTATAATGTTGGCAAAACTTACGGGTTCCACATCGAGGGCAGCACTCCCCATCAGGCACTGTGGCGTTTGCACATGGGATTATGGGGCATGAAATCTTGCGGCATACCGTTGCAGAGTTCTGTGGCAAACACAATGACCCTCATTAATCAGTTGTTAAAGGTAAGGAAAAAAAACATAGCCCAATAATTGCCGATCCATAATTTTCATAATTAAGTATGTATTGATATAAAGTGGCACTCCAGAGAGAATAGTCTAAAGGCATGTATATAACATAAATTTAGTTTAGAAGGCTTACTTTAGTTGACTGTATTTTCTTTAGCTACCTCCATTTCACATTTTAATTACAGGCTAGGAGCTGAAGGGAAATGGATACACCTGGCTTAGGTCTGCCACAATAGGCAAGACTAAGACCCATACTGTGTATCATAGCACCTGCTTGACATGGCTCCCGTCTTGCTAACACACAAATTAGTGACTTAATGACAGAGCAGTCAGCTTTCTGAATCTAACAGGACATGTCTACAGGTTATCGGGTTCTTACCTGGCAAGTGCACTCTGTACAATCGTCCACTGTCCATTCTTCCTTGTTTTTGTGCACAATTCCATTGTGAAGACAGACACCAGCACGAATGCCCATGCGACTCATAAGCATGCTATTATCGTCCGTCTACAAAACAGAACAAAAAATGAGTTACTATTACGTGGATGGAATGTTTTAATCTACAGAACATGTCCACTACACAGTATATTCACATGCACCAATATTTTGCTTACCACTTTGCGAAGTTCATTGGACAACTCTTGCACCACCACACCAAGACCTTTCAGTTCCTTGAACATGGCAGCCAGGTCCTCACATGAAAAGCCACAAATCATCTGCAGATCTACACCGGAGAAATATATACGGTTTACAATGATTTACATCTAAATTTACGTATATTTTATTTGTATGGATTACTGGAAAGCAAGGATTACCTTTTGTTTTGTGGCCAGTGTAATCAGTCCTGATTGCAGGTCTGGATCCATTTATGGGATTGTCAAGGGTGATGATATCAGTTATAATTGCTGCAAGAGGAAAGGGCATTCAGATGGCTTATAAATATTGATTGAGCCAATGGAAAAGTTGAATAAAAAGATGATTTTAAAAAAAGCTCATGACAGTGAATGCATCTTAAAGTCTTTATCTTGTTATTGCTCATTCATTGGCACAGAAGTGACGCTCTTTTTATTTATGTAATTTAAAACACAATACACAATAAAATACTTGTGTGTGTTTATATACATACATACATATACATATATATATATATATATATATATATATATATTATAAATTTGTCCACCAAATCAAAGTCAGTGTGGCATAATCAAGATACAAGAAGCAGTTTTCTAATGGATTCATATGCATGTTTTCTGCATTTAAAAACACTCACTGTTTTGGCATCCTTTATTCCTCAGAATTGCCTCCAGTGTGGTACCAAACACAAAGCGCACGTTTTGCAACACCCCCTAAAAAAATCGACAAGCGATTACTTACTGTTTTTGGCATGCAACAGGATGCACAGACAAATAAGCGCGCACTCACCATGAACCTGTCCTTCACTGCGCCCTTGCCGATCCTCAGCCTCGCCACACCTGGGGTCTCCTGAGTGAGGATAGTCTGGATAGAAGCATCGAGCTCCGCTGTATTCACCTCTTCGCATCCCACATAGAACTGAACCCTGTCCTCCTGCACGAAAAGCGTGATGTTTTTCCAGTGTCCCACAGCCAAATCCGCCTCCTCGATGGACACGACCTGTTGTTTGTCTTCAGTGGAAAAAACAATGTCCAGAGTATTGGCTTTCCCGTTGGAAATGATTTCGAAGACTGGTCCGGAGCCATCTTTCTTCTCCACCGTCAGAAGGCTTCCTCTCGTGTGTTTGAACTGCTTGAAGTTGAGCAGAAGCAGAAATCCTCTCTCCGCGTGGATGGAATCGATCAGGTCCCTGAAGGCGCTCTCGGGGACCGGGGGAATCAGGTCGGGGTTCAGGATCTTGTAGGCGGGGCTGTACGGATCGTCGCCTTTCACCAGAGTCACCCCGTGGTTTTTCCTCGGCACTTGGACGAGCTCAAACAGATCGTAAACGCTGTTGTCGTCTCGACTTTCTACCAGGAATTCAGAAGTTAAAGAAATCTCGTTATAATAATAATACTTGATATTAACGGACAGCTCGCTCTAGAATACTTGATTCTGATTGGTCAGTTGAGTGGTCAGTTTGTTTGACCACTCATACGGTAGCTATAATCTGTTTATAAATAAATACATTTATTATTATTATTTTTTTTCATAAATGTGACCCTGGACCACAAAAGCAGTTATAAGAAGTAATTTGTTACAATTTTCTATCTAAAATCTGAATAATTAAGCTTTCCATCGATGTAGCCTATGGTTTGGTAGGATAGGAAAGTATTTAGCCGAAATGCAACAAAAAAAACATTTAAATAATGAGAAAAGTTTTGATAGACCTACATTTACGATATAAAGTTGATTAATCTTATATCCAAATTAAGTAGCTATGTAATAATGCATACACGGTAATGCAAAATAAACTCATTCATAACCCCTCCACCCTTAATAAATACCGACTGACTCTCAAATATTCCTGTAATATTTAACAGCTAGTTATTCTCACACCACAACAGATTATAGTTCGTTCCTTTGTGTCATCGCTCACCTGCGACTCTCGCGCTCTCGCAGCTCCAAAGCATCAGTAGCAAAAAGATTGCAGTTAACTTCATTTTAGCACTTTATTCTTTTACCTATCGGAAATCACAAATAAACATATAAGTAATTGAAAATTCAGCAAAACGTAACCTTAACGGGTCTGATCAGTCAATGATTAAAATATAAGAGATAAAAACACACACGCACCTTCCAAATGTTTAAAACAGCAGCAAATCCAAGGTAAAGCAATATAATTCCTAAGATGCGTCAATCAAAGGTCGTTTCAAATAAAGCAATATTTTTTTGTTTAACCGGCATTCGGTGTTTCTTTGCTGTAGTTACAGTGGTCAATCTAACTATTACCAAAGAGAACAAAGTGCTATTTAAATAGTTTCATGACATTCCTGATCGCGTCTCCTCCAATCAGATGCTGGAAGGAAAAAGGGACGTGCTTGCGTTACCTCACAGAGCGTTTGTATGAGTAACACACGAGGGGAAAAACGCACCACATTCCAACGAACACATTCCATAAACATACTTTTGATTTTCCTGACCGCTGCTTCCGTTTAGTGCCTTTTATTTGCCACGGTTTTGATTATTTTTGCATCCGCGTACTGCTACTTGTGTTGTCATTCAGTTATTCCGGTGTACTTATTTCTTGTCACCGAAGTCTCTACACTACCGTTCCTTCATTTTATTTTATTCTATCCTTAATGAATGACTAAAGCGTTTAAACGTTGAATTGGCTACTTTATTTTAGAGCATGTGCTTCACGTTACGAGCTAGTAAGCTTTATTTGAGTGTTGAGTGCACAGCATCTTAGGATGCTCGTGGAAGTGCTGGAGTAACACGTTTATCCACTAGAGGCCGTTCTGTGGTTATTTGAACATCTGGGTCTCCTAACGATTTGTAATGTTGATTTCTGAAAAAGTTGCTTATGCCTTAATACAGCTTAAATTTGTGAAATCAGTAAATAGCGGGGAATTTTATCTTATTATGTGTGTTTGTTTACCACTAAGCATTAGAGATTTGTTTAAGCTAAAACACTGAAACTATTATAAAACACAATTCACAAAATAAAAATAAAAAACAGGCAATATTAAAAGTAGGTTTATTAAACTTCTGCTTGGCAAACTAATATGTTATTAATTTTTTTAAAGTTTAAAATGCTTCTTACAACTTGCCCCAGCATGACATTTACAAAAAAAAATATATATATATAGGTCTTTTTTTTTCCAGTTCAACTCCACATCTGTAGTTGACTCTTGTCTAAATGAGTTTTGCAGTTTTATCTTCACTTGTTAACCCAAAATGTTTCAAGAATATAAAGGTCTAGAGGACATTAGTTGTACAAATTAACATTAATTAGTTTATTAGTAAGCATTAATATTTAGCAGCATACAATTATGTGTGTATTCATTAGTAAAAAAGTGTATACTGTACATGGAAATATAATATATCAGTAGCTGTTCGTTTTTTGTTTGTTTGTTTGTTTGTTTTCAAAATAAAAGTTTAAATCGCTCTTAACCTGTATGAGTTTCTTTTTTATGTTCAGCATGAAAGAAGATATTTTAAAGAATGTTGGTAGCATGCACTGACTTCTGTAGTAGTTTTTCTATGGAGGTCAATAACTACCGTCAACTGATCACCAACATTCTTTAAAATATCTTTTTTTGGAATCAACAAAAGAAAGGAACAAGTGGAGGGTAAGTGAATGATGACTATCCCTTTAAGGTTTGCATCTTTGACAAGCCGAGTTAGGATGATTAAAAGAGGATCAGCCAACCATTTCCTATTTCTACTCAAAACATTCTATTTGTACGATTTAGGGATTTGCAAGAGGAAGTATGCAGACTTCTGTTGCTTAAACCTGACGACCACCTTTAATGGTTGTTGATTTTACAGTGAAACATAACAGGAATGAAGACACTTCTTCAAGTGAATGCGCATTTTTGCTTTTCACAGTGATGAATGTCTCATTTGTGAGCAGCGGTGGGATTCAACTGAAGTTTAGTCTTGACTGGTCCTGGAAGACGTCAGACAGGGGTGGTAGCTGTGTTGTTTGGAGGGTCAAAGTGATAAACCTCACCTCAGAGACCTCTCTGGACAGATGTAACTGATGATACAAGAGGTTATACGCCAGCCATCACTGCTTTGTGTTTACTCTCTCTGCCCTGTGGCCATGAAGGCCTATTGTGCTTAGAAATATGGCACCCGGTCTTAAGAGATACTGTCAGTCTGTGACATCACTCAGCTAAATGGCTTCCAAACCATGGAAACCGTGCTTTCGGTCAGTGACGCACACAAGCTTCTTGAAGTTAAGAGTTTCTGTGGAACTTGAGTTGACCGGTTGCAAAGGGGAAGGAGAAAATATTCCAGTTATGGGACGGCTGCTTGCTTTTGGTGTAAAACATCATAAATCAAAGAATCTTCCACATTTTCAAAGTTTATGCATATTTTCGGGATTCTTTTAAGGCTTTCTTGTAAGCAATAGGCATAAGATGTTTAGATGATGTCTGAGCTGTCATGGCATGCACAAGTCCAGGAGATTAGTGAGCAAGATATAATCTGAGCAAATATCTACTCACTGCCCTATAAATGTAGGAGGGGCAGGCCATTTCAATCCTGTTATTACTCATCAAGTTCTCCAGATTTAAAAACAACCTTGCACACCCACACTTTTACTAAACCTTTTTTTTTTTGCCCCTTTGCAAAAAGTGCTGTGGGGGATATTTAAGTTTGTTAGGACTCTCACATGCACAAAAACTCAGATAATTTCTGTGAAGTGGGAGTTAGGAGTGTACAGAAGGTTTAAAGAGGTTTATTTCTGACAGAATAAACGGCGTTTAATGTGTACAAATAAAACATAAACCATGTTAACTAAAACACGTCTCTCAAATAATTTGAGAATTTAGAAGTAGATAAACCCAAACTAATAAATCTGAATAATTTTAAAAGTTGGTTTTAATTTTGATGATTGGAGCTTACAGCTCATGAAAGTCAAAAAATCTAGTATCTCAAAATATTCAAATATTTTGGACTCACAAAACAGGAAAGTTTAAGTTTTTTAAAGTTATGTTCAAAAGTGTGTTAATTTATGCACTCAATACTTGGTCAAGGCTACTTTAGCACAAACTCCAGCATCAGGATCATGAGGAGTGAATGGAAGCCCAGATAAGATGCTTCTTATGTTATTTCTGTTTCAGAAGTGTCTTGGTAGCCCTTTTCCTGAAGACTCTTGATGCACTGACTCCAGCTTCAGTCAACTCCTTGTGAAGCTCTCCCGAGTGTTTGAATCGGTTGTGCTTGTCAGTATTCTGAAGCTTTCTGTTAATGCTCAATTTCTTCCTTCCAGTCAACTTTGCATTTAATATGCTTTGATACAGAACTCTGTGAACAGCCACCCCTTTCAGGAATGACCTTCAGTGACTTACCCTATTTGTGGAGGGGGTCAATCATTGTCTTCTGAACCATTGCCAAGTCGGCAGTCTTCCCTATTATTGTGGTTTTAAAGAAGACGACATACCTGGAATTTATTCTGTAGAAATTTAATGAAACTCAAATGTAAATATTGTAATATTTGACTTTCGTGAAAAAAGACAAAATAACTTTTAAAAGTTTTACTTTACATGTAATGTATATAGATTATATGAGTGTTTTGCTTTTTAAAGGTGCCATAGAATGCTTTGAGAGAGTATTTTAAATTGTTCTCTGATATGTACATAGAAGGTATGTAGCTTAGGTAAGGGGAAAAAATGCCCAGAAACGGTTT
>JAUCMU010000043.1:10552723-10563463 GCA_032275025.1 Enteromius treurensis
CCCTGAAAATAATTGCACACCTCAGAACGTTCGTCAGCCAATCAGATTCAAGCATTCAACGGCCCCGTAGTATAAAAATATATATATATATATATATATATATATATTACTCTCCACCATAATATCAACAACATTTTTAGACTCTGCAGCTTTTGATTAGCATGACCTTTGTTTTGTGATACCGTTGCGCTGTCAATACTTCTTGTACTATTACTACTTGTTTTCTGGCGACACACTATAGGCTATGTAATGGAAAAAACCTTTTTCTTTTTTATTGGACATGTTGACTTAAGTCATTTGGCAAACCGTGGGAGTATCTATGCAGTTGCTAAAGGTTACTGTGACTTGAAGATCTAATATTGTGAGATACCTGGCATAACAGAGACATACTGGAGACTACAGCAAGGTCTTTAGATAAGAGCACTGGAAACTAAGGAAAATGAAAAGAAAAAATGAAAAAAATTGTCCTTTTTTTAAAGGATATTGGACATTTGACATATAAAAATATACATATTTATGGTTTCTTACAAATAATATGATAATCTGTTATAATATAATATATATTATAATATAATATAGTATAAAAATAACAGTTTTTATCATTGGTCACAATAGTATCCACTGAAATTATATGTAAACAATATGATTTATGCAATAAATCCAGTAGAAACACAGTCAGCAGATTTGACACTCATGACAGGACGTCACTACTAAGGTGTACATTTTAGGACGTCCTCAGACCTCAGTCATAAAATGAAAATGCATCATACCTCAGAATAAACGGCTTTTGTCAATGGACCAAACGGCATCGTGACTTAGACTGAAAGGCTTCAGGTCTGGGAAAAAATTGCAGGTCTCGTACAATCAGGCATAGGGGGAAATGGACTCCGATTAAAAGGCATCAGACAAAAAGTGCTCAGGCGAAATGGACTCAGGTGGAGTGTGAAGTGTTACTTTGCCCTGTACCGTGTGACGTCACCTTACCGAGTGATGGCACTATTAATAACTTTTTTAACATGAACAAGATACTTGTGAAATGCGTGTTATCCTATGCATAAAATGTAATTAGTTTAGCATTTATTAAAACTGTTCAAATAAACAATATCAGAAGCAGCTTATCTCCCTCTGCCATCCCCAACAGTTCCACACCACCACTTTGCTTGGGCCGCGTGCGTGTGACATCTCACAGGGCGGGGCAACACATCACACTCCCACTGAGTCAGTTTCGCCTGAGGACTTTTTGTCTGATGCTTTTTAACCCGAGTCCGTTTCGACCTGAGGACTTTTTGTCTGATTCTTTTTAACCCGAGTCCGTTTCGCCTGAGGACTTTTTGTCTGATGCCTGTTAATCTGAGTCTGTTTCGCCTGAGGACTTTTTGTCTGATGCTTTTTAACCCGAGTCCGTTTCGCCTGAGGACTTTTTGTCTGATGCTTGTTAATCTGAGTCCGTTTCGCCTGAGGACTTTTTGTCTGATGCCTGTTAATCCGAGTCTGTTTCGCCTGAGGACTTTTTGTCTGATGCCTGTTAATCCGAGTCCGTTTCGCCTGAGGACTTTTTGTCTGATGCTTTTTAATCCGAGTCCGTTTCGCCTGAGGACTTTTTGTCTGATGCTTCTTTTACCCGAGTACGTTTCGCCTGAGGAATTTTTGTCTGATGCTTGTTAATCTGAGTCCGTTTCGCCTCAGGACTTTTTGTCTGATGCTTTTTAACCCGAGTCTGTTTCGCCTGAGGACTTTTTGTATGACGCCTGTTAATCTGAGTCCGTTTCGCCTCAGGACTTTTTGTCTGATGCTTTTTAACCCGAGTCCGTTTCGCCTGAGGACTTTTTGTCTGATTCTTTTTAACCCGAGTCCGTTTCGCCTGAGGACTTTTTGTCGGATGCCTGTTAATCAGAGTCCGTTTCACCTGAGGACTTTTTGTCTGATGCCTGTTAATCCGAGTCCGTGACGCCTGACGCATTTTCATTTTATGACTGAGGTCTGAGGATATCCTAAAATGTACACCGTACACTACCTAAACCTCACATAAATTGGATGCCACCAGTGTTTTCACTTTTGTATAACTTTAATCTCTAATTTTAACATTCTATAAAGTCCCACATGTGCATGTGTTTTGGTGGATAGCTCTCATTACGTAATCTTGCACAACATTTTTTTTTTATTTAACAGGTGCTTCTCACGTAAAGTTAATTTCTTTAATGTTTTTTTTTATCTAATTTATTCTAAATGAAGTGACCAGTTATTTGTCTAAAACACCTAAAAAATGTTCTTATAAAGGGTTTACAAACAACCTCACCTTACTCTCATGCAATGTTCTCAAAAACTCAATTAAAGTTTTATAGCTATTGCCAGCTTTGCATATGCACGCATCATTTTGTCATGTAATATTTACTTGTTATTCAGAAATAATTATTTTTGTAGAGAATCTTCTACCTAATATAATATATAACTCTAGAACTTGTGGTTGTCCTATATGTGGAACATGTGATCCTTGCATGCAATGATTTAATACACTTGCAAATATTATTGCAGTCTACATGCAGAATAAATTCATAATTAATTATTATTTCTTGCCAAAACATTACAATTCAGATTTTAAACATTAAATATGTAAGTATACACAAGACTCACCCATAAAACTCACGTTCTGAACATCTGCCCAGATGTTATAAGATAAAAGATTCTGAAGAATAACACCCCCATGCTGAGTAGTGTTGTCTCACTTGCGGTTTTTCCCCTGTCAAACTATCTTTTTCTTTTATCCTGCCTGCTGTGTCTGTAAGGAAACGATGAGCTGTGGGAAGGGGTGTAATGAATAATGCTTGAGAAAACATTTTTAAAGCACATGTGCTGTCACGACAGGTTTAGCTCAAACTGTTGTTTTTTGGACGCTGAGCGTCGTCTGCACAACAACAGACAAAACAACAGTTGTGGTGAATATATTCAGGTCTTCACCAAGGATATAGCATTTTTTCCCCCAAAGGCATGCATCCTTCAACATGTTGATTCTTGGGGCAGCCAAGCTTTCATCAGCTTTATTAAAGACATTCTGATGAAAAAAGTGGTCCCACCCTTCGAGAGCGAGAGCACAGCTGGAGCATTGTCTCTGTCCATGAGGGGTCTTCCTGAAGATTTAATCCAAAATAGGCATTCGGGCTCAGTGAATAAGCTCTGCACACTGTTCTCATGCTTACCAT
Organism: Enteromius treurensis; assembly: GCA_032275025.1. Lineage (NCBI taxonomy): Eukaryota > Metazoa > Chordata > Actinopteri > Cypriniformes > Cyprinidae > Enteromius > Enteromius treurensis. Next base: position 10,555,921 of record JAUCMU010000043.1, read on the forward strand.
CTGTATTCTATGAAAGACAACATGTTTGAGTTTCTCTTTTGTATATACAGTTGCAACCAAGGATGCAGTGGTGTTGTCTGCAGCAAATGGAGAATACTAAAGTTCATTTAAAAAGTCTATTTCTCAATGAGTGCCACTCAAAGACTTTTGTCATGTTGCTTCTATATAACCCTTGTTAATGACTCTTGAGATCATTTACTCCATTGGAATTCTTTAGGAGGCCATACCTTCATTCATACATTCCTTGATATTCAGGTCAAGCAAACACAAGTCACACCTTACTGCATTAGCTAACTGTGGTGTCAACAAGTTCATATCAATAAGCATAAAACTTGGTGGAAGATTTTTAAAAGTAACTTTTTTGTGCATTTTATTCTTTATACTTATTTTTTATATTATTCCATGACAAGTTGCCATATAAAGTTTCACTTAGTAATGGAGTATTAATTTCATCATAGGTGACTTTTGCGACCCTTGTATGCCTGTTCCGGAAAAATGAAACAGGTGACACATACTTTTAATCAATAACATTCAGTTTCTGAAAAGTACAGATTAATTTTCACTACAATGCACTCATTTTTTTGATATGATTAGAGGTTTAGCTGGAGCAGATGAATCATTCGATTCTTGACTGATCCGTTCAACATAATTTGAAAATGATTTTGGTATTTTATTGATTCACGTGGTTAGTTTGAAAATCATTTGTCTCATAAATGCTAAATTACTCATAAACCACAATGCGAAGCCTTCACAATGTAGAATTGTATGCAAAATTTTGAAGTTCATCCACCGAGAGATGAAATGTGCTAGGAATTAGGAATTTCTTTCGTGTCATAGTCATACTAGCTTTTTTCTAATTCAACACACTGTGGCACATAAATGCATTCATGCATAGCGAGTCTAATAGTCCATTCCCAGTGGATGTCATTGGCAGGCTACGTTGAGTCTCTCTTCAGCAGTGCACTCAGCTGGATCTTGTTTTCATTCGCTTAATTGATGTATTGTGCTGAAAACAAACACGTCTGCTGCTTTCAAAATGCTTCGCGTAAAGCAAATGACCATCTACATATCTCAGAAATGGCAGGAAAAAAACACCCTTAACCTATTATTATGTAAGTCCCGGTACAGAGCATAATGAGCACAAAATGCAGGTTCAGTTTGTATTACAATGTTCTCTATTGAGTATAGACAGCTAGCCAGTCATGAAGGGTGACCATACGTCCTCCTTTTCCCAGACACGTCCTGGCTGGGATTTCTAAATTACCTAAAACGTCCATTGTTTGGCTTTGCTCTCCAATTGTTGTAATACTTGTTAAAGGCAATGACTTGCAGTTTGACCAATAGCGTGCAGGCATTGTACATTATCAACCAATTTTTGAGTCCAAGTAGGTGGCTTCAACAGAGAAATGTCAAAAACAATGCAAATAAAGAAGAATATAGAGCCACAACTCTTTTTAGAAATTCAATTTAGAAATCCCAGAAAGGGGTCTTCAGAAAATGTTAAGGAAAGGTTAATGCTAACCTGATTTTATCAAGTGCAACATGTCCCTGAGTCAACATTGCAATTCACCAGATTCACCAGTTTACAGTTTTTGTGAAGTTTAGCCTCACAATCAGTGTTTGGTGCTTGTACATCAGTGTCTATCATTTCCTCTTATTTTAGGCATTACTCATGGGTAAGGTTAGGTTTAGGTGTAGAAATATGGTCGACTATATTGTCAACAAAATGTGCTGACCTTAGGGACACTTAGTGCTTGGCAAAATCAGGACATGCAAAAGTTAATAGGTGCTAAGGTGTCCACAGAAAAAAAAAAAACATGAACAGGAATTCATGTATAAACAAATCTAAAGAAAAAGTGGTTCCTAGCAAGAGGACCATCTTAGCTCTGGAGGTCTAACCCATTTGAAACCCCTGGGCAACACTTTAGAACAGGCAGCACTTGTTAACTATTAACTGCAATAAATTCTTAGTTAGGTAGTTGTTAAGTTTAGGGTAGGATTAGGGATGTAGAATAAGGTCATGTAGAATAAGGCATTAATATGGCTAACATTAATATTCGTACTGATAAGCAAATAATAGGTGTAACCATAAAAAAAAATCTTATACCAAACCCCATTTCTAGTGAATATGTTGAGGGTAGAACTAGGTTGTATCAAGTGGGCCCTCAGTGCCATCTCAGAAGTGTTCATCTTTGCTAGGAGACCCATCAGTGGAATGCATCTCATTTAGGAACACAAAGCTCTAATAAATTTGTCTTTTTTACGACTGTAGTAATTCTTGACTGATTTCTGTTGCCTGTAATCTGACCTTGCCAAGCACATAATCTTGGCTGGTTTCCATGTCCTCATGCCTCCAGTTACACTGTGTACCCAAGGACGCATTATCACGCTCATCACAAATACTTCACTCTGCTGTATTTCATCTCATTTTGCATTAGCGACTTCCTCGACATGGTATTTTGTAGCATTAAACGCCGGCCACATTTTATCACTTCATTTATTTATGAGATTAAATTATGTTTGAGAATGGCTTTTCAATGTAGCCGTCTGGATATTTTTGGTACAATGGATAATGCTTTACCCAGACGCTCTTGATATGCTATTAGAATGGTCGTGGGAGCAAGTATGAATATGAAACTCCCATGGTGCAGTAGGATACGGCAGCAAATATTACAAAATTGCTAAGTGACTATTATGTAAACAGGATTTGACATAATGCAGGACATAATGATAAAGCCTCACAGAGCCTAGATTAGCTATGAAAAAACCACATAAGGAAGCAGATATGGTTTTTGTCCTTAAAGTTTGTGGTGGCCAAACTATTGCAAATGTGTTGTTGCCATGCGATAAAACAACCAGTACATGATCTTTCGCCTAACTGCTCTCTGATATCTCCAAATACTTCTCCTGACTCACTTCCAAAAGAAAAAACAAACAAACAGGAAATTAAATAAAGGCTGTCCTGATATAAGGAGACCACAGGAGACAGCTGACATGTTGGACATGTTGCTCATTATTTTTATAGCTTTTGACCACTTTAAGATGCCTGTTATAAAACTCCTAAAATTGATTTCTTGTTTGGAAGCTTTTGATCTTCTCATCTTCTTAAGCCAGAACCTTAAAACTGTCAGCATGATTGGCTGGCAGGATCTTTTGATTACATAATCCTATTGTCTATCCTGGGCTGTAATCGCAGACTTGCCACCGCTGTAACAAATTGAGACCATTCCGTCAAAACTCTCTTTAGCCACACATTAGTTTCATTTTCTTGCCCGCAGGGGCAAGGCAACCATGCCAAATTATCACTTTATATGGAAATCTGGACATTCTCCAAGACTCTTAATAGAGTCATTAACGGAAAAGGGGTCCTTTCCTTCTCTCCTGCAGTGTGTGGAGTCACAGAGGTCATGTTTGCTTGGGTTTCCAAGCACAAAAGCAGTCAAGGTCTGTGCTTCTCTTAAAAGCTTTAACACCTAGATACACGTCAATTTGTTTGAGCGTGGGTTTGATAATGGCAATGAATAAAATAAGAAATCAAAAGAATAAAAGTACAATAAGTCATGTGAATTTATGTCTTTCAAAATTATTGTAAAAAAGTGCAATCTAAGACTCTGCCAACTAAGTAACATAACATTACTGTATGTCAAAGTTAATTTTGTTTTTTAAGTCTATGGTATATCACAAAAATTGGGACTGTTACTTGGAAAAAGCCTCTGTTCAGTATCAAATAAGAGCTAAAGTTAAAAAAAAATCACAATGGAATTAAGAACTATGATGTAATCATAATGGACGCCCATGGCTGTATGAAGCTGGACATTTTGTTTTCGGTTAATGTGATTGTTAGGAAATTTCGCTGTGGCAATCGCTGCCTTATAAAATCTATTTGTTTAATAACACTACAAGTAATGGTATATGCTTAAGCCGAGGAGTCTGGAGAGTGTCCTGTGTTATGCAAACACCTAATAACTTTCTACAATAAAATTCCATTGTATTAAATTCCTGAACATAGTAACAATTTCCTCTTTGGTTTCTAACATCTGTAATTTTCACTTAGATTTTGTCACTCGGCAATAAAATACTCCAGAGCCTTATGTTGGTTGGACACTTTATCAAGAAGCACAACGCATGCACATGTGCACCATCTGGGCATATTTATGGGAGGAATAGCTGTCTTGTTCCTGGTTCTTTTCCTGTTTGCCGTCGACTTAACAGGGTCATCCTTCAAGGTCTGCTCACTTTGTCCTCTTAATGGTCAGTCACATGGCTCCCCTAAATCACTCATACAGTTTCCTATTTTTGCCTCTCTGCTTTGCAGAACAATAGCTCTAGTATAGTAGCTCTAATATAAGTTGTTAGTTATAAAATATCCATAATTCTCAATTAAAGACGGCAAACAGAGACACCTCAGCTGAAACTAATAAGCTGTATTTATTTAAAAGAAATTTCTTCCATTTTTTTCAGTATATTTTATTTAGTTCATGAAGAAGATTTTTAATAGTGTTTCTTGTGCTAGTGCTTCTGTGATAACATCATCGTCAACCAAACCCCGGTTCACAGGTAAAATAGGAAGTTTGACTCATTTCCACAAATTGATTTTAGTCTACAGTTCTCTGTGGGACTGTGGTTTAAAACAGCGTAACTAGAAAAATATTCCATGCTGGCACACGGATAACATGCAAGCACAAATTGAGTCAGGCAGGAATCGAGGACCCCAAAGAGTTCTGTCATGACGTAGTCACACGGTCCTTGACAAAACAAAGTTGTCAAGGAAATCAAATCACAAAATACGTTGTATCTTTAAAACAATGTACATTTTAAGAAAGCTGTTTGTTAAAACAGAATTTTCCAAATGTCCAAGAGTTTTAAAACAGTTCAAATTGTTTACTCAAAAGGTTTGTCTAAATTTGACAGTTTGTTCTTGGAGGAAGCATTTTGCGCACTTCCATGCATAAACATGGTCTAAAAATAAGCACATTTCGGTTAAAACTTTAAGTAAACTTTATATTCATTAAAGTAATAGTTCACCCAAAACTGAAATTACGGCATATTTTAGTCAACCCCCAAGCCTGTATGAATCCTAGCTGTATATGACTTTCTTTAAAATCAAGTCGAAGAAGAAAGTCATCTTGGATGGCTTGGGGGCAAGTTTGTGTTTCTAGATCGGTTTCTCCTTCATGCAGGTAAATGCATGTGAGGGACAGAACTTTTTAATGATATGTGCTGTTTAATTTGTGCAGTCCAAATAATGCCTCCAAATCACAATGTGAGGAGTGTTTCATTATTGTTATCACGTCAACGGAGGCATGTAACAGCAGTAAGTTCAGACCACTTATTTGAAGCTTTATTTTCCATAATTGATGTCTTGGGCTTGCTCGCTGAGGGACTAAGCCTTGAAAATGTCATGCTATACTATTGTGCTAACTGCTGTGAAGTTTCTAAGCTCTGGTGACTAAGTATTGTTTGTCTGGCAGCCATGTACACATAATGCCATTGAACCTGCCATTCACACCCAAAGTAGATAAGTACCCTGGCTATGTGGGAACTGTGTTACACAGTCAAAGCTGATTTCAGAAATCTCACAGGAAATATTGTAGGCTTTACAATTTTTGCTTTGCTAAATTTAAAGGATTTCCTCCTAAATGAAAACATATGTCATTACAAACTTTTTTAACGTAAACTTTTTACTTTTTAAAAAAAAATGTGGAGCACAATTTGAAAAATTTAATACACTAACATTTGTGTGAAAATTTGAGTATATAGCATAAACATTCACATGTTCTTGTGTGTGACATGCAGGTGTCAGAAATGAAAAATTGCACAGCATTTTGTGTAATGGAAGTCTGTATTTCTATGAATTTGCCTTTTTTTGCTGTTTACACAGCAAATGATTAGAAAATGTTACCCAATTTTTGTGCTGTTGTGTCTTAAAGGAATAGTTCACCCCAAAATGACAATTTTGACATTGTTTACTCGCCCATCATGTTGTTCCAAACTGGTTTTGTTTTTGACCTTAATAGTGGTAAGCTGACGAACTATTCATTTTTGGGTGAACTATCCCACTATGGGCCAAACTTCTTAATGGCCAACAAAGCAAAATAAAAGTAAAGTTAATGTTAAGAATAATGATGATAGTAATAACTCGTGCGTGCTATTTTTTGTCTCTATTTTTGTACTTCATTTTATCTCTCTCTCTCTCTCTATATATATACACAGTATATGTCAAAAAATTAATAATTGCAAATAAAATTAAGAACATATGGGTTTGTGAGTAAATTATGACATGTTTTATTGTTTGAGTGGACTAGTCCTGAATCATCTTTATTGTTTTTGTCTTTCTAACATCCTTAACGAAAACTGAGAAAGCAGAATTACAGTAAGCGTTGTCTTTTCCACTGAACTGAAGAGCTTTTTGAAGATCACGGTTTGTTTGTGAGAAGACTAATATTTGGATAACATTAACAGCCAGATCTTTGTTTTAGCTTGTTTAGGAAGTGATTAGAGACCGGAGAGTGGCTGAGATGCACAAGCTGCACATGTGGTTCACATGTGTCTTTGCAAATGAGAGCTTCTATTGTTATGTGCTCGTTGTATACAAATGGGCAGATAAAAAGCATCAGTGTGAACAAACACAAAATAGATATCCCAGAAGACACTTGAGAGTGTTTAGAGGGAAAAGGCCAAGACAAGCAAAATAATACGGGGTTTGGACACTGAAAGAGTATCTACTGGCATGGCTAGGAATGTCAGGAATGTCTGCCGTCTGTGTTCGTCCTTGTCTAAAGGTGATTTTACCATGCGAGCTAGACAATGGCTTTGTCGTCAGTGTTTTGTATCTTTATAAGGTTGCTGGGAATCCCCTCCCTCCCACCTGTCTGCCAGTATCTGCCTCCCTCGACTGCAGGTGAGTCAACTTCCAGCTGCTCTGGACCGAGGTCAGGGAGTGTGCTGGAAATAGCAGTGAAAGGGAACATTGCAAGTCAGGTGGGGTGGATGTCGGTTATGAAACGCTAAGCCTGACCTCCACACTATTTCACAGAAATGCTCTCATCTGGATACCATGCGTACTACTGACCACATGATGCCTCCAGTATTTTTTGTTAATACTGCACAGTATTCTTGGTTCTGTTAAAATGATAAAGGAAATCAGGCTGATCTTAATAGTATTCACTAGTATCAGTCACTGCTTACATTTTTGTACACTGAGGCATGTATAAATAAATACATATAAATACACATCACCGTTCAAAGATTTGTCAGTAGGATTATTGTATTTTTGAAAAACGTGTTGCATTATACAACTAAAACATTAGAAATACTGTGAATATTGAATATTAGAATTATGAAATATTATTACTATATATATATATATATATATATATATATGTATAGTTCAAAAGTTTTAGAACAATAAGATATTTAATGGTTTTTAAAGATGTTTCTTCTACTCATCAAGGCTGCATTTATTCGATTAAAAATCCAGAAAAAAACTGTAATATTGTGAAATATTATTTAAATTTAAAATAACTGTTTTCTGTGTGAATAT
>JAUCMU010000043.1:10576040-10592596 GCA_032275025.1 Enteromius treurensis
ACGTGTGTGTATATATCTGTATATATATATATATATATATATATATATATATATATATATATATATATATATGTATGTCTACGTGTTGCAATAACCCTTACATTCTATAGAGATTGACTCCTTATTTGTTTTAGCTTCCAACAACTTAGATTCTATGTTTATTAGTTATTTCAAAATTAATCTTTTTACCTCTTGCCACTTTAAAACACAAAATGTAAACATATAATTCAAAAATAATTTATTGTAATGAAAAAAATAATAAATTACTTTACTGTCTGCTTTTTCTGTTCTTAAGCTTCTTCTATGTCTTTATTTATGCTTATGTTGAACCATGTTACAAAAGTGTGAGACAAGTTCAAAACAAGAAGTGTTATTTCTGACAGGCAGGGGCCTCACAAAAGTGAACGTGAGATATGCATTTTGATTTGTTAAAAAGAGAACATCCTGATAGCTTAGTTGTCTTTTGTCATACACTAGATTATTTTTTATAAATGTTTGACCTTCAATGTGTTTATTTCTCACCATGTATAATAACACCTTTTAAATAAAAAAAAATCCATAAGATGTTTTAATCAATAAAGCATATTTTTTGCTAAATTAGAGTAGGTTTAAAGTTAGATTTGGCATATTTCCAACTTGATAGAATAAAGTAACTTTTAGCAACAGTCCACAGATATTTCAATTCTGAACAACCACAATACATTGTAACACAATTGTGCAAGGGTTCACATATTGAAATTGTGTTTTAACGTCACTCACACTGCAAAAAAAAAATCTTTTAAAATTACAGTAAAAAACCGGCAGCTGTGGTTGGCAGAAAACCGTGAAAAATATGGTAATAATATTTTTTGTTTAGGGTTTTTATGTTCTATTTACAGTTAAATACCTTAGTTTCTAATAATAAACCATTATAACTGATACAATGTTAATATACCAACCTATTAAAGCAGTGAAATCTATTTTTGTACCTTTGAAGTACAATGATAACTATCAAATGCAGGTGGTGATGAGAAAGCCACATGATGAACCAAGGCCCATCATTAGCTGTTAAATAGTAAAACATATAGAAGGTGCTCATTGTCATTCACACAAACACTAAACACCATCATGGTAAGAATTATTAAACTGAAATGTGCAATGAACATTAATTTAACAACATTACATGTAACATACAACCCTAATAAGCATAACTGATACAAAATAACTAAGAAGAAACATATAGTTATTTCAAAGAAAAAACATCAAATTCAAGCAAAATTAAAAATGCAATGCAGGGAATTTTGGGAATGTCACCTCACGGTGTTTCCCTGTAAATTTAACAGGAATTTACCATTAACAATTTTTTACTGTTAAAATCACTGTAATTTTTTATAGTGCAGTAGACATTTCTCTTCGAAGCTGCGGTTGAACATGCAGTATACAGTATTGCACAAAAAGTGCACAGAGGTACATATTTTTATGAGACCAGGTTGTAAAAATCTTATACAGTTACTGGTTAACCAACTCAGAGCTGCTAAAATAAAATTGTAATATTACAAACTGTTACTGTAAGTATACTTTTTTTTCTGAAGGGTTTATGTGTCTGTAAAATGTAAAGTGAATCCTCTCTTCACATATGAAATTAGAAACCTCAAGTATAATGTAATATATAATATATAACCTTAAATGTAGTTACCTCATGCAGTGCCCCATTCTTCTGTTACAGCTTCACTGTTAATCTTACATTGCATTGTGAGAGATTCATAAAACAATCCACACTGAGATGTGCAGCATAAACTGATAAAGCTGGATCAGGCTCCTCGTTAAAAGAGCAATTCAGTCACTCTTTGCTAACACTGCCGTCCTTCAGAAGGATACAGCATTATAGATTGGCAGATGCTGCACAACAAAGGTTTGATATGGCCGACTTTCTTATGCTTTACTTTTCTTTCATTCTTCTTCATTTCTCATCAGCTCATCTGGAGTTCATTATGCCCTGTGTTTCTAATCATCGTCTTTATCATTTGCAATTCAGTTAAAACAAATAAACAAACTAAATAACAATCTGTACTTGGCATTGGCAACAAAATTTATGCTTAACATACTCAGTGTTTGTCTTTGTTATAAATAAGTCATATTCATAACTGTGAATGCCATTTTTTGATGTCTCAAATTAAATGTTAAAAAGACTTGATTGCAGCAGCACAATTCTAGGGAGAATTTCTAACTGTGCTTGGGTTCACATGGAGTCATTGTATAATTAGGCTAAACGGAACAGCAAAAAGCGAAGAACCTTTTAATGCTGATATAAAGAATCAAATCATTATTAGATGTGCGGACAGGATTTCAAAACCAAGTCATACTGGTGAATTTTGTGCAAAACACATGTAGGAGTTTAACCACATGATATGCTAAAATTTGATTAACATTTACATTGTTTTATACATTTTGCTTCAAGCACTTTTGAATCAGCCTACATTATTTCAGGTCCAGCTAGTTTTAGAATAGTGTAGCTTTTTCAGTAAAACAAATATGTATTGTAACAAGCTTAAACCTAAGCTTAAAAAAAAAGCAGCAACTTAACTTCATTTACTGGTTTTAGCCGATTTACCAATCTGGGCAAGTTGATGTTTGACGGTTCGACTGGTAACAGCTGAAAAGTATCCAAAACCCTGTTAAAAAAAAACAGCATATGATGGTTAAGTAGGTTTTGAAGCATGGTTTGAACTAGTTGATCCTAAACCAATAATATGCTGGTCTTGAGCAGGAGGGACCATCTTACAGTAGGACCAGTTAAGGACCACCTTAAACCAGCTCATGATTGGCGTTGGACCAGCTCAAATCAGCACCCAAGCTTTAAAAACCTATACCTTACCAGCATATGCTATTTTTTTCAACAAGTGATATTTTTAAAATGCGTAAACTAAACCGAATTGACCATTTGGTTTGCTGGTAATTGCTGGTTTAAACCTGTTTTGGCTTGACTCTAAGACCTGTAAACAAAACCAAAAATATATAAATCTAAACTAGCCTGAGGTGCTTTGCTGGTCTTATCTGGTCTACTCTGGCTCACATGGTTTCCCATTCTGGCCAAGCAGATCCTTTGCTGTTCAGCTGGCTAATTTTACATCTACAACATCAGTTAACTAAACCAGATTAATCATCCTGCTTTAAAGAGAGAGAGAGAGGTTGCCATCTTAAACAAGCCAACGAAGGCCTTTTCTTACTGATCTAATCTTGTTTGTCTTATTGTCCAGTCTGGACAAGCTACAAGTACCCAAAACCCAAGACCACTTAACTAAACCATCCTGCTTAAAAATAAAAACATAAACTGGCCTGAGGTGGTTTGCTCGCTGATTAAAGCAGTTTTTTTTTTTCCAGCAGGGGAGTAAATAGAAACACCTGAGAAACATTAGAATGTAGAAGGTATTAAAATATGTATCGTAGTAAATCAGTTTGCTACAGACGAGCCACTAAAGCTGAGTCAACAAGTACTTTATATTCAATGCATGCAATATACTGTAGTGTTGCATATCAGTTTATTTGTCTTGTATTACTACAGAGAAACTTAAATCTTAAAATATTTAGTATAGCTTTTAGTCTTCCACCTGCAGTACACAGATATTTATGTGTTCTATAATGTCAGCATTAACGTACAGTGCTGTTGTGCCGCCATACCTAAACTCCTTCCATCTGCAAGAGGATTATCCAGGTGTTCTGAGTTCCCAGTGACTCACAATCTTGGTGGTTTGGGGAGCAAAAACTCACATCTGCGCTTCCTCATGAAAGTGCTCTTGAGCAAGGGCTAATAATTTTCGTGCCGCCACTAGGAGGGCATTTCACTGGGGCTGTTTATCACTGAACACATGCAACATCTCAACATAATATATTATTCAGACCTGTAGATTCAATTTGCAGTGCTGAGCTAATGTCTTTAATTTTCCATGGCTGTCAGACGCATTACAGTGTGAAGATGAAAATCACCAAGACAGCAAAGTACCTCTAGCAAATATGTGCCCGGCCTGTGGAGTTTTGTGGCCGTTTTTCCTCTTCCTCTTAAATTTACTTTATGAATAAATGGAAGTGACAGTTTTGTGTGTGTGCGCGTGTGTGTTAATCGCACTAAACATGAGAGCCAATGATGCCATATGGAGGGGATGTGCATTTCCATTTCGGAAAGAGTCTGACCCTCATGTACAAGGTTGCACAATGTGTGTGTGTGTGTGCGCGAAAGGACCTTGGATGTGTGAGGTTGATGGTGTGAAGGTCACAGTACAGTGTATCAGACAAACCGAGAGGCAAGGCATCTTCAGTCTGTTCCTTGTTTATGTGTATCTAGTTTTTGATTCAAATATTCATCCTAATTGTGCTCCATACAATTTGTGTTGAATTTCATTACAGCAGGAGCAAATCGTTAAGCATGACGAATGGAAAAGAATTCTTGGAAACCTTCAGGACGGTGAATAATATTACCTTGAATTGCTACTTGAGGAACCTTAAGTGACTAGATTTCTATTTGCGCTCTTTGAAACTCCACAAAGGCTAGAAGGAGGAAACAGACAAGCATGAGCTAAGACAATAGAGCCGAATAAAAGAGAAAACTGCTCGGCTCTGCTCCTTTTACAGGTAAATTATTCATTCTGTGATCCACAACAGAACAGCCTTGTTAGGGAATGTAACACATCACCCACCAAGGGCCAGAAAATGGGAAAAATATTTGTCAAGATCAAAGATCGGCACGTTATAATTCATGACACCAGGGGCGGTGACATGGTTTGGCTTAATGATCAAAGGCAGCAGAGCAGCAGCGTATCAGACAGGCGGCAAGCCAAACAATGAAGCGCAACGCCTCATCATATTATATTCTGCTGACAGACCAGGTTAGCATAAGGCTAAGGCAACCCGCCCTCGAACGCCCCCCATTACCAACACAAATCCAATATAGCCTCCAGCATGCTTAGCATGAAGCTACACTGACACGCACCTTCATTACATGCAGCGGTGTCATTATGTTGAGAAAATGAATGAATATAATGCCATAATACTGTATGACAAAAATGAGCTAAATTAACACAACCGTTTAATATTATTGTTCCTGTGGGATTGAATGGTTTGAACATTACCTGTGAAATTATTCCAGGGTGTTATTTATATTGGATTCATTGACCTTCATTGCATAGACAATAAGTACAGTTCAGACAAAATATCTTCTTTTTTTGTAGGAAGTAAGTCATACAGGGTTGGACAGCATGTACTGTAAAAAAATATCACTTTAAGGCTCCAAATAAACAACAAAACTTGAACACTGAAGTACGGTTTACAAGGAAGCTCTAAATTTCAGTCTTGTGTGCTTCTTGTACAATAATATGTGAGATTTTTATCGTAGTGCAATATTTGATGTTTGCATCACTATATTAGCTTCATATATATGGCTTTGCTGACAGTAAACTTGCTCAGTAGCTCACCTGGTACAGCATTGTATTGCAAGTACTGTGAAACACAGGCTATGATAAAACAATTGAAATACTTGTAGAAGCATGCAAACATTTGATGGTTGCTTTGGCGAATATTTGTATCTTTTGTTTGCTTTTGTGAACACTATTGGTGCCATACACTTAATTTTATGAACTGCTGTGATACAACTAACATTATAAAACAGGTTTTATTCCTGTTCATCTATGTCAAACGAAACTGAGCACACTTTTACTCTCACTTTTTGGATAATAAACTCTTAAGAGACATAAATCTCTTGAAGCAAGCATTTTTCTTTCTTCCTGTTTTTTTTTTTTTTTTTTTTGCATTTTCTTTTTTTTGCTTTTCATTTAAAAAAATGTTTCCTTTTTTTTAAACATGATTTTTGTTTTAACCTGATTATTAGCAGCATATGGCAAAAAATAAATAAATAAATGAATAATTAAATAAATAAATAAATAAAAAATTGTAAATATTGTACATTCCTGGCCCATCACACACACAAAAAAAATGTGTATGAAAGGCAGGTTATAAACTACTGATGTTCTTCTTAATTTTTATTACTTTTTTTTTTTACATTTATTAAAATATACTGCATTAAAAAAAAATATTTATTTATTTATTTTTTTAATATTAAAATAGCTTTTATATATACTGCTAGATATATAACATGCCACTGTTTGGGTAAAAATCATACAGCGCTGGTCAATGTAACAGATTGTTTTTGTATTTAATCTACTCCAAAATATACATTTCTGATTTTTCATAGCTAATGACGGTAAACATGTAGGGGCAAAATTTCAAAGGTTAGGCTAAGCATTTTCTGATAAAATAAGAAAAAGCCAACTATTTTTGCTACCCCCTATTACCTTTGAGAATGAAAAACTTGGTTGAGGCCTGTTATTGATGAGGAAAAATAAACTTTCAATTCACATTTTACAAGGTTTAATACTTAACAAGCCTGAATAAAAAAAAAAGAAGAAAGAGCATGTGCGAATATCTCTTTTAGTATTCCAGACACAGCTCTTTCGGAGAAAGCCTGCAACTCCATCCACTGCCATGTAAATTCATTTCCCTCGTCATAGATGGAAGATGACAGCCCCCATCGACGATGCATTCTTTTCCCTCCATCTCCCTGAATTTGGTCTTTTTCTGCTGCTTTATCGAAGCACCAAAAGTTGTGAAAAGGAAATGTTTTATTCAGAGCCCGAGACGTCTCTTTGTGTGAAATCTTGAATCTAATTTAGAAAGGCGTATTGCAACACCTTACTGACAGCACGATTGCGTACGAACTTTGACTTTACTCATTTATTGCCTGTCACCGACTCTGTCTCAACTGTGTTTCCTTGTGTTTAAACGCTGCATCAACATAAGGATGCTTCATTAGCATAACACTTTTTATTGAGGGAAGGAGGGTGCTTAGGATGGGTTAAGGTCAGTACAATTGATATTCAAGCAATGCAATCAATACTGGTTCACAATTTGCACCCCATGGAGTCTACAAGACGTTTTGTGATCAATATTCCTGCGCTCCAAAGAGCTGCTGATAATAAGTATTAGGAAGTTTGCATTGATAAATGTCTTTTTAACATGAGGGTTCTGCAGGAAATCATTCAAACAATAAGCTGTGCAGACAGCGGTGTTGGGGGAGCTACTTTAAGACTAGCTAATTATAATTCGAGGCAGGAAAAAGCTACAAACAAGAAGTAGCTAACAAGTTAAATACTGTATATTCAGCCCTGCAAAGTTTTGTTCCAACTCTACTCCAACACACATACCATATAGTTTTCAAATAAGCCTGAAGGACTTGGTTAGTTGAATCAGGTGTGTTTCATTATGGTTGGAGCTAAATTCTGCAGGGCTGTGGAGTTTGACAGACATGCTTTAAGTTATTCAAATGCATGTTATTTTCTTACGAATGCCTTTAGGCCTCAAAATTCAAGCTGGGCTCATTTGTGAAAATTTTTATAATAAACAAAATGCAAAAATCTAAAACTTTTGCTGGTAACAGACACGTCCTGATTTTGCCAGGTGCTATGAGTCCCTAGGTCAACATTATTTTGACCATATCTCTACACCTAAACCTAACCTTACCCATGAGTAATGCCTAAAATCAGAGGAAATGATAGAGGACTGACACTAATGTTCAAGCACCAAGCACTGATTTGTCAGTTTCTTCAAATCTTCCTGACATGTTGCACTTGGTAAAATCAGGTTCAGGTGCTTGTCGCAGAGCTTGTTTACGGCAATTTTTTTCTTTTTTTCTTTTTTAAGGAAACAAGGGTGATGCTGACCAAAATACATATTACCACAGCACACTTTTTTAAAACAGAATGAATCAGATCCTTCAACACTACATAAAGAGAGGATTGTCTGAAAAAAGGAATTCATATCTGGAGCTGTATAATGCTTGCCCATGCCACTCGTTGGTAAAAGCGGCTCGTTACTGTAAACTATTTTGCAAATCAACTAACAGTTTCTTGGTCCTATCACTGGCAGACTGAAGCAGACAGTGACATAACCCAGACGAATGAGGTGGCACGTTGGGAACCGCCAGAGAAATCTGAATATTAGATATTTACCTACATCAAGCCTCTAACCATCTGGAAAGCAAAGATATATTGCAGAGAAATGCTACAGCTGTGGTCAAAATGAAATAAGTAATATACAATGTGATTTATTTCGTGGAGTTTATTGGGGTTTTGGAGGCAGTGCTGCTGCTATAAGTAGTCTCATTAATATGAGGCTACGAGCGTGAGCACTCTAGCCGATTCTGAGATATGATTGATTCAAAGGTCTACTGATATCAGTCTAAATATTTCTGCAGTGCAAGAATATGATTCACTTTGAAAATGAAATTACAGTAGGATTTGGCTCTAAGTGCAATAATAAATGAATTGGAATAGGAATCACCTCTTGGCTTATACATTATGCATGAGGGTATTCAGAAAGTTGAGTAATGGCCCCTGCATTAAAGTCCGAGTCAGAAATGCATCTTGACTCTATGTGCGTGAGTGTACACTCATGTTGGGAGTAAAGAATGAAAGAAAGACTCATAGTTTGAGTATGTGAGTTCTACGCAATCGGTCACTTCCATTATCCTCCCTTAAATCATCTCTGCAGGGGGCTTTTGTCACAGTACACACATTCTCTTTCTCCCTCTCTCTTTTGACTCTAATGCCTTTTTTTCTCCCCTCTAAATCTTTATGTTTTCTGTACTGAGGATGAATGTTTCATGTCCCTGGGTTTCATGCCCATTTGTTAATTCTGAACTACAGTTTGTGGTCAGGAGAGCTAGAAGGACAAAATTCCTCATCCTTCCAGTCTTCTTAGACACAGTGGTAGAGCAAGGAGGGTCATGATGCAGTGTTGTGGTGTAAGTGGCTAAAAGTAGCAACACACTAACTTTTTCAGGAGCACGACAGTAGCTCCGCTGTTTAACAAGCTACTTTTTTCCATAAAGTATTGTTGTTGTGTTGCATTTTTCCACATATTTTATTGTTACCACAGTTTTACTGCAAGCAGATGTACCAATCAAACAAGTTAACAATCAAATAGATAGCACTGGGAAGCCTGATTAATTTTGGTGAATTTATTTATTAGCGCAGTTTACTTAAATAAAGGTTACACTTTATTTTGATATTCCCCTTTCAACATTCTACTAGCTATAAGTAAGTGATAGACACTATAAGTGTCAACTACTGTACTTGTCAGCTAATTCTCATTAATTTGCTATTACACGTCTACCAACTCTCCGAATAGACTGGTGTCACAAATAAGTAGAGAAGGCGTGCGGGTTCAAATGCAAAAAACTGTTTTATTTACACTCCGAGTCAGGGCAAGCAGGATCAAATACCGTTTACCAGGAACAGTGAAGGCAGAGACAGCAGAATAAACCATTAAACGTAGCGTGGGTCAACATACCAGCAATCAGAGTCCATGGGGCGATGGTCCAAGGGAAAGCAGAGGTTGGCAACGAATAATCCACAACCCAACAAACTAGGGACAAGAACACGAATGGAAAACATAAATCAGGTTGACAGTACAGTGAACCATACAATGGTTAATTCTGAGCAGGGTAAAAGTTCAACAGTCCCAATGACCGGTTCAGGACAGGACCATAATCCAACGGTCTCCATGGCTGGCTCAGAGCGAGGTGAGGGTTCCAACAAGGCCTCTGTGATAGGCACGGTGCAGAATGACATCTCCTGAACTACCCTAATGGACTGACTCGGAGGTGGTGCAGCCTCCAGCAGGATCCCTAGAGAATCTACGACCATGGTCGACTTCTATAGGGTTGGCGCAGCAAGTGGCGGGGTCCCCGGGACATTATTGTCACTCAGTACATTATTGACAATATACGGCTCCTCACACCGTGATACGGGGCTAGGACCCGTTATATGCAGATTTGAAACCGCGAGGACGTTCAGCAGCTCTCCTGGCTGTATTACCGGAACCAACTGGAAAATACACGGCTCCTCGTACCGCGATACGGGGCCGGGACCCGTTACTTGCGGGCTAGGAACCGTGAGGACCTTCAGCAGCTCTCCTGGCTGTATTACCGAAACCGACTGGACAATACACGGCTCCTCGTACCATGATATGGGACTGGGACCCGTTATTTGCAACTCCAGCCGGGGGCGTTAAATTATGCTACCATTAGGGTTAGTAGAATAAGTTAATATATGCAAAGTTTCTGATAGTCAGAATGTTGTGCACACATTAAAGTAAAGTGTTAGAAGATTATTTAATGACTGCTAGTTCAATTCAATTCACTTCAATTCAAATGTATTTGTGTAGCACTTCTCATGATGCATATCATTGCAAAGCAGCTTTACACCAAAGTAATGTTTTACAGTATATGTAGTTGTAGTTTGAACATGTACATATGGCATAGATGTGAGATAAAGATCAATTAATAACGTAATCGAACAGACAGGGAACATTATAAATTAGTAGCAGAGTTCGGTAGTGCTGTGTGTTGTTTTAGGGTTGGCATCATCTGAAGTCCTCTGTGGGGTTGGCATAATCTCTTCCTAAGTGTTCTGGATCCAGACTGGAGTTTGTTAATTCCTAGTTACCACGGGATGACAATCCTAAGCACAGACCTTATAAGCTGGAAAAGGTGCATAAAAGCTTACATCGTTATTATGAATGTTTCATTTAAACGTTTGAGCTTGCTTGGTGCTGTGATAATGTAGTACTTTGCTGTTTGTTAATATACAAAATGGAGATCTACATGGTAATAATTGTTGTTATGGAGCTTAAAAAGTGACAGTAAATATGTTTTGTTTGTCACAGTTTCCACAAAAATGTTAATCAGTGCTACTGTTTTCAATTTTAATTAGAAATGTTTCTTGACCAGCAAATCAGTATAGAATGATTTCTGAAAGATGTACACATATCACATTGATTACTGCAGTAAAATTGAGCTTTGCGATATATATGCTTTTAATTTTATTTTAAACGGACCGTTTTTTATCTCTTTAGCCATTTTAAGACTCGTACAACCCTGTAGCAAAGCAATATCATCTGTAATATTGATAAAACAGTCCATTCTCTAGAAATCCATGGCGTCTGCGTATGTGTGTGAGAGAGTGTGTGTCTGATACTCATGGGAACGGTTGAGACGATGGGTACGGGCTCAGTCAGAGAGTGCAGACGAACCGGCGCTGTTTTTGTCCTGGTGACTCCATGACAGAAGTTGAGAGCTCACCAAGACCTTCGTCTGGGATACCAGCCAAAAATGGCCAGAGTGAGATACACTGTCAGCACTGGATTAAACATTCAGTCCCCCATCAGCAATAAACTCATCTTCGTTCCCTCCCTATGACTGCAGAGAGGCATTCTGATTCAAATAAAAAAAAATATATATAATGGAGGGGAATATAAATAAATAATAATAACACTTGCAAGTGTTTTGTTTTTAAATAATATAATTTATATGAACCTTTTAGATGATGAATTTAACCATAAGATATTTATTTATAGATCTTTTTAATTAATTGTGATTATTTGGGTTTAATCATACATCAGTTAATATTTAATTATTTAAATATGATTATCATTATATTTCTGTCTGGAGAGAACATATCGAAATCAGATTTCATTATATTGTTCTGGTTCTGTGGATTGATTAGTAATTTGGCATGATGTATTGTGGTTCTTTGATCTTGCTCCTTCTTCCTCCTTGAGAGCTTCAGCATGCCAGTTCTCACAGCTCCGTTACTCCAGCAACAAACCCTCAACACGTCTGTTTGTTAGAAACACCAAAGTTAAACAAGGTCAACGCATGCCTTCACCTCTGTCAAACACACAGGGCCAGTCCTCTTCTCTGTCAGTGCATCGCAGTAGTGCATCACAGACTAGGTAAGCAATGCATTTAAATATGAACACATTCTCTTCTTCCAAAAAGGGAATAGGTTTCATTGCAAGATGTGGTGAATTATCTTGTCAAGCACAGGAGAAGGTTTGGGAATCTGTTTATGCTCCAGGGTCTGATTTATAAAGCACACGTACAATTAGATCAATGTATTTGAGTCTGTATTAAAAGTAAGCAGCAATGCATGTCATTTTGAGGCATTTTTATTTGTAACTTTTTGTGTTAGAAGGAATTCACATAAAAATTTATACATACAGATCAAAAATGCTGTAACATTCCAGCCTCTTATTTATTCTTCTAAATTATTCATAGGAGCATGAAGGAAACTATCATCAGGTTTTGGGTGCTTGTACACATGTCTTTAAAAATGAGGCTCCTGCTGGTGTGATTTAATAACAGGTCCAACATCCACTCTGAAAATTAGTGTTTTCTTATTCTACCCACACCTTTTCCTTTTTCTGCAAGGAGTGCTGTTTTGGCGTAGGTCCTGAATAAACACACGCATGTCCTTACACTCACCTATCGAAAAGGTTTTTCTTACACCTGAGCACTCACTGTGAACAACACAGGACTCCTGATCTGATCAAATTAGATCTAAAATAATGACACAAGAAATAGTATGAAAAAGGAAGTTGTCTGTCGTGTCTGGGAGCTTGTGCATTGGTTAATGGTGTGGCAGATATTGGATCAGGCAAGACTGCTTAACTCACTTTGATAAGTCTCAGGCTGACATGCTTCCTGAACTTGTCACGCCGCATCCTGTGAGCTTCACACGCGTGCCGTTCTTATCTCCTGTGCCGTGACAGCCTTCACATGATTAAAAAGCTTAAGCTGTCACCAAAAGGAAGCACGCAGATTTTGTAGGAACTGAACCAAACTATCAATCAGCTAATATAGTTTATATCTCACGTCTTTCTTGTATAAGTTTCTCTTGCAAGTTCACGGATTTCGTTTAAATAATACTTTTATAATAATATTTAATATAACCCGATCTAATCTTACAGTATGTAATAAATTGTGGAAAAGTAATACAATATTTTCCTTAAGTTCCTAAGCGTATCTCAGGGAATTTCTGAAGAATTTAGCTAATGAAGATTGAAGTAGTTTCCTCCTTAAATGTTAAGAAAGCAAAGCTCATGAAAGCTGGAAGCAGGAGCCTTTTCACCGGAATAAAAGGTCTTTTTTTCCTCTGATTTTGTTTATGTATGTCTGATGTTTCTGCATGGTCTCATATTTTCGTAATTTCTCATTTGCTACTGTCTGACAAAAAATAACCTGAGGCGTGAGTGTCAAATACTGTTCAATTACACCCCTATACATTCTGCATCAAACCTATTATGTTACCTGATATATGACTGTAGCGCTATTGTATGGTTATCGTTATGATAGGAGTGTAAGACAGTCTAAAGACCTGAAGATTGATGGGAAAGGAAGGGGAAATGTATATCTATGGATTTAGATCTATTGTACCACTTAAATACAGTGCATATAACCATGATGACAATGTCCTAGTATATCATAGCCGCTGCATAAATCCCAAAAACGTCCTCAAGGATGCCTTCCCAGTGATCTCCCAGTGCAACATTTCAGGCTAAAATCAACATTTAGTACTCAGATATCAGAGAAAATATTTTGATTATCAAAGACCTTATAGATTTGCTAGGATTTTGTCCTTTTTAGCATCTAATGACTTTTCTTTTCAGTGTGTCAGATGTGTTATTTTGTCTGGCGACTATGAATAAAACCACTTAATAATAGTTGCACTGATCTAATCTTATGCGATTACTGTAAACTGGTCCTTTTCATTCATGCTTGTGGAGTGAAGACTAACAGCGAAGGAGCTGCAATCCACATTAATCACCTGTGAGCCACCATGTGAGGTCCACAGTCAGCTGACGATTTTATGTCTTCAACTTAACTGAGATCATTCCTTAATCCAAAACACTGCACAATCAATTGACAGAGGAAAATAATTCAGGCAGTTAAGATTGGTCATACAAGAGGAAACTGAAACAGAGTGTGGGTTTCTCTGCACATGCACGCATAAAGGAATACAGTTCTCGTGGTCACAGATGATGTAAAGGCTTTCTCTCGTAATTTATTCACTCTCGCGTCGTTCCAAAGCTGTGTGCTTTTCCTCCTTCTCTCTGAAAGGAAATGAAATTGAGTAAATAATGACAATACTGTACCTCTTGAAGTGGCACCTTGTGAATACGAAAATCTCATCAAGTCATGGTCGGATCTCGGGGTATATTGCATATCTGCGCCTGATGAATAAACTCATGCAGGAGCTGTTTGGCAGTAACATTAAATTCTTCTTGGCTTTTCTTTCTGTTAGGAATGACAAAACAGTCTGAGCTTCAGACTAAATCAGAGCCGCAGCCACAGTGTTTGTAGGATTCTGTAGCATATGTTTAGCAATTATGTGTATTACCTTCCAGTCTGTAGCTATTATGGCTAATAATAATGGAGAGTGACATATTCCATTTTTCTTTCACACAAATATTATGTAAGAGTCTTATTTTGAAGGTGCAAAAGTATTTGACATTAACCTTTCTGGCTTTCCCAACTACCAGTGTTTTCGTTTGTGGTTGTCTCTTCAGGGAATTACTGATGATGTAGCGTTTTGCATTTAAGACTTGCTGTAAACCATAATGTCCATAACGTTTTTGTAAGAGATGAATTTAAAGACATAAGAAGAAAAAATATTCTTAGCGTGTGTGTGTTAGAAGTAGTATGTGTATAGTTCACACAAAAAGGAAAACTGCTGTTGTTTTTCATCTTCATTTCTTCTGTGAACAAAAATTATTATTATTAGTCCTGTTGTTAATTAATTTTTCATAAAGTAACAACATTTTTAACGAAGCCTTGCTGTAATATTTTATCGGAAATGTCTTTTTCCACTCCAAATTATTTTCAAATAACTTCTATAACCCTCAGTGTGTTTTGAAAGTACTTAAGCATTCTCAAATTGACCTTTAGTTTATTGTGGTGTATTCTGACTATACGTTTGTTTATTTTTCATTCACTTTCAAGTGTGACTAGGATTCGTCTGGCCCCTTTGCTGTGCATTCCTGAGTCAAGGGAATGTGCTCTGAAACATCACACCGCCGCATCAGTCGTGGTCGTTTTCATGCTTAGGTTAAAAGCCATAAATAGATGTACTCAGACCGCACAGAGTGACTCTTAACTTCCTCGGCCCGTCCCAGGAATGAAGTCCTGACAAACGCGATCTGTTCTGTGTGCCGGTGGGTGGCCAGTGGAGGTCACTGCCCTGCTGAAGTTGAGACGCGACCAGTGTGAGTTTCACACCTTAGCTAAACAAGCCTCGCAGGAGATAATATCTCCTCTAAACACATCTGTGATCTCTCTGTTCGTCCACAGAGTAGGAGTGTGTGCTGAGAAGAAGGTCTCAGGTCAAACTATAGAGTTTAGGGAACGTGTTTAGGCTGTATTGGGGGAGGAGGACCGGTTTGACTGAGAAATATTCCTACTAATATCAAGCAGTGGGTCATTGTGTACCCAAGCTGTGTTTTGGCCATCAAGGCAGCATTATCAGTGAATAGTCTGCAGGCCTCCGAATAGCTAATGTCTGTCCAGTAACTTCTGGCCTGGTTTGGATGGCAGCCATGGAAGGCATCATGGAGATTGATTAGAAGGATGATGTCACACTAATGTTATTCCAGATTCATCTTGTTTGTAGATTATGATCTGCAGGGCTGGACATCGGAGACGTGTCTGGATTTGAAATTAACTAGATGAGTTTCATTTTGCTATAACAAACTATTCAGGTAAGGATTCTTTGTGATCTGAATCCTGTCAAAATATCTAAATATTTGTACCTCATGACACATATCAAGCCATTTTTGTCTTTAAAAAGCATCTTATATGTATAACACAAAAAAAACTGTAGTCAAAAGAAAAAAATGCTGAGCAATTCTTCGTTGTTGTCACTTGATTGATACAATTTTACATCTGATTGATGCATTTCCTATTTTAAGCACAGGAGGAATGCACATAGTGGCGAGAAAACCATCTGTCAATGAGATTTATGATCATCAACTAGTTTCCTTATGTCACGTGTTTCTAGGTAAGATTGAAGGCATAACATTTTTTTTTTTCACTAGCTGCCAATGGTGGTTTCTTGGTTGGTTTCTGTTATTTTATGTTACAGAATTTAAATCGCTAAATACGTAAGCGTGTGCATTTCCTGCATATTCATAGAAGGACACTTTACTGTATAAAACACACCACGAGTCTGTGAAAGTCATTTAGTGGGATAAGAATGCCTCTTAAGTTCAATAACCCTTAAGATGAACATTCTATTACGCTTAAGTTAAAGACTCCCTTGAGACCTGAATTAATCAACCATTAGAGCACAAAGTATTCAGTTAAGCCTGTTTCTGTGGAAAATACATTTTTTGGTTCTGCCAGAAGCTGCTTGTCACAGAGATCCTGGTGGAGAAATGTACATTTTTGTTCAAGGCAGTATAGCTGAATAGCATCTATATCCACTGTCCATTTCTTTCTTTCACATATTAGTTTGTCTGGTGGGCCTCAGGGACCAGTGACACATACATAAGGGATAATGTAATGCTACTTGCCACATAAGAAAAAAAAAACTGAACATGAATATGAATTTGAAGCATTTTATTGGCATATTTGTTTTAAATTAACATTTTCATCCTTCCGCGAAACGATATAGTACCATGTGACTAACATT
>JAUCMU010000043.1:10616924-10642276 GCA_032275025.1 Enteromius treurensis
GCGGTGTCATGGCATGTGTGAGGGTCCAAGTTTACGTCTGCGTGTAATCAGAATGGAATCAGCCAACAGCTTCCACTTTGGCTCTGAGCATGTGTGGGAGTTTAGTGTTAGTCAATATCTGTCCCAGTGTGTGAATTACGTGCATTGCTGTGTTTACATTGCCTCAAACATTTACAAGTAGCCTCTAACATTCTGCCGTTACAATATTTTCCCATGCGCCTGTTTGTCTATCCGCCTTGATCACATTAACCTCAACGACAGACATGAAGGAAAATGGCTTGATTGTGCTGATCAAAATCATCTGTTGAAGCTAATTGGAAGTGTTTTAATGTAAATTTGTCACAGTGATGACAAAAGAATGGTCTTTTAACATATCTTGGAGAATATTTGGACTAAAAGCTGAGGAAACATGAACTGTTAGTATATGGACAGAGGCAAAGTTTTTCTTTGTACATGACAGCAGATTTTGTTTTTTTTTTCAGGGTAATTTTGTGAAGTATCTTCCAGTGTCAGGCTGCACTTGATCACTTGACAAGATCCTTCTCTCCTCTCATGGATAATCAAGCTAAACAGAGTTTGGAAACTCTCATTCAAACAATAGCAGCAGTAGCTCTTCATCTTCAAGGACTGCTGGTCCATGTCCCTGTTTGAACTTAAGAATTATTTGGAAACTCTCAGAGAACGTGACCAGAATGGACATATTTAACAATGACAGAATGACGGAGCTTAATCACATTTACGCTTAAGTAGCAATTTAAAAAAATTTAGATTTTTAGTTCAAACATCACAATTCTGTTACCGTTTACTTTCAGTAAAATCCTGTATATCTTTGTTTCTTCACTGAAACATAACAAAGACATTTGCCAAATTTCTCAGTATTTTTTGTCCACCCAATGACAACCAAAAATGTTAAGTAACCAAGTTTTCTTCAAAAAGTCATCCAGGATCAGAACAACAAGAGTAAAAAGTTAGGAACCGTCACTTTGATTTCCACACTTATTCTTCTAATTGTACTGAAAAGTGTTAAAACTTTTGTTTGAAATGTTTGCATTACCCAGATGTCTCTTTTGTCTGCTAGGCAGATGAGAACAACCAATAATAAATACTGCTGAACTCTGGCCCTCATCTATTGGAAATTCTGAACTTCAAGGCTTATTCTCGCTCTGTCACTTAGGTTTCTCTATGAAATATGACAGTGATGTCATGAGCAGCGAGCCAAAAGGTGACTCAGTGCCTGGATGCCCATGAAAAAGAAAGAACAGATGAACTGATGCTGGGCTAGAGTCTCGCTTCTTAACGTGTGGCCTCGGGGCTTGTTGACAATTTGGTGGCCTTTTATAAATCTGCTATGGATTTATTGGTCTGAATGTGAATGTGAAATTCGGAAAGTACTCCCAGAGTGATTCTGGTATCACTCAGACTACAGCTGGATCGTGTGTGCGGTCGTTCTGACTCCTATAACCATGTGGTAAAGATTTCATGACATTCACACTTGTAACCAACCTACACACAACATACAACGCGGCGCATGGGTCTTCATACCTGAAAAAAACTTGTCCTGAATGTTTCTGATAACAGTTTGTGACTGCTTTATAGTTATTTCTACAGATAAACAGTAGCTAAATGGATAAAGCAGGGCACCAATAACACTGAGGTCATGGGTTTGACTCACAGAGAACACACAGACTTTTAAAATGTATATTGAATTGAGTTGGTTAAGTTAAAATTGTCTTCCAAATGTAAAAATGTGAAGTGTTTCAGTCAATTAGCATTCTTAGCTCATCTGACATCACACTCTTAAGGCCTTGCTGCATCATGCGTCAAAGGGTGGACTGCAAAAAGCCAAATGGAAACTATTTTCTCTAAGTTTGTGGTAAATGTAATTTGTTGTGAAAAAGCACACTCGCTCGATCATAGGAAAATGTGCGGCTGTTTGATGTCAGGAGGACCTTTGGCACAAGAAGGAAGTAACCCATCTTGTGAAAATCTACAGTACATTATCGATTCAATACACAAAGGAAACCGTACATAAAACATAACAGCCTGCGCAATACATACGCAAATCTGCACGTGATTCAGAATGCTGGCGTATGCTCGGCTAGACTCTAGTGTTTAGGCCGCTCAAAAAGTCAAAAGAAAGAAAGCAACTCTTGTATTAGATCCCATTCACAGAGCTATACAGTTTTCCTTACAAATTAAAATTCTGCCATCGTGTAAGATCCATTTAGACACAGGGTGATAATAATTATTAATTATTATTAAATACTATTAAACATTGCCTATAAAATTTTGATAATTATAATACGAGACCAAGACATCCATTGCAACAACTAATGATATCTGATAACTACAGAAGAGCTGGAATCACATCTATATACATTATTATATATAACATTGACAGCTAGGCAGGGGGAAAAAAACATTTTGAACAATGTTGTTGTTAAGCTCGCTGTGACCTATCACTTCCCTATACTCCAAAAATTAGATCAATCATTAAGACTTAATCATTATATTTATATGCATGAATAGGCCTTTATGATAATCTTGTTTTCGCCTATTAACGCTGTGAACAGGCCTCATTTAGTTCTAAACCGGTCACTTTCATCACGTGAGGTAATTTACTCACATTGAGTGGTATAAAGTCACAATTACCTTTTATTTATTTTTAGGGCAGTGTTCATACATTACTTATTGCTGCATTAAAACAATGTTGATCACTCTCTTTCAGACGAGGTAAGTCTTGGCACAGGCTTCCTGCAGAGGGAGGTTTCAGTCCATGGGTACCATTAAGTTGAATTCATCGCCACTTAGAGTTGGCAAATGAATTCTAAATTTGCAGTCAAGTCTCGTACACCACTTGAGATATCATCTTACCTCCCTGCAGAGAGGAGAAAGTCCGGCCAGCCTGTCGGGATCTGGAATCCCAGCCCTGTCAATCTTCTCATGCCCAGCGAATCCTGGCTGAAAAACAGCGGACTGTTTTCCTTCTCTCAATGCTGTTTTTCCAGCACTTCCTCTTTGAATTTCATCACAAAGTGTTGTACTGTCTGGTCTTTGCCCGTATGTGTGTTTATTTATTCAAACGTGCAGCGAGCTGTATGATTTTGAAAGAGCTGATCACATCCTCAGAGTTTTCAAATGTTTTTTCAGCCCTCATTCCCTCTAACAAGTCAAAACAGATTTAAATATGGACCAAGAATCATATTTGTAAAAACTTGTCTTGATTAATGCCTTTTGGTTTATCTTCTATGTTCAAATGACAATTTACGTTTTTTTCCTTTGGAACACAAAAGATTAATTGTTGTAAAATAGTTTGCCCACAATTTTTAGTATAATGTAAGTGATGGAGATTTAAAAATGAGCACAAAGCACTAAAAAGGTAATTTAACATTTATGGAATGTTTATGCAAAAAAAAAAAAAAAGGCTTTTGTACTGGCAAAAGGTACTTTACATTATTAAATTGGTCTCCACAGGGGAAAAAAAAGTTCTGAAATGTGCATTGTAGGCTTCTTAGGAGGACCCAAAATGGTTCTACAGCAGCACTGTATAACCTTTATTTTTAATAGAGATTGCCATTTATGTGCTGTAACCTTTTATTGCTGTATAAATGTTCTGTAGCCATACGCTATTTAGACAGGATGCCAATTAAAGTAAATATTGTTCTCATCGCTACCTAATTATGAGCACTGAAGTGTCGGTAATGGTGCACTTCCTGAATTAAACACACACACACACACACACACACACACATATATATATATATATATATATATATATATATGGAAATAACTGGGGGAAATGAACCCTGTCTGGCATTACTGGCAAAGAAATATGTCTTTTTGTTTAGTTTTGAATCTGGTATCTTCTGTTAAGACACATGTGAGGTAAGTTTGAACTTTGAGATGTCACTAGGTGGATATTATAGAGAAAAACATCTAACATAATCTCACCAGTGTATTTATTCTAAGCCAGGTTTAATGTCAGGTTAACCAAACAAAGATGAGTTCAGAGGTCAAAGTTTATTTTAGGGTTAGCATGGTCAGAGATTTTCTAAATACGACTGGTTAAACTATCACTGAGGCTAATTTGAGGCTTGAATTAGAGGTTCTCTTTCAATTTGTTCACAAAATGATGGTTATGCCACAGAAGGGCGTTTGAGATTGAGTTGTGACAGCTAATTAACAACAGCTCGCCCTCATGCCCTTCAGTTCCCACAGCTTCACATCGCCATCTGCTGGAAGCCGTCCAGAAGACACTCAAAATGAATTATCCTAGATCAGCTTTTGTCAGTTTTGAACGTTCTGTACCATCCAGCTTATTTATAACCTTTGGCACCAAGAAAAAAGACAGTTGAAGGATTATCTTAAAGATCATGACTAATACAGTACACTCAACACAGGAACCAACCTGAGTGAAAATGGGACTTCTTTACTGATTAAATAAATAATTGCTATATTGCTCTCTTTGGTGTCTTTAAGATGTAAGCGCTCAATTATCGTAATACCTGCTTTAACATTGTCTTGTCTGTAAATACAGCTAAATGCAGCTAATCTTTCATATTTTTATGCAGAATCCTTCAGTCCATCAGCCTGATTCCAGTTTTTGCCATTAGAGGTGAAATAAGAGCCACCATACCAAAACCTCAGAGATCTCAACAATCTGATGAAGAGGGGAGCAGATGAGCAACACAGGAAAAGTAACTTGGTCAAATCCCTGTTTACCATTCATCTAATGCGTTACATCGCAGGTGAAGGTCTGCATAGTCATGCTAATTTAAAAGTCAGATTTGATATCCATTTTTTGGAACAAAATTTTACAAGCCTGAATTGTTTCTATCAAATGTCAGTTGGAATGCTTACCTGCTGCAATAGAAATATAAACTGGCACAGCAACTCGGCCTCCCTCAAAGATATTATATAATCATCTGATACGACTGTCTATCTATGTGCTTAAGTGGTAAGATGGAAGGAAGATAAG
The DNA here is from genome assembly GCA_032275025.1 of Enteromius treurensis. Taxonomy (NCBI): domain Eukaryota; kingdom Metazoa; phylum Chordata; class Actinopteri; order Cypriniformes; family Cyprinidae; genus Enteromius; species Enteromius treurensis. The sequence continues at coordinate 10,621,903 of JAUCMU010000043.1, forward strand.
AAGGAAAATAATGCTTTTATTCAGCAATGATGCATTACATTGATCAAAAGTGACAGCAAAGGCATTACAATGCTACAAAGGAATCTGAATCTGATGAAAATTCAGCTTTGCCATCACAAGAATAGAATATATTTTAAAACATGTTTATATAGAAAACAGCTATTTCACTTTAGTATTATTTACTTTCTTTTTATCAAATCAATGCAGCTTTGGTGAGCATAAGAGACTTCAATGAAAAAACATCAATACAAAGTGGTTCAAACGTCTGAAAATTACGGTAGTATATATTTGAATCTTTTCATGAACAAAGACTGTAAGGTAAAGTAAATAAAATCTCATACAAGCCAGTCATATGTAATTCCAATATTTTTGGTTTTAAACTAGCACAGTGAATTTTGTTCTTTTATTTTTGTTCCTGCCTGTCATTTTCATTCCAAACTATGGAAGTCAGTTTTTCTTTGGACTTTTTTTGGTTAGACTATTTTTACACATTGAAATAGAAGCTATGATTGCAGGCTAATAGTGACTCTTGAAAGAGTAACTGTTATTATTATTTTTATTGAAAGGCTTGCACAACCCAAATAAGGGTGGAACTGGGTGGCAAATTTTTGTGGCTGTCTGAATATGAGTCCTAATGTTGGCTGTTTTATTCAGTTTTCCCCATCAGTTCAACAGCTTTATATTTAAACTGTGGTCAGATTTGGCTTCCATGAGACATTTTTTCAAGATATGGGATTGCTTTTTTTTTTTTTTTACTGAACTTCAGAAATGATTTTAGGGTTAGGGTTTATTATTATGTGATGTGTCTGTAAATTCAAATCCATTTTAGTTTAGTTCATAAATAGTCCTGCCATCTATCAGTAGATTCTTCCCAGATGTATTTTAATATTCACTGTATTTGCATCCATTGTAAGTGGTTTGTCTGAACTTCACTCATCTTAACTGTATTTATTTTGACTTCAAAAAGTACATTTGCCTTTTCTTTCACATGGGATCTGTATGAAGTCAGCCTCAAACCTCTTACTGCTTATATCACAGTAATTATGTTACAGTACTCCAGTTTGTGGTTTATGGAGCATTTCATGACCTAATGATCACATCAGCACTACCATGATAGTCATCACCTTTGATAACACCTTTGAACTTAAGATCATGAGATGCAAAAGGATGTTACTATTTACAAACATCAATTCTACAAAGATTCTTAGAAGATTAAAGCGCCATTGCAATTAAATTATTTATAATTATTAAAGCATTTTATTTGTGATGTTATTATTTTTCTGTTCTGCATCAAAGAGAATAAATATATACATGATTTATTAATTTAACACTGTTTTCTTTTGATAAAGAAAAGCTCATATAGTAGGGGACCTTTAAGTAAAAAAAAAACGTTTTTCAAAGAATATAGTATTATTTCATTGTTATTTTAAGTTATTTGGTTTTATTTAGAACTAAAACTCAAAAATTTATGGTCAAAATCTGCTACTGTGCCAGACTGTCTAACAATAGTAAAAGCTTTACATTTAAATATTAGATAGATTAGATAATTGATTCTTTTTTTAATTTGAATTTGATTATAGTATGATTCTCATCTCTAAATATTCTTATCTCTATAGATGTAAAATGTATGTTGGATTATATTGTGAAGAAACACATCTGTCCGGCAAATATCCAGCCAGCAAATGTTGTTAAAAAAAACATGTAGTTGGTACATTTGTATGCATTATAGCGTGCCATTTTAGCTGATGGTTCATGGAAAAAACGTTTTGGTGAAATGTTTTTTTTTTCCCCAAAGCCGAGCAGTTCCATCATTGTCCCATTAGATGTCGCTAAACCCTCAGTCCTCCGGAGCTTCACCCATCCCAGCATTTCAAGTTTGTATTTATTTGAATGGTCCTTCCTTCCCTCTGAAATACACTCAAATTCCCGTTTCATCCTGGTTGTACATGGAAGCGCTCTCGGATATATAACGTGCTTTAGGATGCATAGACAACTTTACACAATGTTATGGTGGGTGCTTGCGAAATACGCAAGGTTTGACAGCGTTGTACAAGTTATAGGTTTTCTACGTGCTAAGTCCTTGTTTGCTAGCAGGTGATTAGCCTGACTTGTTTGTTTAGCAGCTAGCTATCTGGTGTGTTTTCATCACTTGCTTTGATAGGCACCGGCCAGGGTGAGGGTAGACTAATCTCTAGACTTGTCTTTTGCAACTTCGTCAAAGATTATTGACTGTTTGTCAAAGTGTAGCTGACTTTAATTAGCTCGCCAGTGCTAACAGATCCTAAACCTAAACAGCAGCGTCACTTCATTGGAGGCCTCAAGGTCCGTCTGACAGATGTCTAGATATTTATCAAGCATATTCGAATGTTAAACTGAAATTTATTAGTTAGGTTTGATTCAAACGGTTCATAAATTCTTCCTCTGACTCAGCGTAACGTGCTACGTGGTAAGACGTCCGTCTGAAAATTACGAAGCATGTCTTGTGTATTTAGTAACGTTAATGAATTATGCGATATTTTTACACTGGCATCATATGAATGTGATGACTTGTGCATAGCACTAGATAGGCTTGAAACACAGCACTTATGACCTGTTATTACTGTAGCAAACCTGTAACGTTCTCTTAACGTTAGCATATGGTTTCCGCTTGGTTCCATTTTTTTGGTTCTAGCCAAGTGGGGTTTTTTTATATACATTTTTTTTAAAGAACATAATGTTTTTTAATTATAATTTTTAGTTGTTTGGTTATTTTAGAACTAAAACCACCGTTTAATGAACGTTCTGGGAAGCAAAAAAGAAAAAAAATTATGGTCAAAATCTGCTACTGTGCCGGAGACTGTCTAACAATGGCAAAAGCTTTACATTTAAATATTCCATGAAGATAATTGACTCTTTTTAATACGAATTTGATTATAGTATGATTCTTATCTCTGAAGGAGAAGCTACACAATGGAGGCTTTGAACAAACAAACCGCAGCTATTTGCTTTAACAACATCATGCATCCTGTGCCGGCTAATGTGTTTTGCCATTGTATTTTAGAGTCCCTTATTATGGCCACTGGAAGTCATGTTGAAAGTAATACAGAAGTCCACAGGCTCAAGCAAGCTCAGCCTCATGTTCTCAAACGTATGGTTTGTTCTGGAGATGAGAAGAACATGAGGGAGGTGAGTAAAATAGAGATATTGTTTGAAATGTTTGTGCTGGGTGGGATTAATATGAGATAATTTTCAGTTTTCAAATGAAATATATTTTGTGTAATGCAGTGTGTTTGCATGTTTTAAGGTTCTAAAGCATATTTTCCTCGTGCAAGTGTATGATGTCTAGTGTTTGAAGTCTGACAGATTTGAAATGATAGCTTTAAGGAATAGTTCTGTCATCACTTATTCACCTTCAAGTAGTTCCCAACCTGTATGAATTTCTTTGTTCTGCTGAACACAAAGGAAGGCAAACAGGCTGTTTTGGTCACCGTTGACTTCCATTAATCTGATAAATATATATATATTATGGAAGTCCGTGGTGACCCAAAACAGCCTGGTTACAATCTTTTTTTCCAAATATCTTCCTTTGCGTTCAGCAGAATAAAGAAATTCTTACAGGTTTGAAATTACTTGAGGGTGATTAAATGCTGACAGAATTTCCTCTTTTGTTTTGGTGAACTGTTCCTTTTTAACTGTTGTCTTTTTTTTTTTCAGGTGGATTATTCACTGAAGGACGAAACTGATCAAGAGAGGTATGGCTTTGGTGCAGATCAATACAAACTTAATGCCCTTTTGTATTATTCCTTGCTTTAACAAGCTGATTTTGTGTTATGCCAGTTACAAAATATGAGCTTGCATTATTCTCCATCGCAGATTTCCAGTGGGCCGTTGTGTGCACAAATATAGCAAAGCGAAGCGCGCTGTGGTTACCAAGAAGAAAACTCGTCACTCTGGTGTGGGATCAAGAGCATGTCGAAGATCGCCCACCGCAAGCAGGACGTCTGACATGGCAAACAAAGAAAATGAACTAACCTGTGCTGATGACGTGCAGGCTATTCTTTACAGTGACAACTGTGGGTTCCCTGTGAACTCAACAGACGGCTCAAAAATGGCAGGAGCTGGCTCCAAATATAGTGATTATTTCACCGAGGTGAGAGATGCCGTACACTAGTCCTTGTGTTAATTGTGTTCTTGTAATTCTAAGATGAAACCATCCTGTGTTTATTTTTATCCATGATTGTGATATAGTTATCAGCCCCCTATTTCTGCAGTATCAGTCATGCCAAAATGGGGATCTGTCATCAAATTGTAATAATTGTTCTAACCTAATCATTTGTTGAATTTCAGTTATCAAAGGACCATGAAGCCATGACTCATGTGCTCTTTGGAAGAAATCTGAGATTAAATGTTGCTTTGACTCTTTGGCGGAAAAATGCAAGTGAACTGGTGGCATACTTGAACAGGTTAGACATTAATATTTCGCATTTAAATAAATCTTAGATTTAGTTTTTGAAGAGTAGTGTAAATATAGCAAATATCAATAGATTTTTGTTTAAAGCATGTTCAATTCCCCTTTTTCTCACATTTGGTGTAATTGATGCTTGAAATTCTACATTTTATAAATGCCATGTTGACCATTTCCCCCCCAGAATACAAGACACCGGGGTGCTTGTTGACTGTTTGCCTGTACTTACTAAAAGGTAGCCTACTTAAGACCTATTTAATGTCATTGTTGTCACGTTATAGATTTGATGGATATGTTGTTTCACACCAGTGTCTCTCTCTATAGTCTTCAGGAAGAACAGCCATGTATTTCAATAGGCTGTTGTATTGACCTTTTACCACAAGTGAAAGTGATTCTTAACACTAAATATGAAGAGTAAGTATTTTATCCTGTTTTTATTTGCCATCATTGTTTATTGTTATTATACATCAAGTTTGAATTCTTCAAAACGGTTCAATCTTTTCCAGACACCTCATCGTAGCTTTACACTGGGTTCAATCTATCATTAAAAAATGGTGGTCTGAGCTCTCCACAAACAACAAAAGCTTGCATGAAGGCTTTCCAAATGACAGGTGCTTCATTTTTATGCATGGGAAATTAAATGACTGAACATTTTATAAGTGTAACTGAACTGAATGTTTGCATCCAGCAGGAATGTTCAGGCAATGAAGACCATGCTTCTTGAACTGTGGGAGGGGAAGAGACACTTAAGTTCAGTTCCAGGAACAGTAGGAGAAACAGCGAAGGTGTTTTATTTTCCCTAGACAGGTGAAAAAATTCAGCTGCTCACAAAAATCAGTCTTACCTTATTTCTTTTCTCGTCCTCTCTTCTGCAGATTATTGAATCATATGTTTCACAACTTCGCTGATGTATCATCGTAGCACACTATGGAGATAACCACTACAAACCTTGGTGCATTTTTAAGCTTTTGATTGGCTTGGAGCTGGTGAATCTGAAGCTCAGTAGGCTGTGGTGAATTGGGGATAGATGAACTGAACAATTCAGACACTCCGATTTCAGCACTGGAGGAGGAACTCTTCCTGCAAGCACTGAATGACTGCTTCACATTGAAGTGGACTTGCTTAGGGGCACATAATCAACTCCATGAGACTCTCTGGAATCAGGCAACTCACTGAAGTGCCAAGCAGAGGTTTTAACTGTTGCACTTGTAGTGCTATGGTGTGAATCTGCTTAAGTGGATGTGATCGTTTAAGTGTACCTTTATCAGATGTTTTTTTGTTTTTTGTTTTCAGTCATGCACTTGAATTGCAGGAGTTTTAAGTTATTAGTGTCTTGTTGTCCATTGCCTGATCATGAATGGATATTTGAGTGTAATGTGTACATAGTGATTTTCTTTTAATCAGCTTTCAAATAAATCTACATAAACTAAATTTTTTTGACGTTTATATGAATATTTACATTTTGATCTCATGTTGACCAAGATATAAAATGACCATAGCAATGTGCGGGGCAACCCAAATCAAAAATGATATGACGTTATCAGAAAAGTTGCTGAATGATTAAGACTAAAAAAATTGTTGACAGTATTTTAAAGTAATATTCAGTGGGGATGCAACCATAACTCACAATTTCAGCATGAACGATTCATTTGCAAGTCTGACTGAACCGGTTGAAGTCGACCGACATGACTCATCAAAAGCTGGGAACGGATCGTTTTAAAGCTTATGTAGTAAAACAAAGCAATGTCCGGTGGGTATGCAGCACAATAAAATACTGGGGGAAATATTTGTGTATCGATTAGTAATGAATTTATGTACTGGCGACATACACACTAAATGTAACACTTTAAATATAAATGTAAAAATATAACGTGCCTATGTATTTTCTTAAACGAACTGAAGTATGTGTGCCGCGTCAAAATGATTTACTTAATTTTTATTATTATTTGACATTATCGTCATTTGCTGCACCGCAGTGATGTAAAAGATTCAAACCATCCATTCTACTGGAACTGAAAGAACCGATTCGCGGAAAATTCTAAAGCCCCGCCTCAAGATAATCACGTGGTGTAACAGATGCTCTTCCGGTCTCTGCGTTCCGAGTTCCGTTCATCGTTTACTTCCTTCAGCTGAGTGCTATTCCCGTGGTCCAGGTTGACGCGTAACGTTAGTGAAATATTGTACATTTGAAGCGTTACGTATATCGTGTACAAAAACAATATGCAACAAATGAAACGTCTGTTAGATGTATACCTAGCGCTACAGGCTCTGTTTGCGTTGTCATGGTGTTTTTCCGACGCAGAGCCGGGGCCTTTAACGTTAGCAGGTTCTCAGTCAAATGGAGACCGTTTTAAAATCGAAGGACGAGCGATCGTTCCCGGATTGAAAACACAAGACTGGATCTCCACAGCCCGGATCCTGGTGGAAGGAGAGGAATATGTTGGTTTTCTCAAGTAAGTTATGTCACCAGCAATGCTAACGTAAAAAAAGCGATATTAATTTGTGTCTGTTAGTTCTCTATTTACCCCAAAATGATATAAGGTGTCTTACAATGATTAAGGCTTTCTGTTATATTAATACGTTTTGTAAAAACTGTGTAGGTTGTGTGTGATATCATCGCAGGGCATTGTTATTCGGATTCAATAAACAGGGATTTCATAACAAGCCATTAAATGTTATGCCTAGTTTCCACAATAAAAGCAAAATAATTTCCTTTGCAGGACTGATGGGAGCTTTGCCGTCAACGATGTACCTTCTGGCTCATATGTGGTTGAAATCATATCGCCATCTTTCAGATTTGACCCTGTTCGGGTGGACATTACCTCTAAAGGGAAAATGAGGTAGCTAACATTCCCATTTCTTACAACCTTCTAATATATGATTTCACGTGCATCTAAGTTAATGTCAGAATGTTATTAAACCATAAGGGCACGCTTGGTGAATTACATCAAAACCTCTGAAGTTATTCGACAGCCGTACCCTCTTCAGGTCAGATCCAGTGGTCCACACACATACTTCATGAAGCGGGAAACCTGGGGCTGGACTGATTTTCTGATGAACCCAATGGTATGATCATATAATTGTTTCTTTCAGATGCATGTGGATGGACTCAATTCACAGGAAATTAATCAGTTATTGTTTATTTTGTTTACTTATTATTTAGCTAGTTTGTTTTTATGTCCTCTGCTTTAGAATAACTGTAGTATTAAGAGGCATTTATAATAATGATTAAGCTATAATTGTTGTTGAAGGTTTCTAATAGCTGTTGTGACTTTTTTTTGTCGTTGTTCTTAGGTCATGATGATGGTTCTTCCCTTATTAATAATCGTCCTGCTTCCAAAGGTGGTAAATACAAATGATCCTGAGATGAGAAAGGTAATGCAAAACAACAAGTCATATCTAAAAATATTACATCCTGAATGAACATCCCTTAATTAACTGTATATTGCTTTATGTATACAATTTAATGTCTGTTTTTCCTGCAGGAAATGGAGCAGTCTATGAATATGTTGAACCCTAATCCAGAATTGCCAGATGTTTCTGAATTCATGACTAAATTGTTCTCCAAGGGCTCTAGTAAGTCTAGCGGAGGCACCAAAGGCAGCAGAAGTGTTGCTCCGAAGAGGAGGTAGTGATGTGTATTTTGTCGGTTTTCTTTAACACTGTTTTACTGGGTTTCCTCTTTTATATATATATAAATGAACAGTTTCTTTTTCAACCGAAATGCTTGTTTGAAGCAAGACTGTGTTTGCACTGTACTACTATTCCATGCTTAATTGTCTTCTTTGGATGCATTGTTAATAATTAGATCATTATTGTAATGATACTCTGAAAACTATACATAAAATTGAGTAATGGATAAAACCAGTACAGATCAAGCAAGGCATAAATGTTTTTTTTTTGTTTTTTTTTAATAGAGCTTAATTTGGATGTTTTAACCTTAAAAGTAGAATGAGTGATGAAAGTCTGGTCAAGATTTCTGTTCAAAGTGGAGACCGTTACAGAGAGATTCAGTTTTGTTAACATTTCAATATCATGCAAAGCAATTAACATAATGATGGTAGTCTATGCTTTTACTGCTGCTGCGCAAAAGATCACACAGATATGATTTCTTCACAGAATTGAGGTCAATGCAGTTATGACTTGAATGAAAGTGAGATTTAAATCAAAGTGAACATGTCGTTGATTGGCTGTCGAGTGCTTTGGGTTGATGCAATAGCTGCATAACAAGCCAAGATCAGATGCAGAAGTTAGTACTTACTGTATGTAGTTGTTTTGCTCAGTTTGCCTCAAGCATTCTGGTATATTTGAAAAGCACACTTTAGTTTAAGGGTGTTGGTAGATGCAAATTATATTAGGGTCCATCTTTTCAGTGAAAATGTGTATTTCCAGACCAGCCCAAGGAGGTGATGTTGAGCCCCAATTCTGTTTCATAACTACTTGAAATAAAGCTTTTAGGTTATATTTACTATATCTTGTTGGGTTTGTTCAAGACTGTGAATGAAGATAAAAAATGCAAAAGATTTAAGCTATGAAGTATAATCTTATTTAAACTGAATGGAAATAAACTGGTGGAAAATATCCAAAATGTCTCGACTATTTCTTTGCATGATTCCTGCATGGTATAATGTATGGAGATCAACATTGATGATAAGTGACTGGTAAACAGCTGCTATTATGTCAGTGGTTTGTTTTAAAGCTTCAGTTTGACTGAAGGCCTTGATAAAAGATTGAACCCTTGCCAAATCAAGACTGATGTTTTTAATTAGATGGGTTAATTTAATCTTAAAACATTTATTTCACATCAAATAAAATGGCACACCATTGCAACAGAAAGAGTAGAGACTTGTTAAACAATATAAATGGAAAACAGCCAGGCAACATTTATAAATGTGTTTATATGATGAGGTAATGTTTAAATAAGTTCAGATCAAATTTTTGGCACAACGATTATGAACATTGTTTTTTTTATATATATATTATCGACCAGTGCACACCGGGATGCTGCAGAACTGTGAAATGAGTTTGAATCTGCCGTAGGTGAATTTTACATCCAGAGCGCAGGTACAATCTCTTTGTGTGTATTTTTCTACAGTGATGCTTTAACAGTTCTAAATCAGTCTAAAGATCCATATCTAACTCTGTCCAGTCCTGCAAACATAATACAATTACATTTTACAATTACAATTACTTTGCACACCAGATATTTCAATAAACTTTTCTATGCATGCAGTGTCTCTGACATGACCAAGGCTTACAATATATCAAAATAATTTTATCACAAAATGTAATAAACACTATGGCCCGGTTTCACAAATGGGGCTTAGCTTAAGCCAGGACTAGGCATTAGTTAAATTAAGATATTTAAGCAACTTTTACAAAAATGCCTTATAAGAAAATATCACAGGTGTCCATCTTAACACAGAACAATGACACTGACATGTTTTAAGATATGTCTGAGCAAGATATTTGCATCTGAGACAGCTCAAGCAAGCAATTTAGTCTAGGACTAGCTGAAGCCTTGTCTGTGAAACTGGGGGTATGTGTGTTGGGTATTTATAAGTTCACAATCCATATCTTTATTTAATATCCTCACCATCCCTAGCCTTAAGGCATTTCACAATATTACAACACACTGTTGTGTAAACATGTTAAGTGATCTTTAAACTTTATAAACAGAAGCTAAATTAAACATTACTATTATTATTATTACTACATTATATCTTCTTTTTTATCAATATGGCAATAAAAACAATATGTACACAAAAATATTGCCTAGATAGAACATGGTAAGAAATATGGTGGGTGGGTGTGTGTGTGTGATGCACAACATAAGCTAAAATGTCATTTTAACGCCCATTTAATGTAACAATTGTTCTTGATCGTTCACGCTCTTCAGTCTGCCATCTCTGCTGTTACTTAATGATTTTGTCCACACCAATACAGTTTGTCCTCTCCTCTTTTCTTCTTCCACTTGCAGAGCACTAACATCCAAAAGGTCTTCTGGAAGGTCTTATTGCATAGGGCATAACACATTGGGTTGATGGTGCTGTTGACATAGCAGAGCCAGTAGCCCAGATGCCAGAGGGACACTGGGATGCATTCAGAACAGAAGGTGGAGATGAGCACCATGATGTTGTATGGGGTCCAGGTGAGGAGGAACGCCAGAAGAATGGCACTGAGAGTCTGAGCAGCCTTTTTCTCTTTGATAAGGACCATTCGTTTCCGTTTGGTCATCTGGATCTTCAAGTTTGGATCTTCTGGTTTGGTAGAAGAGGATGTGGATGAAGGCGCCTGTGGTTCTGAGGACTGGCAATGATCTGTGTTTGTTTTATCAGCTTCTGTACTACCTTGCAAAGGAGTTATGTTGCTAAGGATCGGCTTGAACTTGTATGACATGCATTTTTTATTGTTCATCTGGGAGCATTTTGAAAGATCACTTTGGTATTTGCCGTCTTCATTACAGTCCATCTGTCCATTTTTGTTGATAGTCAATTCTTGGTTCTTGAAGGATTCACGTGGGGTTGTTTCAGAAACTGACCGCTCGTCATCCTCTGATGATGTGTAACTGTTCAGGGTGGTGACTTGCTCTGATTTTGTCCACAAGTCTTCTGACTGCACTGTTGTCCTAGTAACGTAACTCTGGTTGGACGAAGACCAAGATGCTTGAGTCCCGTCCCTTTTGCTTTTAAAACTAAAGCATCGCAGTATTGGCTTTCGTACTTTAGGGTCTTCGTGGCTGTCCAGTGATGGGTATCCTTGGAGTTCTGCTAAGTTCTTTGTACGTTTTTCTGTTTCTTTGTAGATTTTGCAATACAAGATTGTCATGATGGATACCGGTACATAAAAGGCTGCTATGGCTGTACCAAATGTGATTATGGGTTCTGAGAAAAACTGGATCTGGCATTGGTCAAGAGAAACCGTTCTCTTTTCAACAAAGTACTGCCAGCACAGTATGGGTGGAGCCCATAATATAAACGATATCAACCACGCCATGCCAATCATGATGCCTGCCCGTTTCGGGGTCCGTTTAGCCCTGTAGGTAAGTGGTCTTGTAATAGAAAAATATCTGTCGAAGCTGATGACCAGCAAGTTCATCACTGATGCGTTACTTGCAACATAGTCAAGCGCCAACCACAGATCACATGCTATATTTCCTAAAGACCAATATCCCATGAGAATGTAGGATGTGTACAGGTTCATTGAGAACACGCCAATAATGAGGTCTGCAAAAGCTAAACTGAGTAAGTAGTAGTTGTTAACAGTCTTAAGTTGGCTGTTGACCTTGAAAGAGAGCATCACCAGAACATTCCCCACTATTGTAATGAGACTCACGACAGCTGATACTGTTGCAATCGTTATGACTTCCAACAGACTGTATGGGGCAGGCAGGACAGCAGAGATGTTTCCACTTGCGGTTAAATTTTGAATATCCATGCTCATCATGTTACCGTTGATCGGTTAGTGTTCATGTTTTCTTGGCAATGGATAGTCTAAGAAAAACATAATAAAGAGAATTAACACTTTAAAAACAGGAACATTTGAACAGGAAAAAAATGCATGATTTGTGTCTGACACCTATAAACCAATGATTTTCATACAGGCCAAATATTTGATGAAATAGCCAACTACAGCAAAACACTAAGCAAATCCATTGTTTTTTGAGATTTTGAACAATTCAGCAATATTATATGGTTTCCATAACAAGAAAACATTTAATTTTCTCCCAGATTTATTACAGTTTTGTCTATTGGCATTTTTTTTTTTAATGAAGGTCAAAATCTCTACTTCAGCAGCGCTTTAATAAATCAAAGCCTCCAGTTTTATTTTCTTCAGAAACAATTTTTTCTCAAAGTTTTAAAGAGGGGGTTGTTTATATATGTATATCCAAAATCTACCTCTAAAAGCCTAACGTATAATATGTCGACTAGATTAAATAAAGATTTTGAACCTGACGTTATTCCATGTTCAGATTTCAGCAGATCAGTCCATAGGCCTAACGTAATTAGCGCCTTTATATAGGCTTTAAACAATGAAAAGAAACACAAAAACGTGTAATACAAACATATTTTCTTAATGTATTGTGACTGATTAAAACGGAAACGGTAATATCTTTTTATATAACCTTTTTACGTATTGTTTTTTTTTTACATAATGCCAGTCAAAGAGTTTATCCTTCAAAACACAATAACTAGGCTACCTTTTACATTCACTATAAAGGAACTACATATAACATTACGCGGAACTAGTTGAACGGGAGAAACGTTTCCCCATTGAAGAGGGTTCTCTTTTAAGTGTAACAACGGTGGTGTTACACGATTACAGCTCGGATTCAGTTCTAATTTGCATGTTGCGTTATGGAAGGCAGACACAGTCGGGGACGCGGTGGGCACTGGAAAAGAGGAGGTGGAGGTGAAAGTGGAGGTGCTGCTGAGACAGGCAGTTCGGGAGAGCACCGGGGTCGCGGAAGAGGAGGCAACTACCATCGTGGAAGAGGAAAACGGGATCATCGTAGAGGAAGAGGACGAGAATTTGGACTTCCAGCAGATTTTAGACGAGTAAGTGTCGCCCTAGAAAATCATCATGGCAATCATAATCACGGTTTTTTTAACTATAAAACCCAGCTAACATGGTATTAGACAAAAATGGCATATAACGTTAAATAAATATGAAATAAAGTGAGTAGCATTCAGAGACTTCTACACTGTTTTAATAAGTTTAATTTGATAAATAATCAATTTGTTGTATTAACGTAACATTATTGTGCAACAAACTTGTTGGCGGTGGTTAACATTTTGTAAAGGTTTTCATGTTTCTAAAGGACTAATAAAACTATTGTATTGTCATGCTTTCTCCCTTTTATATTTTTTTTCTGCTTGCGTTCCAGAACCAAGATGACAGTGACAACAAAGAAAACTTTGAGGAAGTGGAGGAGGACAACACCTTCTCTAGACGAAAGCTTGACTCCAACTGGGACCGTTATGAGGAATCAGAGAAAGAAGAAATAAATGAAGATATTCCGGTACAGAGAGGCACAGACTATCATGTCCTCATCACTTCAGCTGGTAAGACATGACTACCCAACTTAAAATCTGTGTCATATCCCCCCCCAACCCCCCCCCCGTGCCTCTGATACAGCACATACAGGCAGGAGGAGATCAAACCAAAATGAATGTAGAACAACGCTGGTGTTGACCTGCTGTGTGCTATTGAGATACAACGAGTAGGGCGAAGCTCTATTTCTGTTACACGGTCATGCTCATCCCCTGAGCAACAGTTTTTGCCATGTTTACAATTAGCACAGTAAACTACCATTACAAATCACAGGTTTATTTTAAGCTGCCTGAGTGAGACGTTTTGAGTATGATTTTTTAATAAATAGTAATATTTTAATTCTAAATTTATATCTAAATATAAATATATATATCGATCTATCAATATATATTAGTGCTGTCAAACGACTAATCGCAATTAATCGCATCCAAACTAAACGTTTTTCTTTACATGATATATTTGTATGTACTGTGTATATTTATTAAGTAAATATAAATACAAACACATGCATTTATATATTTATTGTAAATATGTTATGTTTATATATTAAATATATTTAGATATAATATAAAATATAAGAAAATAAATATATTTATTATTATTATTATTATTTATTTATTTATTTATTAAATATATTATATAAATGCATTTACATTAAAATACTTTCAAAACATATACTGTACGTATGTGATTTAAATACAAAAATAATAAATAAACACAGCATAAACACACATATTATGTAAAGAAAAACTTCGGATGTGATGAATCGTTTGACAGCAGTAATATACATTGTGTATATGTGTATATATATAAATGATCTTATAGTCAGCATGGTTGTGTTAAATCAAAGGTTAAAAGTGGTAGTCAAAAGAATTATTGTGCAATGTTACAAAAGATTATTATTTGTCACATAAATGCTGTTTTCTTGAACTTTCTAATTATCTAATATGCACAAAAATCTATGGCCGAACAACAGTTTTTAACTTGATGATAACAAATGTTTCTTGATAACTGAATTAGCATATTAAAATGATTTCTGAAGGATCGTTTGACACCAAAGACTGCAGTAATGGCTGCTGAAAATGCATCTTTGCCTTCATAGCAATAAATTGCATTTTAAAACAGTTACCAAGAATTGATATTTCACAGTATTACAGTTTTCACTGTAGTTTGAACCAATAAATGCAGCCTTGGTAAACATATTTTTGTAAAACAATTTATCGCCTCCAAACGTTTGAGTAATAGCGTAAGAAAGTTGAAACAGTTCAAATTTTGAGTTTATTTCTTTTATTTAATAACCATAGAAATTCATGTAATGGCTATTTAAGAAATGCCCATAGCCAAAACAATACACGTTTGATGCAGAGAGTGTAGATGTTGTTCAAGGGCAGGTCATTAACACAACTGTCTAATTTTTCAAAATGAACCATCACAGAGGCATTTGTTCCTCGAGTTTAATGAGCCTAAATCCAGTGTAAGTGCAGAATAACTTTCCATTACGCTGTTCTCTTGAGGGAATTTTCTTTGCTCAATTTGCCTCTCATTTCCCTAATCTGCTTCCTCAAAAGCCACATTGATATTCATGAGATATATTTGTGTCATCTAATTTTACGACAACGAAGTATTGCAGGACTGCACTGCCTCTTGTGGTATTGGAATAGAAAGGCTATATAGATATCACTCGTGCCTCTCTGTGCAAACAAACATAGCCGTAATGTCATTTGTTAGTAGCAGTTTGTTTCTGTTGGTTGTGGCCAAACCATTAAAGTTGTACTCCACAACGAAATTGGAGCACTTAATCTGTTTTGCTGCGATTAGTCATCAGAGGTTCAAACTCGATGATCCCTGTGAGTGTGGGTGGAATTTGTATCTGTTCTCCAGAGCAAGTATTGTATCCATGACTTAAGGAATTATGTAGGACAGCTTTTCCATCAAAATGATGTGGTTGTGCAGCGCCACTTGTCTGTCAATTGACAACAACAAAAGAAGGCTGGTGCTTATTATAGGGCCTTAAAATGGTTCAGTGCTTTAGCTTGATTGCTTTGAAGAAGAATCTTTTCGGTCGTAAAAATGGTCGCACCTCTTGGTCAAATATTGCTATATAATGACTTCAGCTAAGTTATAAATAGAAAGACGGCAGTTCCGGTTTGTTCAGTCTTTCAAAGTTGCCCGACCTCCCCCTGCAAAACTCGACATACTGTCCTTTATCTCATTATGATTCTGCCTGCAGGCTCTGATTAGTGACTGTGTTGGTAACGGACTGATTAGGTACAAAATGGGTGTAATTCAGCTTTCACCAGGGAGTGGAATAAAGTGGAGGAATATCCTTCCCTTACCCTTGAGTTTTCTCACAAATGACCAAAATCATAACTGAAGGGTTGTTGTGCCCAAAAATGAAGATTGTCGTCATTTAGTCACACTCGGATTCCTACAGGTTTGGCATGACACGATGCCACAATCATTCCTTTTAAAAACGTTTTTTCATCATTTAATGCTCACTTTTGACATGTTCATTTCCATAATTCTCATGAAACTTGCAATTACACTTACATCCTTATTGCTTTATGCAAATAATAAGAGAAACAGCTTCATTAGCAGATGAGCTTCCCTCGGCATCACAGCAGGTGCTTGCACAGGGTAGTTTTTAATCAGTAAGGAAATCCTCATGCGATTCATAGTAGCAACATTCTGGCGGCACATACAGTAAGTCAGGTGTAGAGAGCTGAGACAGTATTTCATGAGGTATGCATTTGCATTCAGCTGCAAGATTGCTGTTATCTGTTATTGTGCATGTCAAATTATTGTCTCCAGTGGCCCTATCTTTTAGACTGTGTCTGTGGAAAAAAACTACATGTGTCAGATTACTTAAAATCTGTTTACAAAGACGCTTTTTCACTTCTTCGTATATGTTACTGTCACACAGATGGGTCATTTTATTTAGTCTAATCTCACAGCTGATTGGAGATTAATCTGTCAGAAACTCTCAGTAACATCTTTGAATTTGGATGCCAAATAGTTCACCCAAAAATGAACTGGGGCCTTTTTTTTTTTTTTTTTTTTTAGAATTAACCTGAAACTCACATTGGTTTGAAGACACACTATGAGGCTGTTGTAGTTGTGTTGTCTCTTAATGTAATGTAATAACGATCTCCTTAAGATGAAAATTATGTGGAGTTCCTTCCTTCAGAAGAGGGCACAATTTCTCCTTTAATGTCGTTGAATTTTTTTAAAAATGTTGTAAACACAGCCATATTAGCTTTGCATTGACTCTGGTTTCGGTAAAGAGTCTATAATTTAAATAGTAATGCAGAATATTGTATTTACAGGTAATAAAAATCAGTGCATGTAGATAAATTATTTTTATGATCTGATATTTATAATTAATTAATTTATTTAATAATTAACACAATGGTTGAATCTATCATAATTAGTTAATCCATTGTTCCATGGATATTTCTACAGCTTTTATTAGCCACAATACATGAACTCAATGTTCATTTATACAACTTAAGTGTTGAATTATTGAAAAAAACATAAACCTAAATAAATAGATGCAAAATTGTTGGTAATGGTCTGTTTAAGATGGCTATTGCATTAAATATCAAAAGTGTTTATTACATTTCTTATTGATCATAGTAAATATTTAGTCATTTTAAACTTCAGTTTCCATAGGCAGAGCATTCTTTTTTGTGTAGGGGATCTTCATAAATACTGTTTTTACTATCCATTTAAATCAGTTCTGCTTAACAGAGCACCATTTAAACAATCTATGCTATTTATTTATTTATCACACACACACACAAAACATCTTAATTTTTTTATTTCATTCTAAACCAGTATGACTTTCTTACAAAAACAACATCAAATAATATATTATGAGAAATCTTTTAAAACTACATTAAACCTCAATGTCCTTCACTGACAAAAAAAATAGAGTGTCTGCTTTTGTGTTCCACAGGTTTGAAACGACATGTGGGTGAGAGATTTTACAAACCTTTAAAATGTCAGAGATACCTGTTGTCCTTCTTTAATGTTGAACTAATATTCAAAAAGACGCTAGAAATTACTACCTTGTCTTCTTATCAAACATATAAGAGATGTTTTCAGTACTCACTGTTTTCACCGCTCAGCCTTGAACTCCGTCTACAAATCTGGCTTGGTCAGACGGTCACCCATCCCAAACCTTTTCCTCTTAAGCATGCTCTCAGGAATTGTGTGTCTAAATGCTTTTTTCATCCAGTCACGAGCCCGATCTTAAATTGCATAATCCTCAAAGTAATAGTTACATCTTCTCCATTGTGTTTGGATGGTTTTCTTAAGGAAGAATCGGAGTAAAAAAGCTCAAGTTGTGACAACCACACTAAAGTCCATAACATTCATTGTTAAGCATCTCCTCCTCCGTGGTGGAGGATGATGGGGGAAATGCTGCTGCTGCTGCTGCTGCTGCTGTTTCTCTGGAGGAATATGTCCTGCTGCCTGTGGATGCTCTGACAGACACAGATGTGAATGGCTGGGAGGAGGTCATTCCCACTGGGCTGGGATGATCGTCATGATTTGGGGCAGTGAACAACAAGCAGACGGCGAGAATGGGAGGAGGAAGAGGAGAAGAGTGGGGGGCCGAGCTGAAGCAGTAATGAGGGGATGAAGGTTGGAGCGTTTCTACTCATATTGTAGACAGTCGAGGCGTGTGAAGGGGCGGTATTATGCTCACTAAAACATAATGGAGGCAATAATTACTCTCTTTTGACACCGATAGTGTGGCAGCGAGCAAATAGGTGGGTGGGAAGGATGGGTTAGCTGGAAATACAGACGTGAGAGGGTCATTTCATGACTTTTTGGTATGTCTGTGGGAGCTACTTCAGCTTAAATCAAAGTAAAATGGTCATGTAAAATATTACAAGCTATTAAGGTTCCTAGTAAATAGATCAGTAGTTTTATAGAATAATTGTCTGTCGTTCAAGATAAGGTTGTAACATGCAGTCAATTTTTTCAGTTTCACTGACTTCAGTGTTCTGCCACATGAATAGCCCTACCCCCGATTTACGCCAGTTATTAAGTCAACTCTACTGTGAAGGACTGGAATAATCATATTAAAGCTATATTGACATATTTGAACATAAATGATATTATTTTAGCATTAAGGTGCTTTTGTTTATTAAAAATGTAAAGGTTTTGAAAGAAATTAATATATATGTAGATCCAAAAGTGACAGTAAAGATGTACAGTGTTTACATTTACATTTGTTTTCAACGTTAATAATAATGACAAATGTTTGTTGAGCAGTAAAGCAGTATATTTGCTTGATTTCTGAAGCATCATGTGACACTGACGACTAGAGTAATGCTGTAAATAAATTCAGCCTTGATGAATAAGAAACCTCCTTTTAAATGTGTAAAGATCTTTAAAAAGGTTAGCCTGAATTAATTTTCCTATAAAATGTCTGGCTGACTGGACTCTATAGAAGTGTGGTTTGATCTCTGTAATTCTACTCTCACAGCTGCATGGGTGTAATTAGTTACTTCACAGGCCATCAAAGGAAGCCTTGAATGATCAATGGAAAGAAACAGATTACAGTTAATAGACAGTACAAATATAAGGTTTGTATCAAGTGCCAGACACTCAAGAGGCTGAGTGACGACAGCGTGAGCTCCATTAATCTGTTTGTAGTGCCCTTGCATGGTGTGGATCTGGGATTAATTATAGGTTGTGTCTTTTCACATTTTTCCTTTTTTGTCAACAGCAGCACAATATCACTTGTCACATCATATAGTCAGATTGACAGGAAATGGCTCGTGTAAGATATTGCCATGTAGGGCAGGATCTCCAGGCCTCCAAGTTTATTGATTATAATGAGATCATAATGGAGGATATGAGCCGTATCACATACCCTGGAGGAGGACTAATAACGAAGGGCATAGATATACAGTGACAGCTCCGCTGTGTTTGGCTGCATCTGTGTGTCTGCCGTAACATAGTATGTCTCTTCTGGGTCTCAGATGGCCAGCAGACACAACTCAGCCCTACACGTCACATACTCGGGTTACACTTGAGAGTGAGAGAAGTGAATTAATACTAAATGCTGCCTGAATTTCATGACCTTGTTTAGCTGTTGACTGCACGTCAGTGTGTCTGTGTCCCTGCAGAGAGCGAAAGACATGCTAATTCATTACCGGTGACACTGCACCTGTAGGAAACTGCCCCCCTCTTGACATTCTCTCTTTTATTTCAGTTCCTTGGGTCCCCACCTGTGGCCCTGGTGCTGTCAGCTTCACCAGCTGGACCCTCCAAAAATGACTGCACCCTGGCGAGCTGAAGCACTCTAGATCTCACCCTTTTTATAGCACTTGTTGGAAAGCAGCAGTCTTATCTTGCACAAACTCAGCCTTTGAAATGTAACTTGCTAAATATACTTTTTTTATGATTGGTAGTAAGGGTGGGCAGTATACTGTACCAGTAGACACGATTAATATCCAGTAAATACGTGTCAGTTGGTTAAGATTTTTCATCTCTATCGTGTTGCATGCTGTGCTGTGTGGTCATAAAAATGTATAGTATGTAAGTGTTAGTTTGTTTGTAAGCATTTCGGTTAAAACACGGGATTTTAAGCCATTGTTATGCAATTGACAGAGAAAGGGAACAGTTAAATAAATGCACTTGTATTTGGCAAAATGCCCGACATTGCAAGTATCTTTGTAAACACAGTAATTTAAGTCTAAACTGAGAGCTTAGAAAGAAAGAAAAATCATGTGTAACTGACAGTAGATTTGATCAGAGTAGCTCTTAAAGTGACAGCAGTCTTATGGCGCTTTTCCACTACACAGTACCAGCTCGCCTCGGCTCGACTCGACTCGGCTCTGTTTGGTTTTCCACTGTGTA
>JAUCMU010000043.1:10661371-10707387 GCA_032275025.1 Enteromius treurensis
AACAAGACAATGACCCTAAGCACACAGCTAAAATAACGAAGGAGTGGCTTCACAACAACTCTGTGACTGTTCTTGAACGGCCCAGCCAGAGCCCTGACTTAAACCCAATTGAGGATCTCTTGAGAGACGTAAAAATGTCTGTCTACCAATGTTTACCATTCATCCTGACTGGAGAGGATCTGCAAGGAGGAATCTGTGAAAAACTTGTTGCATCTCTCCCAAAAAGACTCGTGGCTGTATTTGATCAAAAGGGTGCTTTTTACTAATTAACTGAGCAAAGGGTCTGAATACTTAGGACCATGTGATTTTTCAGTTTTTCTTTTTTAATAAATCTGAAAAAAGGTCAAGTCAGTTTTTTTCGTCAATATGGGGTGCTGTGTGTACATTAGTGTGGAACAAAAATGAACTTAAATGATTTTAGCAAAATTTAAGGGGGTCTGAATACTTTCTGTACCCACTGTATACAATATTAATCCATGGATAGTTTTATAAATTTAATTTTAATTAGAAACTATGGGATGATTCTTATTACGGTGTTCAGTTATCAGAACCATGAAAATTAGAATAACTAATTAATAAATAGGCCTAAAACAGAGATTACTACCAAGCCCATTAATGGACATGACAGAGGAGAAAATTTGGGGTGGAAGGAGAAAATGCTGTTTAAATCTTTTGCTTTCTCTTGCAAGGATATTTGCGTTCTTTCACAAAAAAATAGTAGCTGGATGTTGTTGTTGTTGTCACTTCCCATGTGCTCTGTGTTTTTCTCCTGTGACCTAGTTTTGTCTAATTAAGTATTCCGTTCAGGTGTGTCTAGCTCATTTACGTTGATTGTCTTCCCTTCTTAAGTTGATCCCTGTGTATCAGTTATCGTCTAGATGTGATGTCTGTTTTGTGGAATGGGTGTTGGCACATAACAACTCGGCATTCACCGTCAGCTCTCCGGAGGAAGATTTCGCCGCCAACCCCATTCCACCACGTCCAGAGACCAGCCCACCACCAGTAACAGCTGTAACGGAGATGTCGCATGAGCCCACACCAAACAGAGAGCCAGAGCCTGCCGCAACTGAGCCTGAGCCAGTAGTGTCTGACCAAGTGCGTGAGCCGGCAACATCGTCCATCCCCGTGAGAGTGTTGATGGAGATCGAGGGCTTGGAGGAAAGCCCCACCCACATTCCCACCGCTGAGGGTGAGCTGAAGTTAGACATTATAAGGAACTTTTGGAAGTATTTGAGGTGGCTCTTATAGACTGGTTTGGAGAGGCACTACCCCGCCCTGAATCTCCTTTGTCTCCGCTGGTTCCAGCCAGCTCCTGTAACCCTATTCTCCCTCCCAGCCTCTCTCTTCCGCCTCCTCTCATGCCAGCCAATTCCTTCGCCCCATCTCCACTTGTTCCTGTCAGCCCCATGGCTCACCCTCAGTCAGCGCCATTGGGAAGCGCCACCTCGGGGCATCCAATCTCCAGCCCTGCTCAGGCGTGAGGAACCCATGTCCCCGCCTCCAGACATCGAGCCCTGGACTCCACCTCGGTCCTTCGACCCATCAGCTTCGCCTTGGCGCCAAGCTCCCTTATCTCCACCGTGGTCCGTCGGCCCACCAGCTCCACTGGGCTCCCTCGTCCCTCCGGCTCCGCCTTGGTCAGTCATCGACCATCCTCTGCCTCGGGACTCCACTCCTATGGCTTCGCCTCGTCACTCCGTCCCTCTGGCTCCGTCAGGCTCCTCCTTTCCTCCAGCTCCACCTTTGTCCTCAGTCGCCCTGGCTCCGCAGCGGTCCTCTGGATCCCCGCTTCTGCCTTGGTCGCCTGAGCCTGCAGCTCCGCCTTGGCCCTCCGGATCCTCTGTGTCACCCTGGCTCTCCATCTGCTCAGCTCCATCCTGGGCTCCCTCGTCATCTGCGTCATCTCCGTCAGTCGGCCCCCCAGGAGTCGTCAGCCCTTCCTCCACCATGGCCCCTCCCTCTGTCGACTCCAGCCTGTGGCCTCATTATGGCTGGTCTCTGAGCTACCATCTGGCTCCTCTTGCTCCAGGATCCTCCCACCTTCCACTCCACCTTGGATTTTTTTTTTTTTTTGTCCACTCTCCTGCGCCACACCCTTCTCCAAAGCCCCCGCCCTCCCTCCTCAGTTGGTACTGTTACGGCGTGAGGCCACGCCTCCCGGGAGGGGGCGAAATGTTACATGTTTGGATGTTGTTGTTGTCACTTCCCATGTGCTCTGTGTTTTTCCCCTGTGACTAAGTTTTATCGAAGTATTCCGTTCAGGTGTGTCTATGCTGATTTACGTTGATTGTCTTCAATCAGTTGATCCCTGCGTATCAGTTTTTGTCCGTTATAATCTAGATGTGATGTGTGTTTTGCTGCCTCTTTGATCCTGGTTACAATTAAATGTGTTAAATCGTTCTTGCATCTCCTTTCGTGTTTGGATTATACACGCACCCGTAACACACAAACATTACTTAAGGGGCTCCATAGATTACAGTATGTTAAGCGGTAGTTGGCTAAAAAATTAGGTACCAAAGCAATTATTTTCCTATTTCGGAGACAATCAGGCAAACCAAATGTTTGGAAAAGGCTCACATTCACCTCAACTCTGTCTAATAAATTTTTATTTGGGGGTAAATCAAGCAAACCAAACAATGAAGAAAAAAACCTCATCCCTGTCAGAAATACTTTTGGCAACATAATATTCATATATTATTATTATTATTTTTTTTTAAAACATATTTCATATTGTTCAAAATTAATGAAGTGTGTCCTAATTACAGTATTTATTGTTGTGCATAGCTTAATCACACCACTGTGGTCCTTCATTTCACCTCTGAAGATGAAGCCCTTTAATTACTGGACGGTAAAACATTTAATGTTAATGGCATCCCATAGACATTTGACAGTGCATGAGGAGAATACTGCAACTTCCACTGTTGCAGTGAATCCATGTACACACATTATTAACTTCACAATGCACTTCAGTGTGTTCAGAGTGCAATAACTGCCAAAAGAAGGACTGAGACTGATAGCACTGCCAAAGCTATACTTATGCATATACAGTATATAAACACAACTTGCAGGGGAGATATAATGCAGATGTTATCAAATACATCAACTAATTAATCACAGTTCTCATTTAAAAGAGCTTAGATAGAGATAAATAAAGCTTCTTGGCTTACTTGACCCCTCTTCAGTCATCATTCCAAGACTCTCTGCCTTATTTTGCCTTTCAAATGCATTTAAATCCAGCACACTGCCAGAGATACAGAGTCACAATTAATAATTACCATTGGGCAAAATGGATAATAAACACAAAACTGTTCACACCCACCTGCAAGACATCATTAGTCCAGATAAACTTTTAAAGAAGCCTGCATCTCGTTTTTCCTTCAAATAATCCAGCATTTTCTAAAGAAATTTTAAAGCATTAACACATTTTCTGAGCCCAGTATCCTTTTGTGAGACAACACTAACATTTGCCCAGTCAAGTTCTTTACCTGCTGGACAAGAACGTTGCCTCCATTTAGGATTGAAATGCCTAATTTAAGGGTGCCAGTCACCATTGGACCAAGTCGGCCTGCAAGCAAACAAATGCTGCTTTAGGGAATCCAGTGAATTAGGACTTTAGAGAGAGCAAAAAATAAAGACATATACCTTTACTGGCACTGATCATCTGTAGCACCATCTCAGCAGCCCCGCGAGCGTGAAGTCTGGCCTGCTGGTACAGAATCTTCTGCTTCTCCATTTCTTTTTCCTGTAAGAGTCAACAAAAGTGTGCATTGTTTTCATTAAGATTTTCTTTTTTTGCTACTTTATTTGAAAACCATAATTTTAATACCTCAAAAGTTTTTTCTTTTCCCTCCTCTTCCTCTTCTTCTTCCTCATTCTCATCACAACTCTGTAAATAAAAATATTAATTCAACTGAAACTTAGTTTACAATTTAAATTGTTAACAATATCACTTAATTAAATATAACTGACCTTTGCCATCATGTCAGCATATGCAATGTAAAGAGGATCCTCTTCTAGAAAACTGCAAAACAAAAGGAGTCGGTTGTTTATCTATCATTGAAAAGTTAAGTATGTACTTCTTTGTACTTCTATGAAAACGTCACCTTCTCTCCGTCAGGGCGTTGTGACTGAAGTGAAGGATGAGCTGATGAAGAGGGTCTGGCTGAACTTCAGCTTGTTCTTCCTCTTCTTCCTCAACCACAGTCATGGGAGTTTTCTGCAGGAAGAGCCACTGAAGTTATAAAGACTTTCCCTGCAATCTATTGATCACCGGCATTCTTTTTCTCTATAACTCTATTTGTTCCCTACATTTTGTTTTTCGGCTATAATAAAAAGTCCAATTTTATAGACCTTGGTTTTGTAGGAAACCTTTGGTTTTATAGAAATTTGTTTATAAACCAAATAATGATGCACAAACAAACTCTGACATTGCAATCACCCTTTCACTTAAACCATGCTCATCTGCCTTATTACCAGGGCTGGGCTAAGTTCAGAATTTAAGAATTGGCTCCCTTTCATTTAAGTGTAAATTTGAATGCATTGGAACTACAAGTAAAGGAAACAACTGAAATGCAATAAAAAAAATTACAGTAGCTAACACTTGATAACAGCGGAAATACTAGCAGAAATCTTCGAAACTGCTTAAAGAGATTAATTATTGCATTCTGCAAAATAAAGCATACATCAAAATTATCATCTAATATTTCTGTAAATATCTCATACGTTGCATGTATGATAACTTGTTTATGGGTAATTCATACCGAATAAATAAAATGTATTAAAAACTACTTTGAATTTCTTTTAAATTTTCATTTTAATTCAGTTAAATTCTAGTTCCTTTAATTCAAATTACAAATACATTTCTGCTTCCTGTTTAAATTTAGGAGCTAAATTCCCAATTCTCAATGGTGCACAGCCCGAAACAAAAAACGTCTACAGTATTACAAATCAAGCCATACACCAAAAAAACTAATTAAAACACTAAAGGCTGTTCTCCCTGATATGACAATAAACATATGAAATAAACACATTTTCATACTTTATGCAATTTAGTTTCATTCCAGTCATTTTCAGCATTATGACTCCAATAGTTTGCTTTCTGATCTTGCAACAAGAGGCTCTGGATTTAAATTAGTCATGCAGTTATTTTACACAAAGACACACTTAGATGTAATCAAGATCAGTGTCTCTCTGTTCAGGCCCCGTGAAGCCATTTTAATGTTTACATTTGGATCAGGTGTGCAGCACAACTGGCTTAAATTTGTTGGATCTTGGACGTTCACTGGGCCTCAGCTGAGAAGCACTTGTTGGGATGACATAATGGCCTGAGCATGGTCACTGGAGTCTGATCGGATGCTCCAGAATTACACAGAGACCAATGACCAACTCAGGATAAACATGCAAAATCACATGGAGACACGGCGATGAAAATGGCTTTGCAGTGTGTAATAAGTGTTACATACTATTGCAAATAGATTTTTTTTAATATTAAATAAATATTAATAAAAGGGTGTCCTCAGAAGATTTGAATACGTGCCAAATTATCAGTGTTTACCATTAATAACAATACAGTAAAATTTAGTCCAGAGTCAATTAAATATTTCATCACTACTCAAAATAATTCCCGCTCATTTAGTAATATATTCTTAATTATGACGCGCAAATCAGGCGGGTCGATTGAACTTCAGCTGACACATGATCTCTACATGAGGTGAGCATGCCACCGACTCTCACAACAAACGAGACTTACGAAAGAAAGACGACACCCAAAGAACAAAGCGGAGCGTCGCAGGGAACGTCCGCTCCTCTTACCGCGGCTGCGCTGAAACGGACTGCTTTTCTAGTGAGATGGCGGGAACTGAGGCTCAGCCGAAAGTCATGCATGCCTTGGCTGCTGTGCCTCGGTCGGTAGTGTGTCACGTAACCAGCAGAGCTGAACACAGGCCAGGATGAGTACATGAGGCAGGCAGAGACGTGCTCCCGCACCTTAGCGGGCACGGTGCTGGCCGCAGAGCATTCGGCCGCCGAGAAGGCACCAGCGGGCACACACAGCACACGGGGCAGCGCTGATGCCAGCCCGGTACTTACTGCCAGGTCCTGCACTAGCTTCTCCTCAAAGGAGTACTCCTCTGCCTCTATCCAAAGTCTCTGATAGCCACTGAGGAAGAGGTTAATTGAGCGATGCCTGAAGAGTGGGGGGGAGAGGGAGGTTAAGAGGAAGATGAAGGAAGGAGGTGCATTCTGTGGTGTGAGAGGAAGATGTACAGTCCATGGCCTCATCTGACTGGTCACCTTAATGAGGAAGTCCATGAAAGCTACCATTTAAATGATCACTGCTGAGGTCAAGAACCTTCCACCCACCCTGTAAGTTCCCGTCGCTACATAAAACGAAGAGGCCCAGCAAAAAAATAATGAAGGTGACCATTCAGAATGGCGGCGCTAACTGTATGCTTGTGCTCAGCCCTTAGCTTGGAGAATGGAAGAGGAGGAGGAGGCTGGGATCATGAGTTCTCTTAGTCTCACATTACCGTTAGCATGGAGAACAGACGGTCAAAGCTGGAGGTATGGTACACCTTTTCCAGCCAAACGTACCGATAGCCATTCAGGAAGTAATTATTATTTTTGTATCTGAAGTGTGTTATGGAGACAACAGAAAGGGACAGGTTTTAGGGGGAAGGAAAAAAGGAGCTCTAAAAAGCACCAAGTAAAACACTTAGCAGCACATTTAAACATGATAGAGGGAGTATAGAATGCATTCAGATGCATTTGGAAGGAAGGAATACAGTAGCTATCAAGGAAACTTTCAGAAGTTCCTATTGAGTCAGTGTATTTTAAAGCTGAATGCTGTGAATGAATATTGCAAAGCTGCAATTGAAATTGAAAGGCTTCCAAAGACATACCTTGGTAAGTTGTAGAGTGGTGCCATGCGGAAACAGGCCACCACGGCACGCTTTCTTTGCTTTGACAGCAGCTTTTGAAACACCATCTTCTTGTTCCGCAGCGGCTGCTCAACCTGAGAGTAAAATATATAATGTAAAATGTGTTAGTCTACTCGTTGTTCAAGACAAAAATATACCACAACAAGAAACTAAATAAGATCAAGAAGCTGTAAAATCTATGGTAAGCAATTCACAATTTGTGATTTGTTCAAAAGTAGTTGTTGAGTATCAATACAGATCAATACAATACAGATTTATTAATCTAGGTGTCAATTACAATGTTATTATGTGATCATTCTTGATAAATTAAATATTAAAAATGTGTAATTATAAATATATTTTCACAAACTTATGTAAAAACAACATCAATTCAGTATTTATTACAAACATAATAAATATATTTGTTAATGGCATATTTTTTACTAACTAGGCCTAACTATGAACGGCAGGAACATTATTATATAGTTATTAACCATTACAGAACATTATAATATTATAGCAATTTTTAATTTATTGAACCTAAAACATTAAAAATGTGATCATATACTGTAATGCTAGCCAAAGGATGTAGAGAAAAGACTTAAGCCTAGCTATTTCAGAAAGTGAAAAGATTACGCTGCATTAATTAGTTAAATTACAAATATTAATCACAGAAATTAATGCTTTTTCTTGCTTATTGTTGGTTCTTGAACAAATTGAACTTCCATTTGGAAGTATTAACAAATAAATAACGTGTATTCGCAAACATATCACAAGTCATTTTCATTTTTTAGCCTGCTGTACCTGTTCAAGGTGGTAGACAGCAGCGGAGATGGCCTGAACTCTCTCCACATTTTGCTCTGGGTCTGGAGGTTCCTCATTCCTCACCACAACATCTCTGTAGAGGTTAATCTGCCACTGCACTGCTGGATCTGCTGACTGTGATGGCACAAGAAACCAAGCCAATGTCAACTCTCCAGCATCTAATCATGCATGTTAGGTAGTGATTTGCTTCTCCAGACCTTCTCCTGAAGATGGAGGTTCTTCCTAAGGTAATCCTTAACCTCATCATCTGTGTCTTTCTGTTAAACAGAGAAATTGTTAGGGTTTTGTTCTGTAAATCTCCATAACATAGTTAAAGCAACTAGAAATACAGTCACCAGACTATAACGGATCTTGGCAAAGGAAATGAGCTCCTGGTCTCCAGGAGTGCACATGTTCAGGCCAATGGGCAACATCTTCTTATGAGCTGCTATGATAAGGGAAGTCTGGATAGAGTACAACTCTCCTCTTCTCCTTTTTCCTCTTCTTTCTTGGTCCTGACCTCCAGACTGATTTTACAAAGCAATATATCCCACATTAAACACATGCATGTAGCTCTTATTATGCCTTTTAGGCTAGGTAATTAGCTCAGAGCTCTTGGGTCTAATAAATTGCTAGCAA
This sequence comes from Enteromius treurensis, assembly GCA_032275025.1. NCBI lineage: Eukaryota > Metazoa > Chordata > Actinopteri > Cypriniformes > Cyprinidae > Enteromius > Enteromius treurensis. The sequence goes on from JAUCMU010000043.1 coordinate 10,669,732, forward strand.
TTGCTTAATAATATCTAACTTACTTTTGACATCTTTGTCTTGCTGTCTCCAGTGAGGAACGCCAGGTTGTTAATTTCATTTTGCACCACAAAATTTTGCTCTTCCCTTTTAAAGTTCTATGAACAAAGAGCAGAAACAAGCTCTGGAAATCTTGAAATAATTGCAAATTCTTGAAAATGTTGTTTGGAGACATACAACTTACATGAGATTTACACCAAAGGATGAAAATCTCTGACACCATTTTGAAAAGTTCAGTTGAATCTGCATCTGGTTGCTTCAGCCATTTGGATCTAGTAAAAGGTCAAATCAACTTATTAACAAAAGTGCAATGAACTTATCTCTGTAGATAGTACCATAGATTGTGTGGGGTTTTTTTTTTTAGCAGCAATGAAATCTAATATTTTCGCATCTAATTTTTTTTGCAGTGGGCATCAAAATTACAAAGTTAGCAGGCAGCTTCATCTCAGATAGTACCTGTTGTTGTCCACATAACGAATGAGCATTGGATAGAAGGCATACAGATCCCTGCAGAGAACAGCAAACTCATCCAGAATCTGCAGTTCAGCTTCCTGAGTGTCTGCCCTGCTTTCAGCCCTCAGCAGCTCCTCTTCCGCCACTATCTTCACTGTTTTCTTCTTCAGTTTCTCCAGCGTAGGCAGGAAGTGCGTTCTAAGAAGATCTGGGCTAGCCTTGCTAATGATAGGCTGGGAGTATACTACATAGAAGAGAATTTACAGATCATATTTGAGAAGGCATTACAATCATCCTGTATCAAAGCACCCTAATCACTACCAGTTCACCTGCAAGTCTTTTCATCCACGGGGCATTATCAATGCCAAGGTTGTTATTGAGAATCTTAAGGATGTTGCCCAGGATTAGGCTGAGATGCTCAGATGTGACAGTTGTGCAGCAGTTAGTATCAACTGGGGAGTTTTCTGGGCCTTTTTCCCACCAATAAGACAGGTAGTTACACAACATTGGCAGCATGACCTCGATGACCTGTGGCATCTCTGAGTAGCGTGCTCCGGATTCAGAAATTTCGCCAATGTCCTTCATTAGGCCGTCCAGATGGGGCATCTCAGGACACATCTCATCCACAGTGTCTGGCATGCTCAAAACTGTAAAATGATTCAGTATTAAAGCAGCGAATTTAACAAATTATATTTTTCTTTAAAAAACAGAAAGAAATGCCATTGTCACCTAAAACTGCCTATTATGACTGGCTGCAAATGAACCATATTTTCATTATGTGGTTTCTCACCAAATATTCTGCGAAATATACTCACTAGCTCGTTCTCTTGGTGTCTTGGTGTTGAAGACAGATTGGGGGTTGTGCATATTTAGACTGGATTCCAGGAAGGCAACAGGCATGGCTCCAACCAGTGTGGATAAACATTCACCCAGAACTGGAAGCTGTCTGTAAAAACCCAACATATTCGTCTCAGTTTCATGAAGAAACGGACTGAGAACAACACTAAAAGTTCCTTCAAAAATGTTTTTTGTACTTTTCCACATAGATGTTCTTGCCAGTGCCCAAAGAGTAGAGGCTGGTCAGGATGCGGTAGCAAGACAGCTGAATGTCATCCACTGAAACATACAAATGCAATTATTTTTTGAGAACGTTCTTATTTAATGAGCAAGTTTATGGCAAAAGTAGGCGTGGACATCCAACTTCTAACCATTCTGGTTCCTTACATTAAATATTATGTCAGTACTTTTCAATATCTAAAATATTCTATGAAAATATGACATATGAGATCATTGTAAGACAATTTGGATACAAATACATTGAAAAAAAGTAACTATTGCAAATGGTGTGCTTACACAAACTGTTTATCCCATTTCTTTGGCAATCAGTAATAAATATCAGTTCTGGAAAAAATATAATTCTGTAAGTCAGCATGACTTCCTTATAACTATCACTTAGCACCCTCAGTAAATTGAGAATGTTTCCCATAATAATGACCAAGCATAAAAATATCAGAAAATAGAGATAGGAAACTTTCCTATAATTATTTATTTAAGACTTAATAATGAGGTAAACTGGACAATTATGACTAAGTATCTAATAAAAATGCAATACTTTCTCTTACTCTTAATAATGACTTGTTAAGTCATGAGATGTTATAAATTTTTTTCATGAAGTTTCTCATTTTAATGATTCTTAATTACATTAGTTTCTCATCATGAGATATATTGTAAATCGACTAGTGAAAACAAACATCACACTGTAGGTCAAAGAACAGCTGACTCACATAGCAGCTCTGCTCCAAACTGGTGTTGGGTGATATGCTGAAAGAGAACCGTCAAGATGGGCAGCAGGGCCACTGAGGTGTAGTTGATAATCTGGGTAACGCCCTTCATCTGGGTGCGTGACTGACCCAACTTCCCCAGCTTCAAGTTTTCCAGTGTCTTCTCCAGATCTTCTGCTGCATTCTCAAAGAACATCCTGACACCAGCCTTCACCAGCTCTGAGCCAGACTTCATCACAGTCCTAAGAGTCATGACAGAATCAGATCTAAAGCACTGAAACCTTAACCACCGTTAGCTGGCCAGTGATTCCGCTTTCAATGAGATTTTGCTCTCTACCTGAAGTCCAGTGAGCGTGACAGGATGTGCAAACAGCTCACCATGGTGGTGGAGTCACTTCCTGAAAGAACAAGGAGTCTTAAAACTGTGGATTGAGGTTTGTCAGGCAAAATGAAGCTCAGGTATAAAAACCACTGAGAAGTCTTACCAAAGAGTGATATTCTATGCCTGACAAGGGCTGCCAGCTTACAGAATAGACTAAGGAAGAATGATTCAAGTTAGCATGAATGTACTTCAAACAATACTTGCATCCGAATATGCAAGAAATATGCAAAACAATGTCAGAGAACTCCAAACTCAATGGCTCCTTTAAAATGTAACTGCCACCTTATGAATAGTTGAAAAGTCCGCACTTCGCTGAATTCTGTATATACATTAAAGGAATGGGAATTCCGACACATCCTGGATATAACGGAAGGTTCCAGAAATGTTGAGACGTTTTTTAAAATTTGAATAAATCGAAAACAACTCCAGTGATTTGAAAGTCTTTCAGCATTCATTTTATTCTAATTAAAAAAACATCCCAACATTTCCTTAATTCAGGTTGTATGTTTATACTATTATACATTGAAAGTTAGCTAATTAAGTATTATTCTACATTTTTTAGCATGCACTTATACACCATGCAGTTATTTGATATGGATTTATATTGTCGTATAAAAGAATTTGGCTATATTGCAGCACCTGGTGATCATCTCCTTCTCTTTGTTGGATGCATAGCCACTGCTGCTCAGGCTGATGTTGGGAGATGATAGGAAGTACAAGCAGTGGTTTTTGAAGTACTGGTCTATGACAGGCAGCAGAACCTACATTGTATGCAATCAAGAGATTTTAAAAGCTGGCCTTTGACTTCAGTGAAATATTAAATTGTTCTGTGTAAGAAAGTGTTGGCTTGAAAACCGAACTCTACCTTAGCGAAAAACTTGATTTCCTGATCATGGGGAGATTTTTCTGTCTTCCCACTGGAAGCCATAGCCTCTAAAAAAGGTAGGCAAAGAAAACAACTGCTTAACGTATTAAATTTTCTATCAATACATCAATCTGATGTTCATAATTTTTTCTCACCAAGATGGGCGATAAACTCCTGTGCAGAATCTACATAATTTAAGAGCCTCTTAAGGAACTTGTAAGCAATCCTCTTTTCCATAGAAGAGGAATCCTGCTCCATGTCCTTCAGACCTCTGTGTACGCACAGGAAAAAAGGTTCATAAAGAGATCACAAACCGATGCAAATATCCTGTAGTATAGTGGTTTTGGCTTTGTTTCAAGTCCCAGACTGGAAATCAACACAGTACCAAAATTGTTTTATAACACACAAAAAAATTGGAATTTACAAATTCAGAACAGTTTTGTGAAAACACTGACCTGCTGATGGCATATCCATTGACCTGCAGGAATTTAAAGAGTTCCTGGGCCTTCTCTCGATCTCTGTACTTCTCCTTTGCCGTCAGTGTGTCGTACGGTACCAACAATGGATGACTTCCCCCTCCTTTTCGATGACAACACACAGTGAATCAATGCATCTGGGACAGCTTAGACAGGATTGAGCCAAACAGACTTTTTCCAGGAGAAAAGCTTCACCTTTACTGTCAAGTTCCTTTTTCTTCTTCTTTGCCCAAATGTTGTGGTAATTTTCTGCAACTGTTTCAACCATTGCCTGTTGAAAAGATTTCAGTAAAAATACAGATTTAATACACAATATATGAATTATAGGTATGTCCTTGTTACACATTACATGAACTTTGAATGATAATGACAACAAATTAAGCAAATTAAACCCTAATCCTAACCCTTACCATATAGTAAGTACATGTAGTTAATTATATTACTCAGTACTTAAATGTTTGATTAAACTGTAACAAGGACACCTTAAAATAAAGTGCAACCGAAATATACATTGCTCGTAACCACTTGCCTGAAGTTCTCTTGATAGAATAACGTTTTCCAAATCTTGTGGGGCTGGAATAAAGTCGCCCTGTAAAGCGGAGAAGAGGCAACACAATGTGCTAAATGCTTTGATTTTTTGACAGACAATGCAAAAAAATAAACGCCTTCATGCTATCCAACATTACCTGAGAGGATTCTGATATCTTGCGCTGTTTTTCTGTTTCCCTTTGCTGGAACATGGCCTCTCCTTCTTTGGTCCTCTCAATGTTCCATCCCATTGCCAACATGCTCTTCAGAGTTTCTTTTACAGGATAGCGGTAAGTCTCCCTTTCCTGTGCAAAGCGACAAATTTAAATAGATTAAAATTCATCCTTTCGATCTGGCATTTGTGTTAGCGACAAAAATCAATACAGAAGAATGTGATTTGGTTTTTATGTGTACCTTTTCACTCAGTGCTTTGTACGGTTTCAGGAGTGGATGAGTTTTAGCTTTGTCATCTACTTTATCTCCCGCAGTCCAGCCGAGTGCGATCTATCACCATACAAGATAAAACAAGCAGTCACGCTTTGTCTAATTCAACAGAAGAATAGATCTAGTGGCACAATAAAACCTGCAAGATTAATGGGATGAGTTTTAACAACGTCCAACCTTCTCAGAGGACCATTTCTCATGGGAATGCTCAGCAAACTTGCTTGCTATGTAATCAAGCTTTTCAGGCAGTGAGATGCTGAAAGACAAACAGTATACTGTGTAGTCCACAGAAAGGTCAAATGAAAGGATTTCTACATGGCCAGCGTTTCAGTGGTACTTACTTTGCAGTACTAATAGGCTGGGGGTCGAAGTTGCCTTGTGCATCCACAGAGGCCTGCTTAACTAATGCGGAGCCCGGGCTGGAGTCAACATAATCAGGCGGTATGGCACCAGCTATGGCACTCAGACATGGCATGGCCATTTTAAAAAGCTCTGAGTCATATTTCTGTAAAACAGACAATAGAGTCAATGAGCAAAGTTTGATCAAATCTTTGTTGATTAACAAAATTTAACATTTTCTATAGGTGCTTTTTAGTTTGGTATTTTAATTATTTAATTATATTAGTTGAATATTTTTAATTTAATTTTTTTTAAAAATAATTATATATATTAACTAAATAATTATATTAATTATACATTATTAGTATAGTAACAGATTTTCTTGCAATTCTCAAAAGCATTTTTTTTTGCAACTTAAAAAACACTGAAAAACAATAAGACCAGATGCTATGACCACAGAACTGCACTTTTTTTGTATCACAGAAATATAAGTTAATAATATTATTTTTTTCATTATGTTAATTTTGGTGTCTTCTGCTGCAAATACAGAAATTTGTGGTAACCAAAACATGAAATTCTTTCTTCTGTGAAACAGTATAATACAACAATATTTTGAAAATGAATGGTGAACATTGATGTATGCACAAAAAGGAGTAATTTCTAAAAAAAAAAAAAAATCCATTATGTTCCAAAGAAGAAGAAAAGTCATACAGGTTTGAAATGGAATGAGGATGAGTAAACAAAGAAAAACAAATTACATTTTTGGGTACGGCTCTCAGTTTTATTCATTGGCATGAAAAGCAATTCAGCGGAATACATTGTTTGATTAACTGACAGCCCAGATTTGTATTGAAGAATGTTTGTACCTTTTGAGAAAGAGCATCAAAAAGTCCCCAGAAGAGTTTTTTGGTTAGGTGGAGTTCCTCTTCTGATGCCATTCCATAGCTGCCCAGGCCTGTTGGCAGACAGTAGTACTTCCAGTTCTGCTCATAGTGATTGGTCAACAGCTGCAAGGGTAAACACATGTGTGGATTTAAGCTGTCAACATTCAGAATACTTTAAATTATACTCTTCAGACAGATTGTGTTCGAATTGATTTTATACTTGTATTTGGCTTGGAGAATGTTTTCTGTTTGCATGTCTGAAACATAATTTAAAGGTGCGTGTTCTTCTGCCAAGCCCTCTTCTGTTAACCCTGCCCTATAGTAGGGTGGTTATGATAGGGTGAGACAGCTGCCAGCAGAGAGACAAGGTGCTGAAACTTTGAGGAGATTACAACCTGCTCACACCTGCCTATCAAAGGATCATGGGTAGAAGGAAATGTGGTGACTAATAGTGACAGTTGCATCAGGTAATGTGTAATCCAGATGCTCTGTGTGTGTGCAGGGTGTGTAAAGCTGTCAAAACACATGACCGAAGTTACAACCCTGTGACGTACTTTTCACCAAGGATGAAGCGTGCCCTGTTATTGCCGTGCATTTGCGCAAGCTGTCTGTGTTGTTTTAGCGCCTGTTTAATAAAATATGTTTTTGCAAATCATACATAACGGTGAAAAGACTCACAAGATTAACTCTGAACGTGAATTACATAAAACACACGTTGTGTTTGGTTTTATTGAATCACAATATTAGTTGTAACAAAAGTAGTCAAAAGTTGTAACTTTCATAGTAATTTACACAGAAATATCCATTGTTGCATCTAAAAAACTGACATTGACTATGCACCATTTTTCTGCCTAAAATGTTTAGTGAACTTTGTCAAAATGTATCAGGGTTTTCACAAAAATATTAAGAAGCACAACTGTTTTTAACATTAATAAATGATATATAAATAACACAAAAAATGCTGCTTGAGCATTAAATAAAGATATTATTATTACTGTTATTATGAAAAAAAGTGACACTGAGGACTGAGGAAAATTATTTTAACTTGTAATAATATTTCACAATATTACAGTATTTTTTATTAAATACTGGTGAACAAAAAAGTCTTACTGTGTACTAAACTCACCTGAATGGGCATCTTGCAGTACTCTGAAAGCTGCGGAACATCAAACACAAGACGACGCAAAAGTTGCTGTAGCATTGATGGCCTCAGATGCCTAAAGAAAGTATAAATAACAGCAGATGATACAAACATTCCAGCAATTTCAAATCAAGAAAAAGTATGGTAATCTGTATAATGAAAATGCCCCTGAGTTTGATTTTAATGTCCCTGAGAGCTGTGGAAACCCATCCGCTAACATTTTATGAAGTGCAACATGACCCTCGAACAACACTGTGATTAACCAATCAGATTTAAAGAAACGGTTTCAGTTTCTTGTGAAGTTTAGGCTCACAATCAGCGTTTGGTGCTTGTACATCAGTGTCAGTAATTTGTCATTTCCTCTGATTTTAGGCATTGCTCATGGTTAAGGTTAGGTTTGGTGTAGAGATATGGTCAAGACTATATTTTTTGCATTAAAATGTTGTTCCAGGGAAATTTGTTGACCTGGGAACACATCGAACTTGGCAAAATCAGGACGTGCGGAAACCATCCCAGCCACTTAAGAGGTTTTCAAGAGGTTCTTACATGCAGATGGCCATTAGACATTCATCAATAGCATCTCTCTGGGCCTTGGTGAGTGATCGGCCCTTTGAAAGGCGATAGATGGTGTGCAGCGTAGAGTCAACGAGCGTTGCATAATGCTCGGTGTGAGCGAACAGATGAGCACAGCGGGTCAACAGAGGAAGCACTGCGGATCCAATGTAGCGGTTCATGGCCAGGGCTGTTTCTGTGGTCCTGAGCACCTCCTGATGGATGCAAAAATGACATGAAAAACAAATGTTGAATGCTTAAAACGAAAAATGTAATAAATCAAAAAGAACTGAATTTGTAGCTAAATTAAATGGGTTCTTTTTAATATTCATGCACTATCCACTTTTTGCCTCCGCTGAATCCCCATATTAAATGGTTGGCATCACATGAACCTCTTAAGCTTTTTCACACAAGGCATGATAAATTTATGTCTGCGACTCTTTTTTCTTTTTTTTTGCACTGCAAAGCACACTTACCGAGTCCAGGGAGGCTGATGCTCGCAGGTCTGGCAGGAAGCCCACCTCTAGCAGGTGCATCAAGAAGCTCTGGTCGTCAATACCATAGACACGTTCCAAGAAAAGCACCATGGGTGCCTTATGCTCCGGACAGAAGCTTGCATTCATATCTGGCTCTGTCACGGTGCCATCTAAGCCAACGAGAGAGTTAAAACAAAAATGCATTAGGGCTGTAATGACTGCGGAACAAGTAGCACAGATAATGAGACACGTAGGGATGAAGATGACATTGAAATAGTAATAGCGTCAATCAATCTTAGGCACATGATGAGTTTCAGAGATGATGTCTACCAACTCTTTCAGAGGCACCTAGTGACATATACAAACCTTTATTGACGCCCGGTATTTTGAGTGGAATACTGATAATTCCCACCAAATCTTTAGTGGGAACTAAGGATCGGAGGATGGCACGGATACGCAGTGCTTCACCTTTGCCTTTGTTGATAAGCTGTAAAACAGCATCGTTGTAATATTAAAGTGAAGCCATGTACAGTGCAACAGCACTATAGTGAAGGAAACGGCGAATTTTGCCACTAGCTTGGTAAATCAATAAAATGTAGCAGAAACGAGCACTCACATGCATCTCAGGTGCACAGCGGCCCAGAAGATCAATAAGGGCTGAGTAGAAAGACATAATAGAGTTGCCCATATGGGCGACCTCCTCCTCCTCTTCATCCTCTCCGATGCTGTCAAAACAAAGAGGGAACATGCTTATTTTAAGTCAAGCTCACTCATTCCTGAGCGTGGGCTGGTAGGAGAACTCAAACTACAGCTCAACTACACCTAACATAAAATGGCAAATAATGTCGATTCAAGGGATCTACAGTAGTCTTACATGGGTGCAGCCCCCTCAGGTAAGTTAGGCAGGTCTAAAGCAGGATCTTCTGAGATCTTGATAGCTTCCTTCATGGCAGCGAGTAAACCTTGCCCTCCCTCTCCTCTGAGAGCAGGTCCAAAACACTCTGGCCGCCTGATCAAAAGCTTTACCACTACATTAGCATTCTCTTCAACACTTTCACCTGAAATGACCAGCAGACGCACACCATTGAAAACAATGTTTAGGCAATGATACAAATCCTTTTCTATCAACCAAGACACAAAACAATGAACACTTCTTTGTGGTGAAATGGACTAACCATTGACAAAGACAGCAAACCGTAGGAAGGATAAATAGCGTTCTCCTTCTATTGGGTTCCAGCCAATGTCTGGGTATCCCCTGGCAATAAGCATCGGGCAGTTTTGTAAGCCACAGCCTGCCAGATATGTCACCACCTGAAAACACACATGGACAGAATCCAAAATGAAACTAATGGCACTCAAGATTGGCTTAGCCAAATTTATTTGGCAACCATTCAGTCAGTAACTTTATTTGGCAGTGCAGCACAATGCATTACGATCCATGCTGCTTTTTAATCCGATGATGCTCTACTAAAAACTCAGTGGCTGTCAAAACTTTTCTACCTCAATGGTAAATATACCAAATTTATTTAGCATGCCTAAACTGTTTTTCTTCTTTACAAAGAAGCCTTCTGTATGAATTCCATGTAATTTTATGCATGTGAGAAGAGATGAAGTTGTACTGTTACCTTCTCAAGATCAGGTTCCTCAAGTGCCAGAGCTAAACTGTTGTTGTCCATCACAGAGGAGGCAGCCACATCTAAAGGTGTGGAGCCTCTCATGGCTGGGCAAGCTAGACAAACAGGAAACAGATTATTTTCATATGGCCAATAGGGACAGCAGATTTTTAATATCACCAACAGATGGCAGTCTTTCCTTTTTTTCCAACTAGGTATTTCATCCTCTTGTACATGTTATTTATATTATGCTATGCTATATAGAAATGTTTTTTTTTAACATATTCGATTTAGTATTAATTAATTATTAAGAGTTCTTCTTTTCTTTATATTATTATATATTAATTATTGTTACCATACATTTCAGCATATTTAAATGGATTTCTGATCGCAACCTAATTCTGCTGCTTTGCACATACTAATCGGTGAGCTTGTATTAATAAAAATAAATAGCTAACGCAGTAGCTATAACGCTATCTATGCAAAATGAAAAAAAATGTTAACATAAAATTGTACATCTGTGGATGCAGCTCCTGGCCTTATCTTTATCTGATCTGGTCTGTCCTGTCATTGATCTGGGGGTGATAAGGCCTATAAAGGGGTGAGTGGGCTCTCAGCTGCTCATTAATGTGCTGTTATAGGAAACGACTCCTGCAGAGTCAGGTGCTCTCAGCTGCACAAGCTATTATTCACAGTCAAAACAGCGCACTGTGCAGGGTTGCCAGATCTTGCATAAAAAAAAATATATAGCACGCAAGAAATAAATTACTTTCCCAACCAAAATTTTGTTTTTAGGGACGTTTTTATGCTATAAATATAAGTTTTATACTTTAAAGAAAGGATGTTTTAAATTAATAAAATGTGACAGTAAAAGAGATTAGAATGTTACAAAAGATTTTATTAAAATAAAAAAGTCAAATCTGCATAATAGAATGATTTCTGAGCATGTGACTGGACTAATGACTTCTGATAATTCAGCTTTGCAATCTCAGGAATAAATTACATTTTAAAATATTTTAAAACAGAAAAAAGCTTTTTAAATGTAGCAAAATATTTAAATATTGCTATTTTACTATACATTTATATCAGATAAAGGTAGCATATAAGACTAATATGGAAAGAGTAGAAAACGGGAGGTAAGGACAAAGAAACTACAATGATGAACAATAATTCAGTGTGGCTCAAACAGCAGGAGGGGATATTTTAAAACTATTAGAGAACTATTAGAGACCCTTAATTGTGCTCTGGGGACCAAAACGCTATAACACAACATTTGCCACTCCCCTTTGAGTTCCTTCCCTCTGAGGCGTATGTGTGACATATCTCATTTTTATGCCCACAGCTAGCATTTGCAATCTGAAATACGTGACTGTGGTGGTAAAATAAGACATGAGAAAAACAAACTGCCCAAAGTCACTTTAAAAAGTGGACATGGCAACACAGATTCTGTGATTCAGCCCTGCCTGACCTGCATCCCTGAAGAACTGTGTTTGTGTGTGTGTGTAATTACCCAGTCCCACACTGCTGTTCTCCAGGAGGTAGCTCAGGTGGTCAAACATAGCCTTCTGGTTCTGACGGCTGATGCGACAGAAGTAGCACAGGAAGCGACAACAGCTGGCCACCATCTTGGGGAAGGCAATCTCCTGAGAGTTAAAAACAGCGTTCATTTCACCTCTGCACAGACGGAGATCGTTTCCTTCACACTTCAAATTAATCTTTCATCTTTTTTGCATGCGTGTTCTCACACGGCGACTAAATGTTTGTAATGTAACAGTCCAGAAATCGAAAGAACCCCCAGACAGCTAAACCAGACTGAAATATGAGACACCAGGCAAATACAAGCAAATATGTTTTGTACTTCATCTGAGCAGGGAATACGGTCACCCTTAATGTCTGCGACCCACGTCCCTTTGCGTGAGGCCTCTTTAATGAGGGTGCCAAGCAGAAATGAGAGACACTGTGGCAATGTCATATCTGGCATAGTCTGAGGTATTAATTCACATCCCAGACTCCTGACAAACCCCAAAAAGGACTGGCATGACAAGCGACCCATTCCTTCTGTTCTTGTCTTAGCTTTCGCCCTATTGCCACCCCTAATGCATAAGGAGGTATTAAGCTGTTAGACACAGGGTACCTTAGGTACAGTATCTTCCCATACACTACGTATTATCCCTTTGGATATCGTGTTTTACCTAACAGAAAAATCTTATTAGGTATGTGCATTCCAACTCAAGTCACATCATTACATAAACTGAACATAACTGGAGCATCTCACCCCAGAAAAAGCATCTTTTGGGGATCTATGGTTAAAAAAAATTACCTTATCCTTGCCTCCTCCCAGCACATTGACCATGACCTCCATTACTGTCTCATGCATGCCAAGAACACGCATCAGATTTGGATGCTGGTAAAACACTTTGTTGTTCATGATGTCCCTGAGTGCAAGAATAAGACAAACACTTTACAGGATGAAGCTGTACAGTGAAGGGATGCTCTGATATTAAAACGCGACCATGGTTGATATGTAAATTCTGTACTATTTTGTCTAAATCATTGTAAAATAAAACAGTAAGTGAGTATTAGATTATGGCAAGGGTAATCTAAATGTATAGTAGGAGGTAAATCTCTTAAAGACTCCACGATGAAAATTTACCCCAGGCCGTCGATCATAAGCTGGCCCTCCTCTTCCCCCATACGGACACTAAGTAGTGAACGGATCTGGCCCAGCGAGGCCAGGAGGTTGATTGCATCCCCTACAGACTTGGCACTGATTGTGTAGCTCTTCGTCAAGGCCCTGAGTAGCTCACCGACGCCGTCATACTGTCTTCTCAAAAGGCTGAACATGCTGCGGACCAGTTCTGGGTCTTGAATCTTGCACTCCTGAGCCCAGGTGACCATACTCTGAGATATCAGCTCCTTCAGGTTGGCTGGAGGAGACAATATCACACACATTTGGAAAAAAAAAAATGATTTAGATCTCTGTATGTTTTGGTTGTTTTTTTTTTTTTGAATTAGATCTCTGCAATATAATGCTTATTAATGCTGGAACTGGTGAACTGGTGTATTGTATTATCCTCTATAAAGTATACTAATAATAATGAATGAGTAAGGGTAATATGGTACAGTGATTACTAATATTAAATTAAAAATGACCCTCCATCTAGAAGAGATTTCAGACCCCAGTCATGTGTTAGGACCATTAGTGTATGTCGTTACATCTATTAATATTTTCTATTCACAAATTGCCCCTGTGTGCTGTTCTTAGAATAGCTGCTCTGATCACATACTTCTCTCATCAAGAGAGAGTGCAGCACTGGCGCTTTTTATTCAACATCTGCAAATTACATTCATTTTAATACTGTCTACCCACGGCTGGTAAGATGATTTAAGTATGCGCTAATATCTTTGCCACCTTAATACCCATTTTTTTGCTGATTTGTAGCTCTGTACCGACTTTCATTTTATTTCAGAGTTTATAAAACAAACACAGTACAAATAATGTTTCGGTACAACAGTTCAAATTTACTGTTTATTAAAATATATAACTTAATATCTGTAGTGTATGGGTAAAAGAAAAGCCTACCTTTTTTTGGTCTAATGTAAATTAAGTTCCATTTGATGTCTACATGGTTCTAAAAAATTTTGTTGCATGTTTATTAAAAACATAGCATATAACTGTTGTTAATAGCAAAACAAATAGCATTAATTAGTATTAAGTTTGATCTAATTCTTTGTGAGTGTAGCTAAGATTTAAACACTTTAAGTATGTGTTTTAGAATTGTTGATCTAAACCATAGCTTGCCTTAGAATGTTCTGGCTCTCAGGAGACAGTCTTTGCAACCAGACAGAGCAGAACAAAGGGTATAATGAAACACTACGAAATATCTATTTTTAACAAGCCTTACTAGGAGTGGCCTGTTCTTGCTCTGTTGGTTTTTCCTCAGTTTTCTGGGGACGACCTTTAATCTTGTATACCAAGGACATTAGGCGGCCTTTAAGAGATGTGTCCTGCTCCTCCTCTTCGTCTTCCATAGGGATGCCTGTATATATACACAAAGATGAAAACGCTATCTGCATCTTCTTACTATTTGTGCTGCCAATACATGATCAAGACTGTGCACCATTCACCATTCATTAATTAATTATGCCTTAAAAATAATCATTCAATCTGTGGTAGATTTTGTGATTTAAACTTGAATTAAAACCTTAAAGTTTTTAGTTAAAACTAAATGCAACTGAAAGAACGTCACAATTAAAACAATTAAACGATTAAAACAAAACAAAACAAAACAGTTAAATAAATAGGTTGAGAATGAAGAAAGAATGGATAAATACACACCACAATGTAGTCGCAGGTCATCATGGAAGCTTTGAAGCTCCTCTTGCAGCTCCTCAGGGCAGGTGCAATCTTCACCAGCACTGAAGTTCAACAACATGTTTATCTGCAATAAAAAAGATATATGCAGAATTAGGAAAAAGCGTCACTTCTCCACAACTAAAACTAAGAAATAATTTATAATTTTTTAAAATATAATGGATCATGACATATAGATTTAATAAGCCTAACCTTTAACAGAAGTTATGTAACATACTAATGGAAATCAGCTGTATCTGTAAGAAACCTTTCTGTTGCCCTGGTTACAGAGACAGACCAGTTTATTTCCGACAAGAGCTTGCATTGGCCACATTAGCTTAACTGTAAGGGGTTTTCTCAGTTAGCAGATATGGTGTGCTTTTAAAACAGGGTAAACAGTGCTGCCAAGCAGTCCTAATATTTGGCTCAGAAAATAATTAAGTGGGGTCAAAAGATACCTCTGTTTTTAGTTACCGAAACAGAAGTGTAACTAAAAATCAAAAGACAATAAGTCAAGACCTTGGCACTGGTTTATTGGTAGTGCTGCTGTACATTTTCATTTAAAATCGGTTGTGATGCCAAGGTCTTTGTTTTCTCGCCCCGATTCACAAGGATGCAGTTTGCATTCAAGAAATTAGCAGTAGCATGGCGACAACAGGAGGAGCAATCCTCTGTCAACAAAATGTGTTCATTGTGTATAATAAAACCAAATACATTTGAAATTATATAACAGGAAAAGTAAACATATAATGAGCTGCATGCTAAAGACAAGGGAGATCTTTCATTCAAGTGTTCAAGTGTCATTAGTGTCTTTTCTGTCAATTCTGAGATCTAGAAAGAATGAGGCTTTACGTGAGTCTATGAAGAAGGCTTACCTGCTCTTGAGGAGGAGAGCGGAACTCTCTTGTCTTCTTGGCAGTGACAGCAGCTGACATGTTGAGGGCTTGCATCAACTCGTTGTAGCGGAACTTCTGATTGAATTGCAGCTTGGACACAAAATCATCTGAGAACGCCACTATAGCCTCAATGCGCTGCTTCAGCTCACAGTCACAGAAATAGTGCAGCAGTTCACACATCTGCACAACAAACAATTCATTGCACAAATATCTCACTTCATTTGAATGCACATACAGTATCTCAGTCAGGTTATTTTAGATACAGTTGAGGCCTAAAAACTGGTGGGAAATATAAACCTCCAGAGGAAGATTTTGTAGTTCATGTTAGTGCTGTCAACGATTAATCGTGATTAATCCTAATAAATGTTTTTTTTATATAATATATGTATGTGTACTGTGTATGTTTATTATGTAACACACATAAGGTATATATTTGGAAAATATTTACATGTATATCCATTTATACAGTTATATTCTTATATTTTATATTATATATAAATGCATTTTATATGTAAACTTTTTTTTTAATTAACACTTACATGCCTTTGTATTTATATACACATAATTAATGTGTACAGTATAAACATATATTATGTAAAACAAAAACTTTTATTTTGGACGCAGTTAACTGAGATTAATCATTTGAAAGCACTACTCATTCTTACTCACCTTGGTTAATACTATCTTGGTTAAATGTAAATAATGTTAATATATATTTATAGTAACTCGCCTGCCGTTTGACCGACTCGGGCAAGCTTTTCTCTAGAAGACCTTTGGGACACTGCTTGGTCTCTTTACTCTCCTCCTCCCCTGCCTCCACCGCCTTCTCTTCATTACTGGCGGCCTCCTCTTTCTCCGCTCCCTGTTCCGCCACTGGCGCTTGCTCCTCCTCCTCCTTCCCGTCCCCAAACACAACGGGATCAATGAGAAGCAGGATGGTCCTCACCTCCTCGCTGGTCATCGCACCCATTATCAGCAGTGTGCCAATCAGCTTGAGAATCGGCACAAACTGATACTCAACGCTTCCGCCCACAGGATCTCGAATGTGGGCGCCTCCGCCCTGCACAGCTTCTGTAAGCATACTGATGGCTTTCTCCTTCAGGGTACCCAGGGGGATCTGGGGACTGAAGAGGGGCTGATCACGTTTGGGGGTAATGAAATACGGAGGGGTGAAGTTGAGGCGAGGGGTCAGTGAAGTGCTCAAGCCTACACCAGGGAGAGAGTGACGCTTAGAGTCGTCAGGGAAGAGGCAGATGCTCCTCGTCTCATCCGTTACTGGAATTATAAACTCATTGTTCATCATGAGATGGGCCTCTTTGCCCGTTTCCAGGTGAATGCTGATGAGGACATTGTAAAAGCCTTCACGCAGCTGACCAGACAGGTACTGGTTATCAATGGTATACAGGAGCTGTGATTGGTCAAGATGGCTACAGAGGGCGTGAGCAACACGGGTGTTGCCCAATGCACAAAGGGCACAGTAGAGCTTTAAAGTGTGATAGTGGAACTGCCTTAGATCTTCGTTTTCTGATAGTTCCATGATGTCGATACACCTATGGCGTGGCAAACAAGAAGTAGGTTAAGATCTGCATTCATGCCAGCTGGCTTTGGAGCCAAATGAGCACTTAAGGGGTTTTATTTCAATGAAAGGTCACATTACTAGAAATACAAAGTTGCTAGTCATTGCATGTGGAAAATGGAGTGTATGAGTAATGCATCACCTGTTCTCCTCTGGGATATGAACAGCCATCATCTGCAGGGTCTCCAGACACTGCACCACCCAGCCATGCCTCTCACTCACACGGGCTGTCTCCACCGTCAGGAAGGTGTTGGGCATTCTGCTCCACAACACTGACACGATTGTCTGCACATCCAGCCGAGGAGGACACTGTGGCTCTGGGTTTCTTTGTAAACTCTTAAAGATGGCTGAAGACAGGGGCATTGCATCCTGTGTGAGGATTGATGCAGATCGTGTCAGCGAATTAATAATGTGTGAAATGAAGGAGTTTGAAAACATTAATAGTATGAACTTACTGGGATTTTTGGAAATTCAAACTGGAAGAGGTTGGGACTCGTGGGTTGAACAAACACAGCAGGAAAGAGCTTAGTGTTAGGCTCAACCTAAAAGAAGACGGAAGAAAGCATATGTAGTCTATTCCGATACGTTTACTTGCTCTACTTGGCCAAGCAAGTGTTGCACACTGCTAAGAATGAATGTAAATCCAGACTGCTCAGACATGATTCAGCCTTTTAAATATTCGCTTTTGTGAGTCTGATTCAAAATCAGAGCCTGGGGCAAACTAAGCACACTGATTCATTAAAATTACACTGTGCTAGCTCTGTAGAAAGTCTCACTTTCAACCCAAAGTTGGGAATTACATTCCAAATACTTTCCTTTTCAATGAAAAAAGACCCCTTTAGCAAAAGAATGTACTCAAAATGTAGCATGTGATGGCATATTGGCTGCTTACAAAAAAAAAAACATGGTTCCCTACTATACTACTACACTATATTATGTGAAAAGAGTAGTATGTCTGAAATCACAGTATTCACAAAACAGTAGGCAGAAAATACCCTGATGACCTACATCCTGTGAGATTCTGAAGTGCCCAGTGAACACTTTACCATCCCATGAGGCCACATGAGAAGCGTTATGAATGGTTAGCCACATGATAATGAAAACATGACAAATGTACAAAAGTACAGTCAATGTACATTCATACTATACACATTCATACTAGAGAGAACATACTTTTTGAAATGGTTGCAAAGTACTTAACCTACTCCAAAATAAAATTGCACCATTATTTTACTGGCGTAGTGCTAAACACTGTGCTATGACAAAATAACTGCAACTAATTGACTGGGATTGTACCTATGAAATCCTCACTTGCAATTTTAATCTATTTAAACTACATTTCAATGAGAAAAGGTTTCTCTAGGATTTGATATGTCTGTCACCACGAATACTAAGCATAACAGTATTTTTACTTATAAAAATCCTAAAAATGTGAAGTGAACCGTAGTACGCAAGCTTTCCATTATGATATGGTACTAATGGGCTACGCCTCAGATGTTTTTTAAGTCTAGCAACGTTGTTGTGTCCTATTTGTTGAAGGTTAGAAGCTGAGATTACCTGGTAGGCAGTAGGCAGATCTTTGCCATTGGCAGTGAATAAGACCAGGCCTGAGGCCAGATCTATGGAGCAGCCAATCTCCAAATCAGCGTTACTACGGCTTGTGGAGCTGCTGACAACATCCCCAGCGCAGACCATGTAACAATTACTCCTCCTCACACTGAATCAAAAGAGACAACAAAAACAACAACATCACTCAAAAAGGGAAATTTCTAATATGTCTAGGATATATGTTGGAGTACAGTGAAAATAGCTGTGTAAAAAAAAAAAACAGTAGTCTGAAATAAGGGGGTTTCTTTTGGAAGTGTAATCCAGTCTTTTGAACTGACCTCTCGTGAACACGTCCCCGCTCGTCTCCCAGCGTTACAGTGACGGTGCGAACTGTGCTGAGCATGAATTGCTTGCTGTAGTAGTGGTAGTCCGGCGTCACCCATCCCACCCAAACAGACGATGGATCTTGTCCAGCAAACACTCTCACAGAGTAGTAGTACTTAAGCACAAGTACATTATAAATCAAATTAGTACAATAATAAGGTTATTTTATTATTCTAAATCCATAAGTCAACATTGGTTAGCATTAACAAGGTGTGAAGTATTTTTACCTTTGTAATGCTGCCATAGTCAATCTTGCCTCGATCGTCCTTCTTGGCTCTTTGGTCCTCAGCGATCACCTCATTGATATCAGTGATCTTCCGAGGGCCAGAGTGGAACTCAACAGGCATGCTTAGACGACAGCAGACCATGTCGTCATTGCTGGTCTGGGTCCCATATGTCTTGTGTGTCACCTTTAAACATGGCGGTGTGTCCACAGTCCCATCTATTCTAGTAACCTAAATGAAAAACAAATGCAGTTTAAAAAATCCACTCCAATATTTTCCAAAAGAGTAAAAAGATATGAGAACATTTACTTGTACCTCAATATGGGGATGGTCCTCTGGTACATTAACAAATGTAGGGAGGCGTTTGCTGAACCACATGGTGACCTCTCGATTCATGTTAACAGCAAAGGGTTCAAAGCCCTCCTGAAGACCACACATAGTGTAGTACTTAAAAGTACTAGCATCTTTTCCTAAATTCATGCGGCCAATTTGGGAAAGACTCAGGCTGCACACTGGGATGAATCCTATGGTGACAAAGGTTAGCGTGTATCAGTTCAAAACATGCCTTTATCAACATTCCAATTACTTTTACAACAACAACAAAAAAAGAATGCCTTCTTCCTTTACTTTCATTCTTGCAAAACGTGATTTGCCTATACAGTACATAATATATTACAGGTCCTTTGTGCTTATTATTGTCTTTTTACCATCTTCAACTTCAAAGTCAGCAAAGCAGAGCTCAGAGCCATTGTTGGTGATTATGATCTCTCCGTTCAGGGTGAATATCATGGATTTGTCCTCCATGTTGATCATGCAGCCCACCACATCGCCTTTAGTCCACGTCCTCCCAAAGAAATGACTGCCCATATGAACCCGGCGGCCCTAGAAGTGATTTTTTAGAAACCTTTCAAATCAAATCATCTCTTATTTACTAAAACAATACTTGCAAGTTTATCTTGTAATACAATATATGATCCAACAGTATTTAGAGTCATTAGAATATACTTTTGTTTTGTTCTATACATTTTAAATCTGTTTACAGGCTGAAAATGTTTTAAACCTCAGTTTGACCTCAGTAATTTGCACCGGAATATAAAAGAAATAAAACAGCGCCAGTATCAGACAATCACCCTGTAGCCATCAAAGACGAAGGACTGGTCATCTAGTCCCAGTTCCATATCAGGTCTGCATCCGGGCCGTGCCCAGCCCACCCGCATGTCACCTCCAGTCAGTGCCTCGAACTCAAAATACCACTTT
Organism: Enteromius treurensis; assembly: GCA_032275025.1. Taxonomy (NCBI): domain Eukaryota; kingdom Metazoa; phylum Chordata; class Actinopteri; order Cypriniformes; family Cyprinidae; genus Enteromius; species Enteromius treurensis. Next base: position 10,689,923 of record JAUCMU010000043.1, read on the forward strand.
CCTGTCTTCACAGCGTAGGTCTTCTCCACACGGAAGAGACGGATGGATTCAATCCCCTCCTTCTCTCCAATGTGAGCAGCTACAGAATGGAACAGCGGGAAAGTTATGAACAAATAAAAATAAATAAATAAATATATTAGTACTGTCAAATGATTAATTGCGATTAATAAAAGTGTTTAGGTATATGTGTGTACTGTGTATGTTTATTATGTATATATATATATATATATATATATATAAAATATAAATGTACACACAGAGTATATACTATTATAAAATATTGCATGTGTGTGTATTTATATATACATAATAAATATACACAGTGATTAAAAAGTTTAAAACTCACTCTCTTGATCAGCTGGGTCTATGAAATATCCATATCCAACCAGAGTACGGATAGCCTCTCGAAGACTGTCTCTGTTTGATTTCTTAGTGCGTTCATCTAATAAAGCATATGGCACCAGCCGTGGATTACGACGGTTTTTCAAATCCTTTGAATAAAATGCAAAGAAATACTTTTTTTTATACAACTTCAACTTTAATTTTACTGTTTTTATTATCATTCTTAACAGGTTAGTCAATACACTTCGGGGAAAAAAAGAATAATCCAATGAATACCGAACAGGACATTGATACCTGCTGAATACCATAGGTCCATCCTTGTTTAATGCGATCTTTGGCCCAAACATTATGAGCATTTTCTGCCAGTTTATCAACTAGGACCTCCTGACCAGGTGTCAGTTTCACATCAGAAAGGTCTAGTGGTGTAGGTTTGTAGCCATTAGCCATCATGTAGCTTTAATAGGGAGAATATACATAAGAAAATAATTAAAGGCCAAACATTTCACAGAATTAAAACCTATCAGTCAAACTTAATTTAGGCAGATAGATAAGAAAAATAAACATTTTCATTTCAGTCTTCAATGTGTGTGTTGGTTTTACTTCTTGGGGAGTTTCATTTTTTTCAGGTCGTCTTCAGCATTGATGTTGACTTGTGCAACATGGCATCCCAAAGCAAGTAGGGTCCTGAAAAAAACAACTTTTAGATAACTCTAAAAGGAAATTATCAGCAAAACAATATGGCCAGTATTCTATGATAAGATGCTAATCGAAGTGTCAAAGTCAAGTAACGCATTACAGTATTTCTCAAAAGAAACTACACCTCATTGAGCTGGTTACTGCGTTTCCATTTAAATACTGCTGAGTCTAGAGAGTCTGAAATGAATTTTGCAGCCACAGCTTATCAATATTTACTGACATACATTTAATTACCATAAGCAGTTTAATAGTAATGGCCTTATCTTCAGCCCTTTATATGCAAGTCACTGCGGTAATACTCACTTCAAAGTTTCAGTTGACATTTGTAGGTTATAATTCTTTTCTGTTTCTGGAAGTTTAGAGAAGTCAACAAGACAAGGGTGCTGTCTCTTGTTGTCATCCCGGACCTGTAAAATAGCAAATATTATCAAATTAGCAGTAAATCACTGTAAAATAAATAACATATGATGCATTCTACATTTATGTTTAGTTATATAATTATATTTATATGTTTAAACGAATAGTTTTATTCAGCAATTTAGAAATTATCAAACATGACAGTATAGAAATAAAAAATCTATATTTGCACAAAAATATTAAGCAGCACAAGTGCTTTTAATATTGACTATAATAAAAAATGATTCTTAAACAGCAAATCAACATAAATGAATGCTTTTCAAATTACGTTTTAAAATGTAAAAGTGTTTCTACTTTCAACTATTTCTGCACAGTTGTTTGATTGACTACCCGAGTGAAATAATCAGTACAGCGATAGGAATGAATCAGCAAGAGCAGTGATATGATTTAAGTCAAACACTTCCAAACTAATCCCGCTTGTAATTGATGGCCTGTAAAACTCTTTAGATTGATGTGACCTGAGAGAGAATGCTAAAGGGATTAGGATTGAATAATGGTGGCAGAATGAAAGTAGAGTTTTGCTTGCCAAGCTGAGATTGTCCTGTTACCCCACATGCTTGCAACAATGCCACCTTGAGCCAGCTAAGTCTTATTAAAATCTGATTAATCAGAGGCCAGCTGGGTCTCTGAAATGTTTGTTCTTAATAAATGCTAAGATCTGGCCTCAGGAGCAACGGCAGCACTCCACCATAATTCATTTTTCTGGCAAGCTCTTGGACAGCATGCTGCTCATTAAGGTTGTCTTAACTAGAGTGATACTGCAAAGCTCTGTCATCAGAGCGCTTTTCCATTGTGCTCTGCAATTTCTGGACTTACTCTCCTGCAGAAATCAGTGAAAGGCATAAAACCGGATCAAAGTAGCTTCCTTTTGCCCTTACTATCTGAAAATGAGATCTTCATCCCCATCTGCTGTGTTGCTACTTGGGATGCTTAAATATTCATTTAAGCTGCAGCCAAGGACTCTCAATTCAGGTTGACATTTTCAATTATCCTCCTCTGGGTTTCTCCAGCAGTTAAAGTCGCACAGCAGAAATGATCCTGATATCAGCGCTTGTGTCATACAGAGATGATTGTGCTGCTGCTGAGAAATTCTGATCATGCTGTTTAGAATTTTTAGAGTGTCTCCTTATATGTTTTCCTACCTTGCCATACATCCAGCCAAGCTCTATTTTGTTCATGCCCCAGAGCTCGTGGATGTTCTCAGCTAACTTGTCCCGCACGTTTTCAAGATGTGGAGGCAGGACAATCTGGATCACAAGACAACAAAATAAGAACAACAAATGCAAAGTCTCATATCTCATTTAGCATGAATCAAATAACAGTAAAACAATTATTATAAAATTGACAACAATATAAGAATTCTTACTTCTGTATAAAACAATAAAAATAAAAATAATTAATTTTAAAAAATTGTAAATACTATTTTATAAAAACTATAATTATTTTATAATTATTATTATGTAAAACCTCTCAACAAAATAAGAAATTCAATTTCCCACTATAAAATAATAATAATTATTATTATATAAAAAAAAAACAATATCTATAAATACGATTTTTTTTTTTATAAATATTTGCAAATAATACATAATTATAAATAATCATAAATATTTTTATTTAACAGCATAGCTGCACACAATAATGATTTTGCAATCTTTGATTAATCTTGAAATAACTGCTGCTATGACAGAACATAAACTTGAGTATAAAATCTGCCAGCTTCGCATTTTGGGTGCACAAGCACCGCTTGAGCTCCACCAGCAAAACCTGTCTTCCATTGAAAATTAACTAGACACTCGCGATTGCCATGTCCCATTTAAAAGGGCCTTTATTTAGTTACTGATAATAACTCACCTGGCTGGTATCAACAGGAACAGGAATGAAGGAAGCCTGGGACAGGAACTCTGTGGTGCCCAGCAGATCTCTCACTCCCTCCAGGTCTCTTTTATACTCCTTCACAGGCTCCACACGCATCTTTTCTTTGGGGAGCAGGGCTTCATAACATGGCGCATAGCCTGCTGGAGGCAGGAACTTAAAGTCTCCATGCCGTCCACCCAACAGGAAACGGACCCTTGGGGGAAAAAACATGAAGAAGGCATTTAAACTCACGATCAATTACTTGATTAATCCTAATAGCAACACTGGGTTGTCCAAAAATGTCTTGGTGCTACTTAATTTGTTTGGAGTTATTTGAGAAGTCAAGTGAGTAATGGCTTGTCTCTGTTGATTGAACATAAAGTGTTTCAAGGCAGATACAACGCAAAAGAAGAAAGGGTTCATTTGTTACATAGCACAACTCCAGTAAATCACTGCTGAAGTGCTACGTACAGTAAAAACTGTAGAAAAACATGTCGACCGATTGCTACAGGATGTTGTCCTCATTAATATTAAAATGTACATATGCTAAATCCAATAATATTCCTTCTTGCTATGTATGCAAAAATCTTACTCCACGTAAAGTGCTTTATATTAGAGAAACTCACTTAACCCCCGCAGAGAAACTGACGACGGGAAAGAAGAAGCCATCTACGTTGAAGTCTTCAAACATGCCTTGAACGGGCTGACCGTTAATTCGGAAAGACATGCTAGGGGCTCCAAGATCCAGACAGCAGCTCACAACATCGTCTGAATTCAGTAAGTGCTGGTTAATAGAGGCCACGGCCCGTGGGATTCGCCCTATCAGACGTGGAGAGAATTGCAATTTAGTATATTTTTGTGAATACTACTGTCAAACAAATTCATCAGAAATTATTCAGATGAAGTCATGGTACTATATGCATTTTTTATAATGTCATGTTAGATCAGGCTGTGGAACAGCCTAAACTGTACCTGACCACAGATGAAGCCCATCAAAACCATAGGAGTAAAGATCATCACCCACACCGTTCCCTCCCCAGCCCTCTCCACCCCCAGGATAGGGGGCGTAGCCTTTGGTGGTGGCCCAGCCAACTCGAAGGTGGGTGGGCTCACTGGTCACATAGTGGTCTACTTGATCGATGATCAGCTCAAAGTACCATTTCCTATACTGTGCCGAGCCCTCACTCATGCCCAGGAAGATGTTGGGTCTCATACTGTAAACACAGAGGGAATTAGAAAAAAATAAAAACAATGAATTCTTAAAATAGACACATTTAGTCAAAGCTACTGTAGCAGGAAATTCAATTGAGAAGGTTTGCTGGTTTGCTGAACAAATGCTGTTCTATATTAATAGGACTGCTGAAGGATTATTTGACATTAAATAAAGTATTGGTTGCTGAAAATTCAGCCTTTTCATCACAGAAAAAAAATTACATTTTTAAAACTGAAAAGCATTACTTAAAATTGTAATAATGTTTTACAATATTAAGAGGTAATTTTTAAAAACATTTAACATTTACTTACTAACCAACCCTAAACTTTTTAAACAGTAGTGCATTATTGTAAAAATAAACTTGAAATGCTATGAAAAACTGTGTGTTTACCTGTTTTATATTCTATATACTCATGGGGACCTGTGTCATGCTGGGGACCTAAATTGAGGTCCCCATGGGCAAAGAAGCTAATAAATTACACAGAATGAAGATTTTCCTGGAAGGGTTTAAGGTTTTGTAGGGCAATAGAATATTCGGTCTGTACAGTTTAAAAACCATTACACCTATGGAGAGTCCCCATAAGGATAGCTGAAGGTTTGTCTACCTTTGGACATCATTGACCAATCGTGTCTGGAGCAGCAGGTCTCTCCTGGGAAGCAGGTGGTCACAGATAAAGTTCTGATTGGCTCTCACAGCCACACCATTGCAGACGCACAGGGAACAGAGAACATCTAGAATCTGCAAGCAAGTATGGAAGACATTTTAACAATGCTGTTGTTTTATTGCTTTAAACTCATTTTATACCACAAATTTTCACTACACACAAATTTATAGTCTATGCCTGCATATTCTCCAGCGCATACTTGAGAGTGTTTGCTAGCATAACATGCTGTGCAGCTCCTAGAATGTATTTACGAGTTTACATGACCCACATTTTATAAGACAGAGGAATTCTCAAGTCAATTAGCAAGGGTCTACACCAGCAGACACCTGCAACTTGTTAAAATATCTGAATGCTTGCACCATGAAGACCATATGTCCTCTTTTTCCCAGACATGTCCTGGCCTGGGTTTTTAAAATTGCCTAAAATGTCAAGGATTTGGCTTTGTTTTTTTATTGACGTTACGTTACGTACGTTATATACATGTATTTGCATTGCTTTGACCGTTCTCTGTAGATCAAGATTGGTTGATTAAGAACAATGCCTGCACATTATTGGTCAAACTATTTTTCAGTCAGCAATAGAAAAACAACAAGAAAACAAAGCCAAACCCTGGTCATTTTAGGCAGTTTAGAAATTATTTCCTGGAAAAAGAGAACAAATAATTATACTACCTAATACTCTTACCCATCATCGCGGTTTTTGTAGTGTACAGTACATCCCCCATAATAAAGAAATATACAGATTTACACAAAGTGATAGGTAAATATAAGGGTTTATATACAGAACTGGGGAAAAAATACATTTTCAGCTCTTCATATAATATTTATAGTATTCAGGGCAGTGGGTTTTAGTTTCCATCTTAAGGCTTTGGGTGGTCAGCAACATCCCTCTCATCTGTGTTTGTGTGTGTGTGTGTAAAAACAGCAAATGCTGACCTTGTGGTTGCGTCCATGCTTGTACAGCAGAGAAATAATGGATTTGATGTGGGCCTTCTGGATGATGTTCAGAGATTCCGGACTCTCGATTAGGATACTATGAAGCACCTCTAAAATGCCTGTATAGAATTGCATTATTAATATTGCATTGCAGTAAACACAAGGAATGACAAAGGCATTATATAATTAGATAGCAGAGACTTATCACTATAGCAAATTTCGATAGATTTTTCGATAGATCTGTCCTCTATGAATCTGTAATAGTGCTGTGACATGGAGCTTGAACTAAAATCATTGATCTGTGCTGATACTGATGGTTGATCGCTCAGTCTACGTAAGACAGACTGTGTTAATGTAATCAGTGCTAATGTATGTGTCCGATTTGACGTATAGTGGTATTTACCTGATGAGGACTCCAATCGTTCTAGCTTGCTGACCAGCCAATCCAGCTTGCGAGAGAACTGTGTGCAGTTGGTCCTGTTGCCTCGAATCAAAGCGGCTAATGGACAAAAATCAATGGCAATAAGCTCAATGTTACTCCGTTATTCTTACATGCCTCACACTAACACCTGCAAATCCCTTTCGCTATCCTTCACACAAGGCTTCCCACCAAAGTTGTGACATTCTGAAATAAATGCACCTCCGGTGTGAGTAAAATACTAAATGGGAGTAATCTTAAACTAGAGTGTATTTCCCGGAGAGCAATCAATCAAACTCAAGCCCAGAGTTTTCTGGATAGATTGTCTAGGTAGTTTTGAAGCCCAAACACCCCGAAAAGAGCTGTTTCCTGAGGCAGCAAACGCATCCGTATGGAGATGTTAAAAACTGGCTGTTGTTACCAGCATAATGTATCATGCTACTGTTGCCAGACAGACTCAGCACGGCACCTCTCGAGGGTGACCTCAACGACTCTGACCGAGCAAGATTCAGAACAAGCCTCGATTGGGGCTCTGATAAATGCCAAGCCAGTTAAGGTGAACCAAGGAGAGTGTTCACGCTCACTGGATCCATATGCGATGCTAACATTTCAAACTAATTTCAAATGCTAGATGGAGAATAAAAACGTTCCATCGCGCCCAAAGCCAATGTATTTTGAATGGGTCTGTGGTTAAAACAACATATTTTAGTCTACAATATCAAATATATCAGAAATACCCACTCGTCATTTTTACCGTTTTTACATCTCTAACAACTGGCTAAAAAAAACTGGCATTCCACCTGCATAAACAAGCTTGGATAAGCCAGGAAAAATGATTAAAAAGCTCAGTCTGTATCCGTCTAAAAAAATAAAGTCATATACATCTAGGTCAGCTTGGGGGTGAGTATTTTATAGTATGAAGTTTTTTGGGGGGTGAACTATTCCTTTAATTAGTGCAATTCCATAAAATCCTAACAGTACTATTTTAATGACAAAAGACAATTGGTGCTGGGGCAAGCTGTTCGTAAATCTGACCCTAAACATCATCACGTCAGTCTACACTTTTACAGCCTTGTGCTTATAATCGCATTATACTTTAGATTTTAAAATAGAGTTACACATATGTGGTGTAGTTTGTTTATAGTTAAACTTTAGCTTTTTACTTCTAGTATTTAGGCTTTAAAGGTCAAGTGTTCATTTGCGAAGATTGTCTTGACGACCAAAACAAGTGAAAAATACAAACTTTTTTCTTTTTTCTAGTTTATTTTCCTGAAATAATCCAAGATTATGCTAACTTTTTAGTTGGCACCTCGAGCACTCTATATATAGAGGTGGTTTTAAAAATCCTTTAAGAGAACATTTGAAACAGTAGCAGAAACTAAATGCTTTTCATAGATTTCTAAGGCAATTTTGCTTCGATCTGAACTTTAAATATCTTGAACAAGGTCCTCTTTTTCTAACTGTACTTTTGCCCTCCATAAATCAGGCTGGGAGTCAACAACAAGGTGATAAAAGAGAATAGAATTGCTGTTTAACTGCCTCTAATATCTGTCATGTCTCTCCATCATCACCCTCAGTGAACAGCTGAAGGCTGCGGACGTGTGATTGAATTCATACCCAGAAGCTCATAGAGGAGGTTGAGAATGTCCTTCCAAGCCTCTCCGGCCTCCTCGCCTGCTAACTCCTCAAACTCAGCAGCACTGTTATACACGTTTAGACGATCGATGCAGTGTGAGACCAGGGTTAGCATTCCCTAAAATGATCATAAAATGTGTCAGCCTGTACACTTGCATGTATTATCACGAGTGCAATATGACACGTGTGAGTAGTATTTAACCTCTTCTTTAAAGAGATCTTGGCGCTTGATGAGAGATCGGAGCTCCCTCTGTTTCTCTTCATGTTCGAGCTCAGAGTCAGGCTGCTGGAAGTAAACGATAAGGTCGTCTAGTGTCCGCAGCACTTCACACACAGGCAGGGTCACCTCCGTAGTCTTCTCCCCGTTTAAACCATCCAGACCCCTGAGACAAAGAAAATAATATTAAAATTAGAGATATTGATTTTTAATAATTACTTTTAAATATTTTAATACTAAACATTAGAAATGTAATAATGCACTGGTTGTGCAGTGTTCTTGTGCCAAATGGCATTATTTTACTATGAGGGGATGAACGTTTGTATTGTACTAGTCTGCATGTGAGCTTTTTGGTCTGCTGTACCTGATGAACTGAGTGAAGAGGCGAGTGGTGTTACGAATGATGCGAGCCGCTCGGGACTCTTCATGCTGGCAGAGCTGCAGAGTCAGCCCGTCATCCATATGGCCCTCAAGAGACAGGACAGCCTGCACACATCGTAAATGTATATTACCACAAAACGCAACTAAAACAGCTGACTTGGATCTGATCTAAAAGTTTTCATTGAATTTCAGAGTATTAAAATGTGCAATTTTTTGCTTATAATGAACATCTAATTTAGATCTTATATACTGATTTATTACTCAAGAAACTTTTCCTACTATTAACAATAAATATAAAAAATATTGTTAAATTTTTTTGTCATTAATGCACATCCTAAAAGTGTCCTTGTCAACAATTGTTGTGTTTATCAGGTCTTCTCTATGGCAGTCTTTAGGTTTTATTTTCAACTTGGCACCTCCTCCTCACATTAATGGAAAAGTCTGTCTAGCTGACTTCATAAGCTACAAAAAATGAAAGAGCGGTTCAATATTTTCAAAGTGAAAATCGACTCGAGTGTCACCAAAGTTACGAGTTTGGCTGCCTGGGGTGTGCGTAAAGGTGGCATGCTTTTTCTGGCCTTTAGCCCAGAGTTAAGCTGCATACCACAGCGCTGGGAAGATGTGCAGTGCATGTGAATGTGTAATCCTGACCACTCCCCAAAAACACACTGTCACCATGCCTACCTCATTATCACATTTAAACCATGGCCTCGTATATCCTACACTCTACACAGAAGCCACTGCGGTTAAGCCTGAGCCAACATTAGACCATCCTGTGAGCCCCATAATCTTTAACGGGATCATAACTTACAGCACATGATGTCATTAAAGATGTACGTGCTATGCAAAGTTGCTGTAATCATGTAATCTCTTACCCTTCTCTTCAGTGGTCCCAGGCGAGAAGATTTGGCATCAGGTGCTTGGTAGGACAACCACAAGCCCGTGGACACATGCATGATGAAGCACACAGAATCACCATATTTAATCTCTGCAATTCCCATACCATCAATATCCCGCTTTGGGCCGGGGTCAATCTTTTCCTGCGAGGGGAAGACAAATCGCATGAGTACTGCCTTTACTGTGCCAACTATTGTCATCTGTTCGGTTTGGACAGTCACAGTCAATAATTTTATGAGCCTAGTTTGAGTGCTATTGAGATAAAATAGACAGTAGGACAGCTGGGTTTGTGACCTCTCGGCTTGTTGCAGCAGAGAAGAGCTAATGAAACTCCAACATACAGTAATAATGCACTAAGGATTTGTAATTGGGAAACAGATGTAGCAATTACAGACTCTAAGCACTGACTAGCAGGGCTACAATCTAATCAAGCCAATTTGTCTAACAGCTGATGCAGTGGAGCTCTGAACGTCAGTTATTTATGTTTTTAATTAAATTTAAGAAATGTTACTGGTTCAGTACAAGTTAAGCTGAGTCATACTGATGATACAGTGTGCCGTCTAAAAATTTTCCATTTTGTCAAATTTGTCATCCTTTCTGCATATGCATGCAACGGATGTGAAAATGCAGAAAATCAAACCTGATCCGAATTTTTTAAATGACAGCTGACGGTTTTGGAGGCAGTGTGTAAACGTGATTGACACCACGTGAGGCTGTATTTATTTTTTTATTTGCTAAAATGTCGAACACCTTTACAGTGGTCATTTTTGGGGGAAATTTAACATAAAAAATGTGAAGCTTCCCCTAATGAAGCATGAATCTTCTACAATGTATTTAAAATATAATTATTTTACTTATTTTTACTTATTTTACTTATATTTTAAAGTATACTACAAAAACGTATATATTTTTATTTACTGGTAGTAAAAGTATTTTTAATTATATTTAAGTATATTTGATTGTGCTTAAGCGGAACTATTGCAACTGTACTTCAGTTACACTTTAAATAACTTTAAAAATCATACAACCCTCATTAATAGTGATATTAAAATTCACATTAGGTTAATATTAAGAAAAATGCATTGTGCACAAGTCGAACTCCAATTAAAGTATAATTGTAGCTTTTTTGCAGTAAGTCACGAGCAATATCTCAATTAGAATGAAATAAATGGGTTTATGTAAACCAATCAAAATACGTTTTGGTAATCAGTATCAAATACTGCCGGTTAAGTTTAACTTATATTCTTTTAATCTAAGGACAACTTTCAAATAAACGGATCAAACCTTGCTTGACCGGAAACAGAAGGCTGTTGCAGTGGTGTCAGACTTCTCTCTGTCCAGCAGTATCAGGCCATTGTCCTCTGTCTGGCCCAGGTAGTGACCGGTGGAGAGATGGCGGAGGCGGAAAGGCTGACCCCATCTGATGTGACTCCCGCTCCAGCTACAATTCAAGAAAAAGACTCCCCTGTGAGTGTGCATCTTTTTCATTTTCCACACAATCCATTACATATGAGTTGTTAACCGTTTTAATGCTTAATCAATAGGCCTTTGCAGAAGATTAGGAAACTTTTAGATTTTCGAACAGTCATGGATTAGATGCACCGCTCACTGACCTGACTTTGAACTACCCTTTTGGGCATAATTGGAAAAGACAGGAAAGGAACAACAAGTCTGGCTCATCAAATATTTACAGCTATTTACTGTAAACCAAAGGCTGTGTGTGTGTGTGTGTGTGATTTCACCTTATCCGAAGAGGCTCCAGTCTCCATAAAGACCTGGCCTTGGACCCTCCTTTCCCTGTCTCATAGTTCACCACTCTATAGGAAATAATGTCATAATATCATGTCAGATCAATAGATAGATAGATGGATGGATAGATGGATTGATAGATAGACCTTTGTTGCTCTTGGCTTTGTTCAGATCCTGGTATGGTGAGACTCTCGTCGTGCCCATGGAACAAGCGTATCACATGCCCACCCAAAAGAAATCCTACAGAGACGAGGGAACAGAGGGACACTTCCTAATATCAGTTGTGCTCTTAAAACTAGTCCAGCGAGGTAAAAGTAATAGATTTAGATTGTTTAACTCACCCACTTCCATGTTGCTTCTGGAGCAGGTAGGCTGTACGTTCCACAGTGTTTGCATGAATGAAGCATCCACTTGAATACTTCCATTGGAGATGGAGAGGTGCTACAAAAGAAGGAAAAGCACAAATGTTTTACCATGTGTGTTTTTCCTTGAATAAATTTGTAGAATCAAAAGAAAAGGCAGTGAGTGAGGGAGACAGAGAGAGAGAAAGAGAATAGGAAAAGAGATACTGGCATGTGGCCTTGATGCTGCCATCCTGTCCGTGTTGTCAGCAACACTGAGCTACAAATCTGTTTTTAAAAGATCACTGTCTAGAAAATACAAACAGCGACTGTCTGTCCAGGACTACAAACACTAACTCTCTGCATGAGCAGCTCTGCAACATGTTCCAAGACACTTCAGATTAAATATATGCAACCGACGAAAACATATTCTGTTAACAGTATATGAATAAAACAATGAATTTCTGATATTAACTATTTCTGAGGCATTTTGAAAGAGCTTACATTCTTATTTGTCAAATTATGTTTGTTAAAACGTACAGTACAATTCAAAGTTTAGTTTTTTTTAAAGAAATTAACCCTTTTAACCCTTTTAAATTAACAAGGATGCATTTATTTGATCAAAAGAGACATAAAAGATATTTAGATTGTAATCAATATTTAGATTTCAAATAAACAGTTCATTAACAACTATTCATCAACAAATCTTTAAAAAAATTATATCAGGGTTTCCAAAAAATATAAAGCGGCACAACTTTTCAACATTAAAGCCCTGTTCACACCTAGAATGATAACTATAAAGATAATGACATTAGCGAAGGATATTGTCTGCTTTATTCTAAGCACACACTCATCTTGCTTTAAATTTTCAAGATCATTATAGCAGGATGGATTCTGGGTGATAATTCTAGAAAGTGATATAATTTCTCTGTGCCTCATTCTAGCTGTGGTGTGGACTCTGTGGAATATTTTTAGAATTATATCTTGTTTATTATATTGTTATACATTGTTATCTTTATATCTTTGTTGCGCTTGGTGTGAACGGGCCTTGAATAATATATGACCCTTACACAGCAAATCAGCATGTTAGAATGATTTCTGTAGGATCATGTGTCACTGAAGACTGGAGCACTGGCTGCTGAAAATTCTGCTTTACCATCACAGAAATAAATGAATACCTTTATTACCTAAAAACACCTAAATAAATACCTTTTCAAATTTATAAAAAAATAAAAAAAGTTTTCGTGTACGGTAATATATTTCATTTGTCCACCGACAATTTGGTTAAAACCTTTATTAGGGGTTTTAGACTGCTCAATGTACCCATAATTTGCACCTGGTCAGTCAAATATAATTCTATATTTCTGAAACATCTGCCTTTTTGTGTCTCAGTGTGTCCACTCTCCTCCTGTACATCTAGAGGAAGTCAGCACTCTGTTGGAAGGCTGAGCACGTCACCATGACAACTTACTTGATTAAACCTGATGGACTCCCTCTGTATGAAACAGGTATATTAACTGTAAGCACATCTGGCAAAGCCATCTTGCCAGACACAAATGAAATAATAATGAGAAATTATGGAGGAACTATTACTTTTCTTTCAGTCTATGTACCATTTGCATTAATGTTAATAGTTTTTCTGAGAAATTTTACACGCCGAGTTCAGAAGACTTGAATATACTGTAGTTGGATGTTGGACTGTTTATACTGTGTTTTAGTGGAGCTTGAAAGACATGTTTATTATGACTTGGTACTGTATGGAAATTGCTGCGATGCACAAACCAGGTACTCACCAGGAACCTCTCGGAGGACACGCTGACCAAGATGAGGTCATCTCCAATGCGCACCTTCTCACCCTCTGACCTCTGCTTGGATGCCGGGTGAATTGTCCACCAACAAGCTTCCCCTTTGATAGTACAAATCATCAGTTAGAGGAAACTGATCAGATGTAAATAAAGAGACAGGTTATCAATGTCCAACAGCTGTTAATGATTCAATCAACCCTTGACCTAAATGATCACCTAAAAGACCTTTCGGGTGTTTATGTAAGATTTGGAAAAATTGGCTAAAAGAAATTTAATCCTCCTGGGAAAGCTGGACTCAAAGAAGTCTCTCAAAGCTTGCAGATGACATGTCATAAAACCTTATCTGAGATCCTCAAAGACAACTGAGACTACAGGATGACCCAAAGACAATAACACCCCCTCGACAAAGGCACCCACTTTACGATCTACCAAATCTCAGTTCACACTCTCCCTCTGAGAGCCTTCATGGAGAAATGTACAAAATGTCATGTTTTGTGAATATACTGTTCTTTTTCACTGCCATATTTGGAGTCCATTTATAGGTCCAAAGATGAATGGTACGATGGTTAAAGGTTCACAGCAATCATTTATCTGAGGAAGAAATTAGAAACTCTTTTAAAGAATTAGACTCCAGATTAAAGTGGGCGTTTCTCTTCTAAAAGCCAGAGCAACAGATGGTAATTTCTCCAACAGGTGTGGCCCTGAGGGCCACAGAACTGAAACAACAAAAGGTCTCTTTTAGAATTTAGGCTTGTGTGGTTTTACGACTGATCAAGAGATTTGATTTGGTCTGGAATATATAAGGGATGAAGCAGGACAACACACTAGACTTTTCATCTGTTGCGAGAGAGTCTCCATATTGCATTCTTGCAGTATGTCCTTGGTCAGGTATACATTTCCTTTTAGGTAAAATTGGATTTTCATTATTTAATTATGTAATTGGCTTGACACAATTCTTTAATGTATCAAAATTATACATTATTCTAAATTGGAAATTATGTAATTGGCTTGAAACATAATTTCTTGATTTACCTATATGATGTATTCTGATAAATTGAAATTGAATTCATGTTGTTTAATTATGTAATTGGTTTAAAACAAATTTACCTGACAAATAATTTAAATGTTAATTCTTGATTTTTGATTATTAGATTGGGCAAGACGTCGTTATGCGTATAATTGTGAAACCGGGGTATATCATACTGGAGGCTTAGATAGTAAAGCAGTCGGCGTGCTTATTGAGACCTTTTGATTACTGTATATCACTAATGATTAACAAGTTGGGTAAAGAGTAGATTATATAAAATATCCCTTTGCACGACAGCCAGCAGTAGCGGCTAATAGCAAGCAGTAGCGGTTAACAACCAGCAGTAGCGGCTAATAGCAAGCAGTAGCGGTTAACAACCAGCAGTAGCGGCTAATAGCAAGCAGAAGCGGTTAGCAAACGAGATAAAAATCGTCTCCCATCCTCTGAGTGATTATTAGACCGGTAAACATTATATTTTGAGACAGGACGCTGGACTCTCACATCTCGAGTCTCCAACGAACGGACGATTGATATCACATAGCCAAAATGATCAAGTATCTAATTTAAGATAACTAAAAATACATCACTTTGATGTCAGATAAATAACTTAAAATTGGAGTCAGATTAAAACGAGGTAAAACCTAAAAGTAAAATTAGAAGCGAGATACGCAGCATCCGCTACGCAAAAGTAGGCGGACCTTACAGTTACAAACTTAGATGTTGACACTGATATTCATGTTCCTGTATTCTGAGTGACACAATAAACAAAAATAGTAAGATATTTATGTTTAATTTTGGATCTCTTTTCAAAGCTTGGGAAGTAGTCCTAGCACTGCATCTGTTACCTATGGTTCAAATGTCAATCACAGCCGGAAATAGGCCTGAAAGGGACCATTCATTCAAAAATGGTTTTTTTTTATGTAGTCCCATGAAGCCGACCTATACAGAGCACTGCATATTTTAAGTGTGAGGTTTTTCAGTTATTTTATTGTTAAATATTCTTGTTTTGTAAACTCAATTCAATTTAATTCAAATTAATTTGTTAAAAAATGTAAACAATTTTGGAAACTACATTGAAATAAGTTCATAGTTAACTATTATTATTATTATTATTTTGTAAATTAAATTAAATTAAATTAAATTAAATTAAATTAAATTAAATTAAATTAAATTAAATTAAATTTAATTTAATTAAATTAAATTAAATTAAATTAAATTAAATTTAATTTAATTTAATTTAATTTAATTTAATTTAATTTAATTTCTACGTTGAAATTAGCTCAATATTAATTACTTAAATTAATAAAAAACATCTAATAGAAATTTAAAACCATATATTTAAAAAAAATAAAATTAAAATTAAAATATTAAAATAAAATAAGTTTCAAAATATTAATAAATACTAAAATAACACTGTTTGTTGTTACCTGTTGAATCCTCTTGAAGGCCAACATCAAAAGACAGTTTGTCCGTCAGAGACCTGGAAGTCTTTAGGCATGTGAGATACTATTGGAAAACAAAATAACAAGTGTAAAGTCTACTATCAAGCTATGACAAATAAGGTTCCCTAAACACTGCAGAACTGCATCACGGTTAAAAACGCCCAGTAGACCAAGTTCAGTAAGCTTTAAGCTTTATGGTTAATGTTTATCAATATAAACACATAATTATATCTCATTAAAACATAAGCTGTCCTGTCATTCGTAATGTTAAAGTATTTTCACTTCTCCCCATCTCCCCCCAGATATACTGTAGGGAGTCACTGATCATGTAGTTGATGTGTGTGAGCCGTAAGCTGTGACAGGCTGCCTAATCCTTCTCCCCACTGGCTTCAATTTGTGTGGCACATTCTCACCATTCCACTGAAGGAATGCCTAAGGAGGATGGCGTGACCGTAGAGCAGTGTCCGATGTCCACCTCCCTGTGCTGCCTACAGAAGAGAGAGTAAAATGTTGTTAGCAACTCAAAGCAAGGGTTCAGAGACGTGGACAGAACGGTCCCTGTTAAAATAAAGAGTCACTAAATCTGAAACATTGGCACTGGGAAGAACATGCTGGGCGGATGTTAAAAAGGAAATTTCTTGTTCAGTTGTTTGAACGAGAACAAAATTTCGTTGCTGTACCGTAGATGAGGAAATGTGTGGAGCGTGTGGAAAAAAGGCCCACCAGAAAGAGAGGAACAGAGTAAATATACTTACCCGTCTTATAAGCCTCTGAGAGCATAGGGGGGAAAAAAATGTTTCTTTTAATTTTTTTTAAAAGATTTTTATAATGTAGAACCTCGGGTAAAGTCTGCAGCTTGCGATACTGTTCACTAATGTTTCATGATCGACCAAAATAACTGCTGCCTCATTTGACTACAATATCTGAGTGTTTCATCTGCACCCCTCACAGATAGTCCAAAAACGAATGACTTTGACAAAGAGAAAAGTTGATACTTGTGTTCCCTACACCCAGCTGTTGCTGTAAGAGTATGCCTGCTGTCTTGCTGAAACATCAGATGATAAACAACAGTTCTTGGCTCAATGTGAGTCACTGTGATACTGCACACTTAACCAGACACTACCACTTCTAGACAGTTTCAAGTTGACAGTCTACTAAAAATGGCAAGATCTCTGGACTGCTTGTAAAAAAAAAAAATCCCCAAAAAAATCATCCTGATGTAAAAAAAAAACAAATTTACTACCATTCAAAAGTTCGGGGGCAGTATGATTTTTTTTTATGTTTTTTAAACAAAAGCTGCATTTATTTGATCACAAATGAAGCAATGATACAGCAAAATTGTGAAATATTATTACATTTATCAGACGCTTTTATCCAAAGCGACTTACAGGTGAGCAGCTGGGGGAATGGTGCCTTGCTCAAGGGTCT
>JAUCMU010000043.1:10713864-10731944 GCA_032275025.1 Enteromius treurensis
GCCAATGGGGTAAGCAAAATAATCTTGTTTTCTGTTTGAAATAAGAATATTTTGCTTACCCCATTGGCAGATTATTTTTCTTGTTCTAAGCAAAAAGTAACTTAAG
The DNA here is from genome assembly GCA_032275025.1 of Enteromius treurensis. Taxonomy (NCBI): domain Eukaryota; kingdom Metazoa; phylum Chordata; class Actinopteri; order Cypriniformes; family Cyprinidae; genus Enteromius; species Enteromius treurensis. The sequence goes on from JAUCMU010000043.1 coordinate 10,713,971, forward strand.
TTTAGCTTGTTTCTTCTAAAAACAGATTTCTTGTCATTTTCTTTTTTTAATTTTGGCTGGAAACAAGACTAAAAAATCTTGTCTTAGAAAGCATTTTTTGCAGTGTATATCTGTGATTTGGATATATATTCTATCTACTTTGTTAACTTAACATATTTTGTTTTGGCGTTTTTTGGCAATAAAAGATCATTCTGATTACACAGAATTAGTATAAGTGAGACAAGTGTTTGTGTTTGGGATTACACACATATCTGCAAATGTATGCATTTATTTTCAATACAGCATTATCCACAAATGCAGTGAAGTAGTCTTTATCTAAAAGAGGAGATCTTCCCTTTCTTATGTCCAATCTAGATCCCTTGCCAAGGAATCTGGTGAATCTGCAGCAAAGTGATCCAGGGGAGAGCCGCAAAGCCATCTGCTAAACAGCTAAGGGGCAGAGTCACAATCTATCTATAGGGGTGTTGCATGTTTAAGGATGCAGGGGGTGGGGTGTGTCCGAATCACAAGGGCAAGAACTCTCCAAACTCTCTGTTATGCGTCCATATTTTGTATGCATGAACTGCCTGGACATTCTGCCAAACCAATCTGTGCCTGACAGACCGATCCTATTCAAGCCAATGTGGCTGTGAGTTTAAACACAGGTGCAGCGGAGGAATACGGGTCACTCCACCCCCCTCCTTCACCATGCTCAGTTTGTGTCTTTAAGGACATGAACAGGTGTGGGTGTGTGGCCTGAAGACTTCAGGGGCTGTAACCCGAGAGGTCCTGATGTGCTCTGGTGCCAAATAAATGCTCACGACTCACCCGGCCCTGCCACCAACATGAACTTGAGAAAAGGTGAATACACAAAATCGCCCCTCCCACAATGTTATTTTGAAATGTACGCTCATGCTCAGTTAGCACAGGTCTCAAAAACTGTAGAATTTTTTCAGTCGCCTGACGTTTCTGTGTCTCTAAAAGCACCATAAATCATTTTAAGGACAGTGGGGTCTACAATTGTGAGGCCACTAGGGGAAATAATTTTTTTAATTAAATGCAAGTTTACTATTTATATAACACACACACACACACACACACATATATATATATATTAGAAAATGGTAATTATATACAGTGGGGCAAAAAAGTATTTAGTCAGCCACCAATTGTGCAAAAGTTCTCCAACTTAAAAAGATAAGAGAGGCTTGTAAGGGTGTACTCACACTAGGCATGGTTGCCGTGAACCAGGCCCGAGTACGATTGTCCCCCCTCCCCACTCCCCCTCTGGCCTGCACTCACATAGGGTTTCAGCATTCATGCCAGAGCACGCTTACATCGTTATTGTGCGGCGGTTTCAGGATAAACAGGAAGAGCGGCGCTCTCGCTGAATGCGATGGAGTCCATCGCTCTCTTTACTATGTGGATAGTAATGTTGAGTCGTTTGGTCCGCGTTGGTCCACAGCCCTTTTGCAGTCTATTGTTAAATAATTCACCATTGCAGCTCTGCCGTAGACCAAAGCGACCCTTTCCCCACTATGTTGGTTTTGGACCGTCGCAAAAAAGTTGTGCGTCCTGTTCCATGCTCCAGCACGGTTTGCACTCACACTCCATGCGGACCGCACCCGAGTCCAACTGCACCGTGCTCTAGCACACCTCTTCCAAGCGGGCCAGGGACGGCTAAATGCACTCACACTGGTTAAACGAACCACGCTTCGGTGGTCAAATGCACTCAGGCACGGTTCAAACTGCCTAGTGTGAGTACACCCTAATTTTCATCATATGTATACCTCAACTATGCGAGACAAAATAAGAAAAAAAAATACAGAAAATCACATTGTAGCATTTTTAACAAATTAATTGGTAAAATTCCTCTGTAAAATAAGTATTTGGTCACCTTCAAACAAGCAAGATTTCTGGCTCTCACAGACCTGTAACTTGCTCTTTAAGAGGCTCCTCTGTCCTCCACTCGTTACCTGTATTAATGGCATGTGTTTATATTATTAGTATAAAAGACACCTGTCCACAACCTCAAACTCCAAACTCCACCATGGCACAAAGACCAGTGATGATCTCTACACGCAAGATCTCACACTGTGGGATCAAATTGATCACAAGAACTGTGGGCAAAAATCCCAGAACCACACGGGGGGACCTAGTGAATGACCTGCAGAGAGTTGGGACCAAAGTAACAAAGTACCGCCATCATTAACAAAAGAATGAATGGGGCCATGTATCGTGAGATTTTAAATGTGAAAACCTCCTTCCATCATTAAATGCATTGAAAATGAAACATGGCTGGGTCTTTCAGCATGACAATGATCCCAAACACACCGCCCGGGCAACGAAGGAGTGGCATCGTAAGAAGCATTTCAAGCTCCTGGAGTGGCCTAGCCAGTCTCCAGATCTGACCTCCATAGAAAATCTTTGGAGGGAGATGAAAGTCTGTGTTGCCCAACGACAGCCCCAAAATATTCCTGCTCTAGAGGAGATCTGGATGGAGGAATGGGCCAAAATACCAGCAACAGTGAAAATCTTGTGAAGACTTACAGAAAACCTTTGACCTCATTACCAACAAAGGGTGTATAACAAAGTATTGACTTGAAATTTTGTTATTGACCAAATACAATTTTCCACCATCATTTGGAAATATTTTTTTTTTTAAACCTACAATGTGATTTTCCTATGATGAAAATTACAGGCTTCTCTCATCTTTTTAAGTGGGAGAACTTAATAGAATAGAATAGAACTTAATGACTAAATACTTTTTTACCCCACTGTATGACAAGAACCGAATAGTTAAAATGTGTGGGAACAAATGCGTCTTGATGATGACAGATACATTTGATAAAAAAGGTATGTAATGGATTACAATCAACTAAAAATTGTTCTAAAGGTAATTTTAAGTACACAATTAGATTATACCAATCAAGGTCAACCAATTACTTAGCAATTTTGTTCAGGTGGTGTAAAAGGTTACAATAAAATAACTAAATGTAACCTTAAAATAAAATAATACTTAAACAAAACATAATCAGGTCAAAGTCTCTGAATAACTTTTGAACCCAAATTTTGTCCACTGTATGAAGAATATTGTGTATAATATGTCACAATTTACTTTATTTTGCTATCCTCATTTACATTTATGAACTAAAGGCTTTTACAGACAGCGCTTATACTAAACTATGATTAGGCCATAGTTCAATTAGGACAGTTAAGTAATTTTTCTGAACGTGCTTGGAAAGAAAAAACATTATTGGTGAGCATCTTGAGACAAAACACTGATATATTTTAAGCTCAGTCAGTGCAAGTTTCTTTCATTTAATACACGTCAGACTTACATTTTAGTCTTTGATTGGGCTTAAGCCTTGTCTTTAAAACCTGGGTATATTGTCCTGCATCCATTAGTAAAGAAATATAAAAAAAATTATCCGTTGTTTGAAATATTTTTGACTTGACTATATAATGTATATATATATATATTATAACAGATATAACAGATATAATATATATTATATAACAGATTTTTTAATAAATATTTTCTACAACTCCACTGACAACTTGTCAATATAAAAATAACAATTTAGAGCATTTCATCATGCTCTCACCTACAGTGGGAGTTTGAAGATATGGTTCTTTGTGTTTTCCTCATCTCAGCTGATCTCTTATTTCTTAAATAACTAAAATTCATTTCCAGCTACTGTACTTTACCAAGCAGGTGGCTCACGCTCCTGTATGTGACAGCTTAATGAGATGGTTGAATGAGCCTGCATCTTTATCACCTCCATATCTGCATCCAGTTAACTTGCAAAATCCTTCAATAATGCTCTATAAGATAAATATTCTCACCTTGAACTACAAGAGTACAGAATTTCTCAAACTTTTAAAAGGCCAAATATATCATTCATGAACTGCTGACAGGCACTCCTTTAGAAGAAACCAATAACCAATTGTTATTTTATTTGATTAATTATTAAATTAAACTCATATTAGGTTATTAAGTACACTACCCACAAACGTTAAGGAATACCTTCTTTATTACACCTGTAGTTTCATTCCATGAAAGACATAAGTGAACATTGAAATCTTAGTATTTTTATCTTAATTTAATTTTCCTTTAAAATCTTTTGCTTCAAATCAAAATGTGCAATGCTGTTTTTCATTTATTAATGTAACTCGATTCAAGGTTGAAAATGGTTTATTGAAGAATCTGTTGAAATATAAAAAGGAGGAATTAATTGAAAAGTATTGGGAAGCTCTCTGTGTTATGATAGAGCATTGGTAGGCAACAGAGAGCAGGTCCAATGCAGTTTAAGATAATCCATAAAGATGCAAGTCCAAAATTCATCACAAAATCAAGAAAGAGTCACAAGAAACATTTGAGATAACACTTTAAACAACTCTCTCGACAATAGCAGTTGTCGAATCAGTTCCAGAGATGGAACTGATTTTACTAAAGGCGGTGGCCACGGTGGGGTCAGCAAAACAGAGAGTAGAGACCAGCTTGAAGCCAGTGGTGGAATTTAATGCAGCAGATTGATTAGAAGGTGGTACAGATGGTGGTTTTGGTGGGTTAGACTTGGTTCAGGAATGGATTCTTGGTAAGAACTTGGCTCAGGATCAGAAACTTGGACTGCACTTGGCTGCGGCATTGGAAAACAATCTACTGCCCAGACACACACAACACAGCCACTGCCATGACGGGAAACACTGCAGACAGAGAAATCACCTTCATATACTCCACTGTAGAAGGCCTTTGGATGCCAGCTGCTCTCACAGACCTTAATGGTATGTCCACCAAGCTGGAAACCAGCCTAAAATGCCCAGAGGAAGCTTTAGTGTTTTCAAATGCAGCAGTCCTGATGACCGGAACTCTGATTTGGTGTCCATGAAAACCGGAAACTCTGGATTGTCATCCATGGTGCCTGAAGACATTGGCCTGGCTTCCGGAATGGCTGGAGGCTATGGTGTGGCAAACTGTACAGGGCAACTTTGGCAGATGAGGCGGTAGGTGGATCAGCTCTGGCAGGTGGTGGCATCTTGTGTGACGCCAAAATGTTTAGGGGAGATGTCCTCTTCCACCTCCCCCACAGTGAATGCAGATCCACAAAACATGAAAACAAGGTCAATATATTGTGCCAAAGACCAACCTGGATCCTCATCAGATAAATTGAGGTTCATATCCTGGTCAGGCCCACTCCAAAAGCAGTCCCTCAGCAATGCTTCATCGACAAGTACAAGGTGGCTGTATAAAAGAAACTCCTCCACATAGGCTCCAATACTTCGTCCTCTTTGATAAATGGAACAAAGTCTCTTTAACGGGTCACAATAAGTACCTTGCATGATGAAAACTGCTGGATCCCTTTTTGTGGTGAGTTGTTGTGTTACGATTGAGCATTGGTAGGCAACAGACAGCAGGTCCAAATGCAGTTTAAGATATTTTAATAATAATCCATAGAAATAGAAGTCCAAAATTCATCACAAAATCAAGGAAGAGTCACAAAAAACATTTGAGATAACACTTTCAACAACTCCCCCGACAATAGCAGTCCAGGGCTTAATACACGCAGACAAACGACCAAACAGGTAATGGAACACAGCTGACGCTAATGAGAACACAGCATAATGGGAAACTGGACCTGTCGGCGATTCAAAATCATGCCATGTGAAATGTGTTCCAACTGAATAACATCGGTGATTACCTACAGCCAATGAGAGAGCAACATCCAGGGCAGTGAAAAGTTGGGGGACGAGTTACGAAGGTATGGAAGGTAATTATCCTCGTACATAATCTTCTTTTCTTTGCAAATGAGCGCACATGCAATTTGTATGGCAAGCTTATTTTTTAATTTGAATAATAATCCCAGTCTCACGTGAGAACTCCGGTCTTGCACACGTGACCTCGCGTTGTTTCCTGGTCCCGCAGAGCCCTTTGCTATCTGAGACTGAGAAAAGCATATACAGAAGCACTGTGCGCAAGAATCACTTTTTGTGCTCTATAAAATCCATGTCTAACTATGGATGAACGATTCTAATTTAATGTCTCTAATTTCACACTTTAAACTGATTTCATTCCAGAGAAAAAGAGCTTATTAATTGAAATGAGTAGTCTAATAATGCAGTCTTTATACTCTAGCTGAAGTAGTCAGATACACAAAGAGTATCTTCTTTGTCCCTAACAGCCGATGTTGATTATTTTTATTTGTGATCAGACTCTCGAAGAGCCCGTATCTTTCACACAAGATCCGAAGTTACAAAGAAGGTATAACACAAGAAGCCATTCAAAGAAAATCGATTAAAAATGCAAAAGCCTTTTTCACCAGTGCTGTCAAGCATCCTTACAGAGAGGTTTCCCTCTTGACTCCTCGAGTGACACAGCAGAAGGCATGCTGTGATGTTTTAAAGGAGTCTGAGAGCACTGCTAAAATGTGATTGGGTCAGAGAGACAAGCTTCAGGGTGTTTGAGACCGAGAGCTTCACGGACAGCAAGAACTGTGCCTTCCGCTACAGCCAAATTACAAATTGTATTGCTCTGCAGTCTAGGCTCACTTAGCATGCACACTGCTGGGAAAAATAGCCTCTCGCAATAGAAAATGGCCTGCATGCATGCCTGAGTGACCTCCATCTACACCAACAAATGAATTCAGACAGACTCCCGGTAGACAGAGATATCTTTGGATGTGGATAAAATACTGATGCATCAAATGAGGTTTGGTTAAAGAAGTCTGAACGCGTAGTTTACCTACTACGACTGGAGGAGCAGTTCATGCACTGGGAAAGATCCCAAAATGTCATCATTCGCTCATCTTCATGATGTTCCAAAACCTAATGACTTTAATCCCAAAATAATTTTTAATTTTATTATCTATACTGCTTTTCCCATAATTGCACAGACACAAAAAGCCCAATTTTCAAGAATATACCTAAATTTAAGTAATATGAATTAAGGGTAAGAGTATCATAAATATAGTCAATCATATTGCTCTATAAGATGAACAAACAAAAAAAATAAGTAATTATTCAATTAGTTAATCTTCCCGTGTTTGTAAACATAAGAACCTAATCCGTTTGATTATGTAAATCAATAATTTAGGCTCATCTTGCAACCTTGATTATTTGTTTCATTGAAAAGTTCTGCCTTAAAAGAACAATTTACTCCCACATCAGATATTGCTATTCTCTTATGATAATGCAGCTAGGACTGAAATCAAGATTTCTAGTGTTTAACAACTACAATTTCAGTTTTTTTTTCACACAAAGCTATCATAATCATGACTTCAGAATCGCTGGAATATAGTGCAAGTCTTATTTATGAAATGTTTTGATAATGTCATATTCACATTTATTAAACTCTACAATTCAAAAGTTTGGAGTTGACAAGATTTTTAAATCTTTTTGAATAGCTCAACAAGTTTGCATTTATTTGATCAAAAATACAGTAAAAATTGCAAATATAGATATATAAGTCTAGATTTTTTTAGAAATCATTGTAATGCTGATTTGGTCCTCACTAGCCATTTCTTATTAATATTAATGTTGAAAACAGTTGTGGTGCCTAATATTTTTGTGGAAAACCTTAAAAAAGTTAAAAAATGTAAACATTCAAAAGAGCAGCACCTATTAAATCTTTTGTAACATTATAAATGAGTCACTTTTATTTTTTTATTTTTTCAAAAAGCATTTTTTGTTTTACTGAAAAAAGAAAGTCAAGAAAGTGCATAAATATTCCAGAATTTTCATTTACTATCAGTTTAGGATCATGCCTGGGTGCTTCCTCTGAACAATGCAGTTGTGTTCTTGAGTAAGCTGTCAGCTCCAAGGGCCCCCAAGGCCGTCTTACTGCCATGAGGCCGTGTGTCACACAAGCAAAAGTTATGCCACATATGTGCTGACATTGCTGAGACAAGAATTCCCATGAAATCCCGCTAAAACTAATTGCCTCAAGTGGATTTTATAACAGTTAACGAGCTCAACCTATACAACCATGGAATCCTGTCATATGAATAATACACTAAACATGCTCTACAAATGTAAGTACAATAAACACCCACACAAACACTCTTGGGTCTTAGCACGTGTGTTATCCTTTAGCACAGATGGCTTGTTTCCTTTGGAATAAACCAACGCCAGAGGCCACAACAAGAGCAGTGACATCAGTCTGGGTTCAATTAATCTGAAGTCACATGAAGCTCATAGACCACAGACGAGTCACTCATCAGCAGCCTTGCACAAACATCACGGAAACACACATGATTCAGTTCACGTACTGCGGATTTCAGCTGTGGCCCAAAGCTCTGTGGTTTACCTTTTACCTGGGCGCCTCTCATTACTCATAGTCACTGAAGCTATCAACACTCAGCACGGCCTCTGTGCGGGTGGAATTGTGAAAGTAGATAAGCACAAAACGCTTAAAAATTTCCACCTCAATTGCTGATCAAAGATACACACGCTAAGACCTGTCAAAACAGCCTGGTGTGCTGCAAGTGTACTAGTGTAAATTAAAGGTTATCTCTAGAAGATGTTTCCTTAACACAACTTTTTTAATGCAACAAGAAGTGGAGGAATATTTGTGCTAGCATGTATACATATGATGTTGAATTTGTGGTTAAAATAAATATAAAAAATACATATATATGTATCAAAAATCTAAATATGCATATTATCGCTACGCATTCATGTTTAGAAATAGTCGCCATGATACAGGAGGGAAATAGCAAATCATATGATCACTTATCAAAACTGTCTTTCCGTGAAAAAATTGCACTTTTACCAACAAAGAAGAACAAACACAAAATGTAACAAAATACCCCAATCTATATAACAACAAAAATATACATTACACATTTCCATTGTGAAATCCAACATAAGAGAGAGATGTTAAGCCTATACTCTTCATGCATAAATAACCTATATCTGCCAGAGTCCTTTGAATGACATTCAAGATGCATGAATATGTCTTATGTCAGCATATATCTCCTGATGCCCACAATGTCTTACACGTCAGTGCAATTAGAATGAACAAGTAAATGGCAACCCATGGGGAGAAGTTATGCAATTTGCTCTTTTGGGGATCATTAAGGGGATAATTAAACTTGTTTCATGTGAGATAAAACAAGCATATTAAACTTTTGCTGTACTCAAGATACATAGCATGGAAAACAACTGACAGTGTTAAATTCCGTAAATGACAAATGTTTTTTTAAGTGATTGCAAGCTAGTAAAACAGTCCATACAATGTAGAAAACAATCATCAACAACATGCAAAAAATACTAATTGATCTTTAATCCAATTTGCATTTTACTATTTATATAGTTAGCTGTAATGTAACATGTCTTGCTCTGTTTTAAGTTATGTTGTAAGGAATTTAACTGATTTCTAACAGCGAACAGCTTTATTTGTCTTGCTTTAAGCATAGCCTCTTGAGCTTCTTGCTATTAAAAGTTTAATGCTCTCTATAAAATTAATACTGAAATCCTCTGAGGCCATTTCTCTATAGTTGCAGACAGAGAATGCAGGGTCAAATTTACAGTTTATAGCTAATTTATTACAGTGCAGCCATCATTATGCACATCTTATGCAGATCGCTCGATGACAATGCCACATTCAAGCTTTCCAGAGCACTATGTAATCAGCTGAGGATATGTTATACTAATCCAGATTTGCAGTTCTCTTTACAGTATTTTTTTAATATCTTAGCACATGCGGTAGTAGTTGATTTTAAAATACGATACTGTGCAAATAAAAATGGTGTTGAAACTTCAGTGGCCTGGCTTGTTAAACTAGCTGATGCAATGACCAATGGAGCAGGAGCCTGAAAACTGTGTGCGTATGTGCGGTGGAAGTATTAACTTTTAAGAGGCTAAATTTAAACCCTGGAATGCAGAAGGCTTCCAGAACAACATAAACTCCAAATAAGCGTAGTGCTACTGTACTGGCGAACTCTACATCTGGATTTATAGAAGTGTGCCTAAACAACACTGTCAAGTCTCAATAGACCAACTCTGAACATTGGGTACTGGATTTCTAGCCATTTCTCTAAAGACAGAGTTGCTAAGTCTGAGTCATTGTGAAACTGTGTTTTTAGTTTTGTTTTTATTATCTACGCTTACAATAAATCATATGTTATGCCATGGGTGCTTAATCTACACTTATTTATTGCAACTTGATTATATGCTACCCGCTATTGATGTTCTTCAGAGTAAATTGCCTTGATTATGTGAGCCTTCTTTCTGATTTAAAAACAATTGATTTTCTACCATTTGAACAAAAACAAAACCAAAGAGAACGAATAACATTTGGATGCATATAAAATGCCCAGGAACTGGAGTGTGAAAACTGTGCAACTGCGCAGTCACCCAACAGCAAAGACAGAATTGGGACACCTTTCACAGAGGTCTGGGGTGCATTAATGTCCGCTATTTAGTGAGACTGTAACCTTCACTGCCAGAGTTCTCACTGTAACGCTTTAACAGGGAAGTAAGGTGTCACACACCTGCCTCATGCAAGATGCTACAACAGACTGCAATAAATTGGATTAGATTAGCTGTTAGATTTGATCGATGATGCATATGCAAATTAAAACAATGCAGACGCAAAGTCATCAAGATAACAACTCAACATATATTTTACACTCTTTCTGTTAGATATCTAGCTGGGGTACCCAATAGCTTTTTATATGTTTACATACATGTATGCAAGACACTGTGTTCCGACCAAAACCTTGTCACAATATTCAACTATTTCATTAGATGCATGGGGCCTCTTTAAACAGTTGAGTTAAGGCTGCTCTGTGCCTGCTCAAAATTTGGTATAAAAATGTAATGCTGGATAAAACACAGACTAAATTATTCCTGCTCCGAGCAACTTTGCCCCTGAATTTTGAAGTATACAGGTTTCACTTTTGTGTAAATGCATTTATGCCACTTTTGAGCAGCGTTAAACAGTCTCTGTAAAAATACCAAAAAGCCAATTTAAAAGCACTTCTATACCAAATTTGGCAATAGTCGTGGAATCTGTACTTAGCTAGAACAGATTGCTCCATTGTTCATGCATATCAGACCTAGGACAAGAAAAAGCTGTTGTTTTTTAAGATTTGTTCAGAAATGTTAAAAAAAACAAATATAAATTAGCTTAACTGTACAATGCCCCATCTAGACACCCCATAAATATCCTACCCAGTCTCACGGTATTTATTAGTGGCAGGGACACATTTATTTCGTTATTTTTGTCAGACCACATTTTTTAAACTAGGATGCATCCAATTGAATCTTAGTTTTAAAAACGTGCTGGACTCACGAAAATAGATAGATTAAATTAAATGACTTGACTAAATGACGAACTGCCGTGAGACTGGGTTGAAATATCCTACTGATCAACAGTTCACAATTAAAGATATTAGCTGCAGTAGGCAACTTGGGACACACCTACAGTACTTGCAGACCTGAGCAGATGGTGAGATTTGTGACCCAGCAAGTTTGGAATTTTTGCAAGTTTAGGTCTGTTGTTCAAATAATTACAGAAATATAAAATATGTCATGATGTAGAAAATGCTGCTTGGATTCCTTACCAGTGTAAGCTACAAGACAACCTTCAAAATATGGTAAGGAGACCACACAACACCTTTACCAACCGTCTCTACATTTTCATAACTAACTAACTAACCATTTAACTCCAGTGTGACAGTAATTCACACCACGGTGTCATATCCTATCATATCGTTTACACAGGTAACTGCCATGCGCCACGGCATCTATGTAACCAATCTGCGTCTAACCACAGAAATAGAAAAGTCCTAAAGAAGGTGAGAGGATCGTATCAAATGTGATCGCGTGTGGGAGTACTTTTTGAACACACTAACAAGGCACTTCTTTATGGAATGAATAAATACTGCAGAATTATGCTCGACAAACAGCGCACGAGTGCCAACTGGATTTATTTACTAATCGCGCGCGTTGGCGGCAGTTATAACAATCACAAAAACACATCACTACCTTCTCAGACAAGACATGCATATCACACTTTGCTTAAAATTAAAGTGGCATCAACATCATGTGCCCTTGCACCTGCCGGATGCTCATTGAATTCCAATTCACGCGCGTTGACTACAGGTGCGTCGCGAGCGCAAACTCGCACCTGACTCAAGTTCCAAATAAGGGAATAATACTCTAAATAGAAGCTAATAAGACATCTTGCTACTGTATATGCGTAAGGACGCCAAATCAATATGACCACTAAGAGAAGCCCAACAGTGTTGCGTTACACCCGGCGTACGAGCCAACATTTTTGATGTCTCAGCATTACACTGTCTTTATAGTAATTAATCATTATGAATGCGCCAAAAAAAAACAATATACAGCATTTGGAAAATAAGCAACGGTGTTTTACTTACAGTTCGTAAGAACTGAACCTCATCTTCCCCTTCACCACCTTCGGCCATGGCTGTAGAAGAGCCTGCCTAGACTCCGAAAGCCACCACTGACAGCAGGCAGCGGAGCGGTGCTTCTCCTGTCCTGCTGATATTAGCATAGTGCTCCATCCACAGCCATATAGGGGAGAGCGGGCAAGCCCACTGCCGCTGCTGTCACTCACTCGCTCTCAACGCCAGTGGAGCACCAACACGAGGACGATCGCATCTGCATCACCTGCGATGCTTCTATCAAACGGAAAATATGATAAAGTGGGTTTAAGTCAGCATGTAAAAAGACTCTGTGTATATACTGCAATATTAAACGTATCTCACAAGCAGGCTTAACAGGTTCAAATGGAATGGCGCTGTAAACGCTTTTTGGCTTAATTAAAGCCACTGGGACAGTGTTATACACACAATTAAAATGGAAATTATTGCATTTTACTTCGTTATTATGACCATGAAGCAAGACTGAGACTACTGGGCTAATGTCATTTCTAATAGATATAAGCATTCGAGCTCTATTAAAAGCTGAATAAAATATTTTTTCATTTTAAACGTAGTTACTGTTTTAGCCTTTGTCATATTGTCAAAGCATTAATAAAAACAGAAAAAGATAAAGGTTGCAGTAATAAAATAACTTAATAGATAATAAAATATTAACGAAAAGGTGAACATAAAATCTTATAAAAATAAATAACATAACTGGAATACTGGAGTAATGGAAGAATATTTTCCTACAAAAACAAAAGCTATAAATGGTATCTTAATGAACATTCAATTTTCAAGTAGACTATATCATTGGCATAACTAGGCGTCATCATCAGTGTAGTGACAGGTGATATAAAATACAAAATGCCAGTAATCTTAATAAATCAAATATAATGTTATTATAATAAATAAGAACAGGCTAATAATATATAGACTATATTTGAAACAGCTCTGCAAAGAAAAGCTAAAACAAAACATAAAAGATGGAAAAAAATTGGTTCTGAAGATACGCGTTTCTAAGCATGAGATGTATTCAGATGAATAACACAGCAATTTAAATCAGCGCATGTCTACAATCTCATGATTCTACAGGTACTTGGCCGAGTCTCCGAATTAAATTCTGGGGTAATAGTTCCATCTGGCGACAAAATCTAAACTGCAGTCACTGGATCCTAGCATTAATATCCTGGCCAGCGCATGACATTTCCCTCAGCTTGCGTGCCAACAGCAGCCTGTCGTGGCGAGCTGTCAGGATCATTAATTCCCCCTGCTAGATCATGTCTCTGAAAACTTTTATTAAACACTTAATTTGGTTTTCTTAAAAAATGAACACTTCTGCTTGCATGCCTGGTTAATACATTGTTTTTTTTATTTTCTTTACACAATACAGTAAAACTGACCTGTCGGTGCTGATTGGAGAGTTATCCATCAGTCACAGCCAGAGGAGAGACTATAGGAAAGGCATGGGACAGACGAGACTACAGCTCAAACAAATACCAGTAGTCAGTGGATGATGGTAAGAATTATTTTTTATTTATTTATTTTAATTTTTTACAGATTACTAAGATTAGTTGTGTATATTATAAAGACTTTTACTTGTTTTGTCTTGCAACCTGTTAATAGCAACTACTTTTACCTAAGGTAAAAGGTCTAATTTTACCTTGTTAAAGCAAGTCACAAGAGCTTATAAATAAGCAAAACTAAAACCAGTTAAATATAAAAATGCTCAGATGTTGTCATTTGAAATAATAAAGTTAACTAATTTGGATGCTTTCTTTCATGAAAGTACCCACATGATGGTTAACACCCTAATAAGCAAGCAGACTGTCATGGAGGGCAGCAGCACTGTTCTTCAGCTTTACTAACCAATCAGAGAGAGGAAACAGATAACTAAGTTTCTGCTCGTCATTAATGCTCCAGGCTCCATGAAGAATGAAAGGGCAGCTCTTAAGGGTAAAACTTTGATTAATCCTGGCATGAAGGAGGAGGTACCGCTAATGAATGAGCACAAGGGTTTCGATAAGATAAATGATGTCAGAAACAAGGTGCTTTCTGAGGAGCGGTTGGATTCGCATGTGGATTGCAAATCCAAGGCTGTAATGGGAAATCAACAGGGATACAAGAATTCAGACTTGGAAAGTGACCTTCGTAGTGGAGAGAATCTGTGCTGCACCAGCAACCTGGAGAACAAGCTCATTATTTCTCCTAAAAGCCAGAGAAAATCCTCAAGAGGGCAGAAACAGAAGAAATTGTGGACAATGAGATCACTGCATGTAGAGAATAGGATGTACTTTAGCAAATTCAAACTAAATTCAGCTACTGAACAACCTTCATGCAAAGTTGTAAAAGATGAAAAGAGACATTTCAAGCATGAGGGTACTAGGATGAAGACTGAATTTAAAAATTATTCAGCCAAGGATTCAAGGAGCTTTGAGGAAGATCTGTCCAGTGAGCTCTCAGAGTATGACAATGTATTTGAACATGACTTAGATGGGACAGAAAATCTTCATGAACTGATTAAGACTACTGAGAAAAGTCTTCAAGGGAAGCAAACAGATATAATTCAAACTCATCGGTGTGGAAATAAGTGTATGGAGCAGCAGGAAGCAATGCCCAGAGTGAAAGACAAGATCCTCGAAGCTGAGAACTTTATCTACCAGGTTTGCACCAGTTTAGACTGTTTAAAAGACAGCAAACATACCTCAACCACAGGTGCGTCTTTGCCTATGGACAGACCCATACCCACAGAGCACAAGGAGGGTTTCCCTTTGGAGCTCTGTGAGGAACGTACGCAAACAAATAATACATCAGGAAGGAAGAGGATTTCTTTCACCTCTTCAGATGCTACACTTTCAACGAGAGGCTTTAGTCTGGACGCTGTCTCTCCACTATTATCCGGTCTGTCCTCAAGCACCTCCAGGCCTCTGCCACAGTACCACATTCTGGCACTATCTGAAGAAGATGCAGAGGACTACAACAGTACTTATCTGACACAAGAGGAAAAATATCTGTATGGCAGCACAGAAAAGAGCACCTACACTGGATCTGAATTAACAGTCAATGAGAAGATTATCAGTTGGACCCCATCCGCTACTCCAACGATCCCAACCTCTCCAACTATAGGTGTGTAACCTCCCCAGCTAAAAATTTTACGTTATAAAAAACGTTCCAGTAACGTTGTCATTAAGTTATAAAAATGTTGTTGTTTAAATATGCAGTTTTTTAGACATTGTAGTAATGTTCTTGTTTGGTTATAAGAACTTTATCCAAAATGTTTTTAGAACGTTTGATTCTAGTTATATTAATGTTCTAAGAACATTATTTAAAACATTATTAAAACGTTCCATTCCCTATTGTATTAATGTTCTAAGAACGTTTTCCTAACGTTCCTATTAAGTTGTAAAAATGTTATGTTTGAACGTTCTTAGAATGTTCAAAACGCACAGTTTTTTTAGACGTTGTATTGACGTTCTTGTTTGGTTATTGGAACGTTTTTCAAAACGTTTTTTGAATGTTCCATTAACAACTCAATGAGAACGTTTTTATCCTAACGTTTTTAGAATGTTCCACAACCCGTTTTTAAAACGGTGCGCTAACAACACAGCGATAGTGTTTTCATGTTTATGTTTTTACTGTAAAACATTTTTCAATTGCAGATAAAGTTAAGGGAACATTCTATTAACATTATCAAGAACAGTTTTTTGATAACTTTAATAGAACCTTTAGAAAACGTTAGCCAACTTTACGAGAACGTTTCCTGTTAGCTGGGTCTCTCTTCTCAAGATTATAACACTTCTAGATTCTGTGATCTTCTTGTCTTTTACTTGTTATTGTAAGTACTTCTTTCATTAAAAAAAAAAAAACATAGCATTTCATGGCTTTATATGGTAAATCTAATATTGTGTTTACAAAAGATTATTTCAAATAGATGCTAAATTCTGTCATGAAAGTGTAGATGAAAGTACTCAACATAAAAAAAAAACACTTTTTTTGACAATATTATAGTGGTTTTTACTCTATAATGCAGCCAGGGAAAGAGACCGCTTTATTAATGTAATATAATTTAATACAATTTATAGAATTGATAGTATATTTTCTGTATTTTATTACAGTTTTGTTATACTTAAAATATGCCTCATGCAATGCTTCTTCAGCTTCAGAATTAAAGTGTTTTGAAAGCCAAAACATATTGAGGAGGGATTGAGAAAACAGCAGAGCATATTACTCCCCACAGAGCCTGTGATCACTGAGGTGGATAGGAATGCTAAACCTAAACCTTGTGATGCTTGTCATGATACAGATTTACACGGGGTAAAACGGTGAAACATTGAAGACCTGCTGTCCAAAACCCAGAGGCATACTGTTTCTATAGGTTGCAGACGGTCATATGATTTTAGGGGTCAGAGAATGAAACATGGTCTGGTACTGTAGTCAGTTAAGTGGTGGTTCTTGAGGCTTGTTTAGGAATATGAAGATTAAAACATTAATGAGGCACGAAAGATTGCAAACCTTTGATCTCCCTGTTCTTGATGAAGTAATGCCTAAAAAGGGAAAAGGATAAAGAATAAGGAATTTGGCACAAAAAGGCTTACTTGTGGAGATGGCTAACAATACACTAAATCTTTTGAGTATCTCTTGGGAGCTTCTTTCAGTACAGATGCCTGTTTGAAAACACAGTGGTAATGAGATTTTGTGATTTGTTGTGTGCTTACACCTGTTCATCTACTGGCTGTAAAGACAGATTAAGCTAGTGAAATGATTGTTTATTAGCAGCATGCTGAATAGACCACAACATGCGTGTGCAAAACATTTTTTAGTGTGAAATTGCTTATTTAGAAGGATTTCTATATTGCTCATCCCTTTATTGATAAACTCATTTATGTCTGCAATGCATGGTCCCCATGTGAATGTAGGAGACAGTAACGTAAACGTGGCTACCTTCTGCTTTATGTTAAGACTTTTTTATGTTTTACTGTAGCAGCAGTTTCAGCCCAACAGCCAGCTGTTAATGTTCCAGCTTTACTGGAAATGGCACCCTGAAGATGAGTCAAACCTGCACCCTCTCAAATGAGATTAGAGGCACACAACATGACAGTAGGCTTGTATGTGTGTGTGTCTCAGTCAGATTAGAATTGACAATGCCCGTTCCAATACTAAAACCACACATTTTAACTGAGGATACAGGCTGCTGTCCACTGCTTACAAAAATAACTCACAGCATGGAGCTAATGACATCGCTACTCCATGTCTACCAGAGAATTCACAAAGATTAATTGTTTAATCACAATGGATAAAAAATAACTCCAAAGATAAAGGAACTCTATATTTTGGAATTTAAAAGTGCCCACTGCATTATAATAAACATGTTCCGGGGCTGTCACACTTTGACCTTCCCATTTACATTAACGTGATTATACCTGATATTGGATGGTTTTTTTTTTTGTTTTTTTTTATATACATATATATCTATATATCTGTATATATATATATATATAAATATATATATATATATCAGTGGCGAGCTCAGCTTCCCCTATAATGTCACAAAATGAATGGTCAAATTATGTACTATTGTATTAACATTTTATTGACTAAAA
>JAUCMU010000043.1:10735822-10783729 GCA_032275025.1 Enteromius treurensis
TGACTTCTTTTCATTCTTTGACTGACAAAGAAGATGTTAATGATCAACAAAAATGTGTTCAAAGGCAGGATGGTTTCGATGATCAAGGGGATGATTTTGATATAATTGTTCAGACTTCACAGACAAATGCTGGTGAAGATACAACGAGGGACCATGTCAACAGATCAGAGCATCAGAATGTTAATGAAACTGATGAAATTGATTTTTCTTCAGGAAATGAGGAAGTGGACTTGGACCTGAATGTTGACCACCCGAGAGATAATTACAACAAAACATCAGGAGCATGCCGGACTGACCAAGATGTAACAGATGGTCAAGCTGACACACAGCCTAAATCACTTAGCAAGGTCTCAGCCAGTGACAGTGCTAACAGACTGGACAAACAACCTGAGAACCCAGCACACATTACAGTGGATGATAAAGAATCTGATTTCAGAGAAAGATCTTTATACAGCGATGCAGGGTTTGTTTTAAAAAACAACGATAAGGATATGGGCAAAAACACACTAAAGCAGGACATATCTGGAAATGGGACCGTTGTTATGGATTCAGGTAATATCAGCAATGAGGAGCTTTTTGGTGTTGTGCAAAATAAGAGAGAGGAAGGACACATAGAGGAAAGCACTAACAATAATGGCCATCAAAACTCTGCAGATGTTCCAGAGGTAACCACAACTGGTGCAAATGAACAAACTCTGATTAACGACCACCAGACATCCCCAAACACAGACATTAAGACCACATTAATACATTGCGAAGTTCGTAGTCTCACCGATAAAAGGGTTCTTTCTTCAAACTCACCTGCAAACACCAGAACTGTAGTCATAACCCTTGCATGTGTTGAAGACACTTCTGCAGGATCATGTGTTGAGACTGAAACGATCCACTCAAGAGACGAGACTGCTTTTGGTCTAGCTACATTCAATAGAAACAGTGCAGAATCAGACAGCAATTTTGTGGAGGTCCATCACAAGAACCAAATGAATCATTTTGAGACTGGAGGTGAGGTTTCAGAAGGTTTTGGCCTCTGTGAAACTGAAGAACACAGTTCATCTAGTAATTCAGAACCAGAACGGTTGACCATCCAAGTGAAGAAGAAGAAGAAACAAGAAGAAGAAACAATTAATGAAGAGAACAAAGAAGAAATATTACAACAAGAGCCTGTATTATATACAGATTCATCTTCCTCTGAGAAGACCTCAACAGACCCAACGTCTAAAGCTGTAAAAGAAAAACCCCTCCAACTGTCGTCCCTTTTCACGGGGCTGCTCAGCCCCAAGAAAGAAGCCCTTGAGGAAAAAGACACTCCACAGCAACCCCAAAGCCCTGCCAAAAGAAATACCGATCAGTCTAACAAGAAAGAAGTTAAGGGAGACTTCCTAGAACAGCTTACCCAATTCCTCAGCAAGGGGGAAGGGAAGAGAAAGCAAGAGACCATGACAAGCCCCCCACTGTCTCCAACCAGTCAGGACCCTGCAGAAAAGCCAGAGACAACTGTAGAGGAACCAGCCATTCTCAATCTCCAGTCTGAGGAAACAAACAAATCCACAAATGCAGAGACGGCCTTAGGTGCATTGAAGGCTTTCTTCACAGTTAAATCTGCCAAAAAGGACACTTCAAATCGCATGGACCTGGATAATGTAAAGAGGAAGATCAACAGGGACAAAGACGTCCTCAAAGCCTTCTTTGAAAGGAGCTCAAGCAAGTCTCCAGACAACAAAGAAACTACTGATTCCAAAGTATGAAGTGAACAGATGATTGCATTTGATGCTAGCGTCTCAATATCAATACATGTGAAAAGCCTTATTTTATGTGCACCTGTGAAATGTTAACATTTTAGTTATTTTTATTTATTTTATTTTATTTTTTTAACATATTTCAATGGTATAATATACACTAATTGTGTCTATTTTTGCCTTATAGGCTGAGGTAAGTGAGGAGCACACCCCAAAACGACTTCAGACTGTTTGGCCTCCACCAAAACCCAAAGACGAAGAGGAAAAGATTGGCCTGAAATACACTGAAGCAGGTAAGACCTTATTGTATAATCAGAAACAAGCAGTAAGTGTAAATGTTTGCTCTGATTCCAATATTTGCCAAAGTATCTAATGACACAACTCTGTCCAAACAAATTCAATACACATCCACCCTAAATGTGTTCTTAGAGGGCTGTTCTACAGATGACATGACTCAATATCACTCTATTTGTTATGTGTAAGACTATATATTTTCTCAGTAATGCATTCTCTAATCTAACACTATTGAAAGTTACATTAATGTGTACATACAATACTATATAATTTTATAATCACCCTTCTTGAGCGTCAGTTCCATTGCCCATATTGCCGTGTCTTATAGATTTAAAGGGTGTGGAGTCCGCAGCCTCACCTAAGAAGCACAAACAGTCAGAATGGTGCTGCCATATGTCTTGATCTGATTGTACTTGAGGAAATTAGTTATCTTACATAAAGGTCAGACAGTTTTCCCATGGTTCTCATCCATTTATAACAGGCCCACCACTGCCATCTATTGGTAATTTTACATCTGCAACATTTATTGCATATCCAATTTTTTAACCCTGTTTATGTGAGAGTAAGATATTTTTCAGCAAGGGTGCTTTAAATTGATTTTAAAAAACAACAAATGCCAAAAAATCATTAGCATATTAAAGGAATATTTCACCCAAAAATGAATATTCTCTCATCATTTACTCACCCTGTTTTGGTCACTATTGACTTCCATAGTAATTAAAAAAAAAAAAAATGGAACTATGGACTTTAATATTGACCAAAACAGCCTGGGTACAAACGTTTTTTCGAAATATCTTCCTTTGTGTTAAGCTGAAAATTCATACAGGTTTGAACTTAAGGTTGAGTAAATGATGGTAAAATTTTAATGAAATTAAAGACTGTTCCATAAAGATATTTTGTAATATTCTTACTGTAAATTTATCAAAACATATTTTTTGCACCCTCAGATTCCAGATTTTCAAATAGTTGTAATAGTTGTAAGTTACCATCTCCTAATAATTGAATGGTATAGTGTATTTATATACAACTTATTCTGTATATTTTCATATGGTAGAGCTTTAATGTATCACATTTCTAGAACTATTCAGTGGATTTTGGGATACATTTAGTCATATCTTTGTTTCAGAGCACCAGGCAGCTCTTCTGCAGCTAAAAAGGGAATGTAATGAAGAGGTGGAGAAGATACAGGTGAGAGGCTCACTAAAACAAAAGTTTATACATAAGGGGAACATTTGTATAAAATGTAAAGATTAAATATTAAGCAAATATAAAGACACTTCAGATGTTCTACATTATAAAAAATTTAAATCTTCGGAGGAAACAGAAATGTTTATATACTGTATGTTCATGTTTCTACTTTTAAATGCAGACTGACTTCAAACTAGAGCTCTTCAGGTTACAAAAGAAGAATGAAGAGGATCTGTCCAGACTAGAGACAACCATCACCAGCTTACAAAGAGAGAGAGACAAAGAAAGAGACAGAAACCACAGAGATGTTGCTGTGTCCACTGAAGACAACATCAAGCCACAGGCCTACCGCTCTGTTTGTATTCAGACAGAAAAAGAGACAGTCATCAAGCCTGAGGAGCCCAAGGAAGCTCAGAGCATTGGTCTTGACCCCCTGCCTAAAATTGCTGACCTCAACTCAACAAAAAACTTAACTGGCAAACAAAAGACAGTTCCTCCTTCAGCTCCCCCACCTGTATCACTTCAATTACAGATGGATAGCAATAATACTTCACTTCCTCCTCCTCCTCCTCCTCCTCCAACAGGCCCTTGTGCTCCTAATGTACCTCCACTTCCTGTTCAGCCACTAGACATCCCAGGAAGTGTACCTCCGCCACCTCCTCCACCACCTCCACCAATGACAGGATGTGGTGTGCCACCACCACCACCACCCGTCCTCCACTCTGCCCCCCCTCCCCCTCCTCCTGGAGTTGGTATCTTTTCCAGTAAAGCGCCAGACAATTCTCCTCGTAAGTCATCAGTGGAGCCGGTCTGTCCAATGAAACCGCTGTACTGGACACGGATACAGATTGAAGATAACAGGTATCTCTTATCACCTTACCTCATATTTTAATTGACGCAGGTCAATAATTTAGCAGCCTGCTTTAATTTTTTTGTATCGTTTATTTTATTTATTTAAGATAAAGGATGAATTAATTTGATGCCTTGTTCAAAAAAGTAAATCATATTTCAACAAATCTATTTGACTACTGCAATTAACATGCAGAAGCAGAAAAAAACATAAAGCAGGAAATGATATGTTCAAGAAGGCCCCCCATGACTGTGTCTCAAGATCAGAAATCTCTGGGGGGGAAATCAGATTTTTAAAATAATTTTTCTTTTCTTTATCATGGTTAAACTTATATGCCATTGACCCAGACACAAATATGTCATTTGTATTAAATATACTGAATACAGATAAAAAGAGACACTTCTGATCATCCATCACTCCCATTGTTTTAAGATATCATGTCATAATATCACAAAAACAAAATACTTATCCACTGACACAATTTGTAATCATTCACTGTTATTAGTACACTATTATAGTGGGTTTTAAATAGCTTTAATTTTTATTTTCTCAGATTATATTTTATTATATTATATTTTAGAAAAATTTAACCTTTGCTTTTGTCATTTATTAGGTTTTTGTGTTTTTATATAACTCTATATAGCTAATTACTTATGTGGCTTCAATTTTCTTTTATTGGAGTTTTAGTTTTATTAATTTTTATACTTTAGTGCAATATTTTATTACAGTTAGTTGCCAAAAACGTTTTTCATCAAATTTTTATATTTGACTAAATTTCCTTTTTATTTCAAATTTTTAAGAGTTTTAGATAACAACACTGGTCACATATTTAAACAGCTCTTAACCACTCTAAACTAAATATAAAACCTTTAAAAAAACACCATCCCACTCTACCTGTATTCCATATAAACATTCCCATTGTTCATCACTCATTACATTCCTCATACACACAATGTATGTCCACAAGTGATGCTGACATTTTCAACTCTCCCTCGTCAGACCTCATGGGGCATTTAAGACAGACCACTGCAGACATTTGTCTGCGTGAGGGGCCAGCCACAGGCCGAGCGGCAGTCTTTCCAGGACCTCTAGTGGCGGTGTGGATTTCTGTGGGATTCGGCTCCCCTGGCCACCTCTGTGCTGTTGCAATGTTATTTGAGTCCTCATGAAAGCTTTCTGCTCTCTCCGTGAGCATTTTGTCAAGCCAAAGCCGAACCCAGTCAAGCTTAGCTGTGCGCCGTCGTCCTGGCTCCTTAATTATTTTTATGGGAGAGAACATTTAGCAAATCAGATTACTCACATTGAGCCCCTGTTGATTTTCCTTTTCCTGCTTTTAGGCATGGTTACCCAGCTACAGTAAATAACTCGTGTAACTTTGGTTTTATACAGATGCCAGTATTAGGAAATGCTTTGGTCGTGGCCTGTTCTGTAACTTTGATGTGTTAAGATTCAATCACTATAAGCCTTAAAGTGAGCAAAAGTGTTGAAAACGTCAAATAGTCGGAAAACATAAAATCTCTCATCATCTGTTTCTGTTTTTTTTTTAAGGAACAATATGCTATGGAGTTCCTTGGAAGAGCCAGAGATAATAAACACCAATGAGTTTGCGGAACTGTTTGCTAAAGCCACATCGCCCACCAAAAGAAAGCCCCTATCTGAAGCCTATGAGAAGAAAACCAAAGCCAGGAAGGTACCACTCTTGCCTGAAGATGTGAAAAATGATATGAAATAGAGAGGATCCGTCCCGTATTTATATAGCAAATGCAAGGTTGTTGGTTTGATTTAACTATTTTTAAAAATACACGTGCACTTTAAGTCACTAGAAATAGATAAAAGATTTCAGGAGTGTCCACTAGGTGGAGCAGTTTTCAACACTTTTATATATAGATAGATAGATATCTTACTGGAACACTAGCATAAATTATGCATTCACCTCTAATACTTACATTTCTATAAACAGAAACATAATTTATCAGGTGCTGTCACTTGATAGAATCTGCCATTTCTGATATAAATGCTTATGTGTAATATCAGGATCCCACACATGCCTTTGAAATTGATATAATTATATAGGAAATGGGAATAATTTGAAATAAATGAACCTGTTTATGAAATGTGATCATGCTATTGTTACCTTTGGCAGGGGGATTTTATAATGGAAGTTTGGAATTTCCCAAAGGCTTTTTGTTGTTCATTCATTCCACTTTTGCATAATACAAGCATGAGTCTCTGCGACCTTAAATTCATACGGTAGAGTAAGCAGAAAGCACTTAACTTATGATCTAAGTCATCTATTCTGTGGTGGGATTTTAGGTCATTAAATTACTGGATGGCAAGCGCTCTCAGGCCGTGGGCATCTTAATCTCAAGTCTCCATCTGGAGATGAAGGACATCCAGCAAGGTAAATCACACTGTATATATGCTCATATATGCTGAGAAATACTCGACCACCAGCTTCGCAGAGTGTCATTTTATTTTATCCAGACTCATTTTTCCTCCACTAATAATAAACAGACATGTTAAAATTATACATATTTGTGTGGCCTGGATGGTGAAAGGCAAGTAAAGACATGATGTTGAAATGATTCTGTATATATAGACATATCTTGCAACAATGTGATTGGCTCCAGCTCTTATTAGGAATAAATTGGCTGAATGTTTGTTAAATAAACTTGTCTTGTGGTTTACCGCTAGATGTACTCGTTGGGTTCTCCACATTATGGCGTTTACATCAGTCCTACTTACTAAACGTATACTTTTCCCATTGAAAATCTTGAAGTCATCACAGCTTGGCTTAACAGAGTCAGACATGCAGATGTTTTTGATGACTTTAGTAAATTGAGCAGCGAATTCCTTCAGGAAAAAAAAATGCTTTCAAATACATATTCAGACACTTTTACATTCATGTATCATGACATACACGTGTTTAATGACTTATCAGTCTTCTTGTCTAGAGACTAATACTTCTTCCCTACACAGCTGTTTTGACTCTGGACAATTCTGTGGTTGACTTGGATGCTATTGAAGCCCTGTATGAAAATGTAAGTATCCTGCCATACTGCAAATTTATTTATGCACAGGCCCACGCTGAATCCCAGCCTCCAAGTTTTGCACTACATTTGAACATCCATCATTCACAAAGTACATATCCTGTCGAGATGCGACTGGTCTCAAGTGAATGACATAGTGGTATGATGCGCAACAAGTCTCTAGGCTCGTTTGAGATGTGCCTTGCCTCGCCTGAAATTTAGGTGATAGTAAGCAGTTGTTGTGAGGGGAGGAATTAAATAAACGGTCAAGAGTCAAGACGGAGTGAAACAGATGCCTACTGGCCCGGATTGGGCCTCAAGTTGATAACAAAATGCACCTACGTTTTTGTTGAGTAAAATACTTTTTTCCCCAATATAAGTTGCCGGGTTATTGATCTATCTGTCTACGACATAACTAGAAATGTTTCTGCATCTCTTCTGCGGATCTCCTGACTTGTCTAACTTCGTCGCGATCAGTTTCAAAAAGGTCAGAACACGATCCACATCGTCTCTGATCCTCCCGTAGGCCCAGGAGGTCACGTAACTCATTCAGAACATGCGCAAGGGCGTTCTTTACCGTAATCCACCTAAAAACTCAGTGGCGGGAAAAGAGTTAATGGTTACAGACTGATCCCATTCACTTCCAACTAATGTTGCACTGTAACCCAGATTTCTGCTTATTTAAGTGCTGAAAATAATAAGAAGAATAACTGAAACTGAACTGAACTGAAGAAAAATAAATTGACCTTTAAGGGTTAGTGCACCCCAAAGACAGCAACACACATGTTCCTAGGTCAAGAAACAGAGTAAATGCATCAGTAAAACAGTCCATGTGACATCAGTGGCTCTACTTCAGTTTTTAGACGCTATGAATAAAAAAATTTGTGCAAAGAAAACAAAAAAACATAATTTACTCAACCATTCTTCTCCCTTAAATTAATTCTTCTGCCATTTTGGAGAGTACCTTAGAACGTTTTTGATGTTTACTGCATTTCTGGACCTATGTTAGAAACATATCAGTTGTGTTGCTGTCTATGGAGGGTCTGATAGGTCCAAAGGTCCTACGGGTTTGGAACGACATGAGGGTGAGCAAATAAAGACAGAATTTTCATTTTTGGGCTGAACTAACCCTTTATCTTGTAGGATATTTCCAATGATAATATTTTTACTGTATTTAACCAGTATTTACATCCATTCAACTTGCATTTCTCAACAAAGTCACTATAGAACATACACATAAATACTAGTTCCAGTTCCAACATAACTAAATAATTTATAGTTCCTTTGTGGTTTCATGAGTTTATGTGTGTATCATTGGTCAGTTGTCATATGAATGAGTCTGTTCTGTTTCTCCCAGAGAGCTCAGCCTGAGGAGTTAGAGAAGATTAAGAAACACTATGAAACCTCAGACGAGGAGCAGGTCAAACTACTGGACAAGCCTGAACAGTGAGATATTCCAGAAACACACCAGATAACTCACTTTTTCATGCAACTAGCGACTAGTGATACGTCAATTGTCACTTACAAGGGCACTTTTTTGCAATGAGTGCTTCTCTAAGGTTCCTTCATTTGAGGACAGACGAAGACAGAGTAGTGTTTTCAACACTACGCACTTTAGGCTGACAGATGTTCATTGCTTTTTCTTGACAGGTTTCTGAATGAACTCTCCCAGATCCCTGAGTTTTCCAGTCGAGTTCACTGTTTAATTTTTCAGTCGAAGTTCACTGACGCCGTTGCCTCCATACAGCGCAAGACCGAGATTATTCTTCACGTCTGCAAGGTACAAAGGCACTTTTCAAAGGGGTCAGACCTCAGATACTATCAAACATTTGATAAAGTATCAATGCTGGCATTCTTAACAGTCAAAAACAGCCTTTCAGGCAGCTGCCGTTTATTCAAGTGAGGTCTAAGTGCTTGCTTTGTCTCCAACATCTCCATTATGAAGAGTGATAAATGCACAAATAAATGGTGATGTGTTTTAGTATCTGTTGGAGAAAGACAGTGTGAGGGAGGTGATAGGACTGGTGCTTGCTCTGGGAAACTACATGAATGGAGGCAGCAGAGCTCGAGGACAGGCAGACGGATTCGGGCTTGAGATTCTTCCTAAGCTTAAAGACGTCAAGAGCAGGGTAACCTTTTTAACCTTCCATTTTATCAGGCCGAGTTTGACACTGTGAAAGCCTTAGTCGCCAACACACAAACACACTGAGGTGTTTGGTAGAGCCTCAATGCAGTTTGTTTTTCTGTTTCTTGGCGGTTTGTATAATGTGATTGACATAATTCTTTATTAATCTGCAGGAAAATCTCATTAGTCTGTTGGACTACATTGTTTCCTACTATCTCCATCACTTTGACAAGGTAAATCATGAACATGTTATGCTTCACATGCAATGTTTCATTTTTCACAGTGCAGATCTGCACACGTCACATTATTTCAGAGTTAATGGCTAATTTGGGGTTAATTTATGTCTTATTTTTCTTCTGCTCATTTATTCAGTGGTACATGATAAATGCAATTCATACAATATAATTCAACAACTTGAATATGCCGAAATGCAGTGAAATTTTTTTTTTAATTAAAAGTAATAAAAGTGTCAGGGTTCTCTCATAATGATATAAAAATAAGGATTTTTTTATTTCATTTTATTTTTTAATTTTTTTAAATGTTATTAAAGTTTTTGAATCCTATATTCAATTCATATTATATTATATTATTATTATATTAATTAATTTTTAACCTTCTGTTTATCAAAGAATACTGGAAAAATATTTATAATTCCACATAAATATAAAAAAATATATACCTTTCAACATTGATAATTATAAGAAAAGTAATCTCAGTCAAGTCATCATATGAGAATGATTTCTGAAGCATCATGTGACACTGAAGACTGGAGTAATGGCTGCTGAAAATTCATCTTTACCATCTTTACATGTACAAGTACAGGGCAACGAAATGCAATATTTCATAATATTACAATTTTTATTGTATTTTTGATTAAATAAATCCAGGCTTGGTGAGCAAAAAAAAAATGTTTTGATCTAGATTTCTTTTCTTTATCATGGAGACTCAAATATGTCCTCTCTTCAGGACGCTGGGACAGAAAAGAGCATCTTTCCTTTGCCCGAACCTCAAGATGTTTTCCTTTCCTCCCAAGTGAAGTTTGATGACCTCTCTAAGGACCTCAGAAAACTGAACAGAGACCTGACAGGTAAGAATTACCAAAGACACTCTGAAGGGCTTCAGAAATGATTTAAGCGTGCCACTGATTTACTCTAGCATCAAAAGAAGCCAGATTACATGGGTTTGAGTGGATGGATGGCTCCAATCCTGCAACATGGCTCCGGCTGAATCCTGAGGACTTTACAGCATCTGTTAGCAACAACTCATTATTAAACCACATTAGATCAGGTGGAATACACAGACATGTTTGCGTATGTACATGGAGACGAAGTGGAGTCTGTGTGATTTTGCCCTGGCGCCTTTTAGATATGACTTTAATCCTGCCCATCAGATGCTTCTGGCATTGTGTGATTCTTTAGCTCCGTCGGAGAGGCCAAAGGCTACAGTGCTTTGGCGCTTATGTAATCTGAGAGAAGAGCAGCTTATCGCTGGCGGGATGGGCTTTATCTGCACAGAGATGCACTGCCGTTCTCGTGCTACACTGTATCAGTCCGAGTTCAGTGTGGCCCTGCAGATGTGTGTCAGAGATTCCTTTCTTTACCTCTCAACAAGCCTTTCTTATCGGGCGACGGAGAGACTGCCAAATCTGGCCCATCGCGCTCTCCCTTTTTTTTTTTTTGCTTCTGTTTGAACTCCCCTCATGACTGCGAGAGAATCATGTCTTTGTTTTTTTGTTTTTGTGCTGTGTTTGTTCGATTTTTGGTGTCTTGGGTGCATTACTTATGGCCCCACTGAGGTTTTGGCTGCTCAAGGTGACCACATTTGTCTGCGATTGTTATTTTGCGGAGCAAGAAAGTGCTGCACTAATCAAATTAGTCACTGTGTGCCTACACAAAAAGGGAATGTCCCTGCGATTTTATTTTCCAGAGACAATTATGACAACATTGCGAAGCACATCTAATGCTCTCAGTCTCCACAGCTGATTCATCTGGTTTGTGTTTGAGACATCTTTTTGATCTCTTTGTGATTGTGGTTTGGCTCACTGCGGTGCACAGTTGAGAAAACCTGAATGTAGCTGTGAGCCATCTTGGCGGGAAACTGCAAATATGAGAACCTAATCAAGCTAGACTGTATTGGATCAATATTTCTCGTAGAAATGCTGAAAGACGCTCGACTTGCCAGTCGTGTTCACAGTTTACACAAATGCTTAATAAAAACAGTAGTGTGTGTAGCCTTATCTGGAGTGAGATGCAGATGGAGCATGTCCAACAGTCCTGGGTTCCCATCAGGGTGTATTATGGCTGGGGCAGGAGACTGGCTCCTCTGATCCTCTGATTGGACGGTGAACAAACAGTGCTGCGTAGGTCCACGGGTGGCACAATGACTATCTGAGGATGCGATCAGAGGTGCATCAAAACAGATCTTACCCAGAGAAAAAGACATTTGATAACCTCTGACTCTGTCACAGGTGGAGCTTTAGCTCTATTGTGTTTCTTGTTCACTGGTTAGAGGCAGTAGCTTAGCAACACGTGCAAACAAAAAGAGTATAAAGGGATTGTCTATTCATAAAATTAAAAATATGTGACATTTCAAACCTGTAGGACATAATTTTTTCCATGGAGCACAAAAGAAAATAATTTGAAAAATGTCTTGAGTGGGTTTTTTTTAATTATTATTGTTCAGTGTAAGTCACTTGATGACTTTAGGCCAAAAACGTTTCAACATCAAAAGAAGTCTGGCAAGTTTGGAATAACGTGAGGGTAACAAATAATGACTGTATTATCATTAGCAATTACTCTACTTTGCTCATCACAATTAGGCTGATATGTCAAAATACATACAGTACAATATCTACATACCTACAGTAGAATGCTGTTGCTCAACTAGTTTTTAGACTTTGGAAATTCCCTCATGTTACGCATTTTCACATTAACCGCTCATAATCAACCGCTCCAAATCAATTTAATGTAATGATTATTTTTACAGATGTAATCAGCATAATTCACCGCTGTGATGTTGTGATTAGGCATGAACAGAATTTGCTTTATCAACTGAAAGCGCTTTCATTCCATCTGCTAGTAATCAGTGATGTTCTAATGGCTTTGACCACAGAAGCTGTGATTTTATGACTTGATAAAAGCAGATTAAGCTGAAGTTGTGAATGAAGCATGGGCGTAAATCCCGGGAGGGGGGACAGGGGGGACATGTTGCATAGTGCACAGCAACTAACACGCCAAAGCCGTTTCCCATGCATTATTATATTTGTGGCGACTTGGCATAATGTTAACATTAACGGTAGACGCCCCAAGTCTCCCGGAAGTTCCAGGAGTCTCCCGTATATTGATAGGGGCTCTCTTATGCCCGCAAATTGTATAAAATACCCCAGAATCTAGACCAAGCAGGCAAGCGTGTGCATGCGTGGCATTAATGTCTGCATCGTGCATCTTAGAATGCGTGCATAAGACAGAGTGAAGAAGAGGAGTGAGAGAGAGCTTGCGTGCCGTGGATCTGAACTGTGTGTGTGTGTGCCTGTTCATAGCGCGCGCTAGACAGAGAGCTTCCTGATTGGTTTCTTAAGCAAAATTAGCCAATCAGCTTGGATGGAAGACTTTTATTTTTTTTCTCGTGGACCGAGAAAATTGTGGAATGGGAATTGTGAAGTGACAAACATGGTTTTAGTCAAAATTGTATTGGTTTCACCAATAATACATTTTGAAATACAAGGCTACATTTAATAGATCAACAATTGCAATTGAAAGTAACTTTTCTATTGTTATATATTTAAATATTTAATACATTCCTGTGATGCCAAATCTAGCCTTTAATGTGAGTTTAAGTCAATTTAATGCATCATTAAAAAGTATTGATCTCTTTAAAAAAAAAAAAAAAAAAAAAAAAAAACATTAATGCATAAATTAGTCATTTTTATTATTTGTAAAATAATATATTGGTTACATATTAGCACATACGCAGTCCTGATTAGAAAGAGTTTCACTGTTTTGCTGTATTATGCTTTTTCTTGACATTTAAAGTGTCCAGATATTGATGTCTAAAACATTGGCAGGTAGCTGCCATTAATGTACACTTTGTTTTAAATCACCTTAGCGAGAAGGCATCTGCAAAGAACATAATAGTTTAGCTTCGCTGTGGCATTTCTACGTACTTCAAAATCAAGGTTATCGGAATAAAAAGTTAGCGCTCATGGTGGTCTAACAAAAAAAATAAAAAAATCAGACTGTTTATTTTCACCTAAAATATTGCGTTAAGGTTAGTGTAAACTTTGTTTCACAATGAATGACTTCTTCAAATTGGACCTGGTCAGGGACTTTACTCTAACCCAATGTTATTGTTTTTGCGTCATACAGTTTGTGAAAAGGATGTCCTAACTGTGTGTACCAACTCATCTGATGAGCACGTACATCCCTTCAAGGAAAAAATGGACTTTTTCATTGCCAGCGGTGAGCTATGCTAAGATAAGCCCACACTAGCTTCTAGAAGAGGATCTGTATTCAAAGATTTTAAGTCTTCTATTTATGTGCTCTGTCACATCAGCCAATTCCTCTCGCCTTACCGTGTTCAGATATGAAGTCTCGCTGGTCTCTGAGACAACCTGCCTCTCTAGATGATCGACGGAGAGGAGTACAAAAGTGTGCTTAGATTGCATACAGGATTGTTTTGTTTTGCAGATCATAGAGGCAGATAAATGGTGAAATAAACTTGTCGTCATTTACTACAGTTCAGCTAGATGAGACAACAGTGAACCAGATAAATTTGATTTATTCTGTATGTAGTTTATATATGTATTTATATACATGTTTATGTTATGTACATAGCAACAAAGCTTTTCCTTTCCTTACATTCTTCATACTACAATTATTTGATTGTCTCCGCTACGCAGATAAGACAACACACATCCTGCAGTCATGAAGAATATCTGCTATGTGCTCTTTTAGGGGACCTGATAAGTGTCTGTGACTCCGTACCTGTACGAGATAGCTGGTCGGGGTCAGAAGACAGACACAGAGATAGGAATCAGGGAGACTTTGGCAGTGAAGGAGACTTCTTAGTAAAGGAGTTTCAACATAGTTGAGTTTGAAGCCCTTATAGAAATGTTATGAATTATATGACAGATTTATAGTATAACTGCATAATCGCTGTCTAAAATGAAGATCCTGAAGTAACAGAAGAGATATTGGGGCTTAATATTGACTGGGGTGTTGATTATGATATAATCAAAATGCACACGTCCTAATTGTTGATATATATTTTAAATTTGACAGCACAAAAAGAACTAATTACTGTGGAAAACAAAGTGATATCGGCACGTAAAAGGTAGAACACCACTTTTGTTCAAAATATTACAGAAAAGGCAAAATTTGTAAACATTTTTGGCATTATCTCTCATGTTTTTCATTCATCAGGTTCTCTGAACTAGTGGAGTACTTTGGGCTAAAGCCACGTTCTGGAGAGCCAGAGATTGTGCCTGGCCATGTTTTCACACTTTGGTTTGAATTCTGCAATGATTTCAAGATCAGGTGGAAGAGAGAGAACAAGGTCATATCCAAACAGAGGTGAGTAGTTAACAGCATCTTATATACACTGCCCTCCAAAAGTTTTCAAACGCCCTAAAAAAGTGGGGTTTTGGACAATACTGGTATGATTTATTTTTGTTGATTTTGCACTGATATGGGACAACACTAACTACAAAAACATTTTATTACATTAACACTTTATACATAGAAAATACTTAAATCCTCGCTTCAACAAAATATCCATCATTAGCAGCTATTACAACTCTGTATAATATTGGCATCAAATGACGGAAAAAATTATATTGGGTTGTTCAAAAAAATAGCAGTGTCTGCCTTTTTCAATACAAACTCAAATATTTACTTCATAAACTGAAAAAACATTCAGATTTATTTTTCTGTGAATCACTAAACTAATATTTAGTTGGATAACCACTGTTTTTGAGAACTGCTTCACATCTGTGCTGCATGGAGTCAACCAACTTCTGGCACCTGTAAACATATATTCCAGCCACGGATGATTTGACAATTCCTCTGTATTTCTTAGTTTTGCCTCAGAAACAGCATTTTTGATGTCGCCCCACAGGTTTACTATTGGGTTAAGGTCCAGGGATTGGGCTGGCCACTACATAACCTTAATTTTGTTGGTCTGGAACCAAGATGCTGCTCGCTTACTGGTGTGTTTGGGTTCGTTGTCTTTTTGAAACACCCATTTCAAGGGCATTTCCTCTTCAGCACAAGACCTCTTCAAGTATTTTTATGCAAGCAAATTGATCCATGATCCCTGGTATGCGATAAATAGGCTCGACACCATAGTAAGAGAAATCATGATGCTTGCACCACCATGCTTCACGGTCTTCAGAGCGTACTGTGGCTTGAATTGAGTTTTTGGGGGCCGACTGACAAACTGTCTGTGGCCCTTGGACCCAAAAAGAACAATCTTGCTTTCATCAATCCACAAAATGTTTCTCCATTTGTCTTTAGGCCACTCAATATGTTCTTTGGCAAATTGTATCCTCTTCAGCACATGTCTTTTTTTTAACAGTGGGGGCTTTACACGGGCATCTTCTAATTGTAACAGTACTCACTGGTAACTTTAGACTATCTCTGATCTCACTGGAGCTGAGTCTTTGCCATTCTGGCAATTGTTTGATCCATTCGTGTGGTAGTCTTCCGTTTTCTTCTACTTCCTCTTGTTTGGCTTTTCATTTCACAGCACTTCCTTATATGTCCCCCCCCCCCAATCAACATTTTAATTAAAGCACGCTGTTCCCATCTATCTCAGGTTTTCAGAGAGAATTGCATGTACAAAATGTGCTGGCTTCATCCTTAAATATACCTGAATGACACCCGTTTCTACACATAATAAATGGCATCCACACTGCTATAATTTTGAAAACGCCCCTTTCGCTTAATTATTCAATTACACAGACTCATGTAGTAATATGATTTATACCAAAAACAGTTATTGATCTGTGTAGTCATTTTTGACTGCTATTATTTTGAACACAACTGTATATTGCCATTATTATGCAATCAAAATGAAAATGATTATTGCTGGTCTTCAGTGATAATGTCAAGTGACTTTAATGTACAGTATTTGCACTAAAAAATGCTGATTTCATCCAAAATCACACTCTGCTCTGGTCCAAGGTAATGATGACTTCTTCACTGGCGGTTTCTGTTTTTATTTCACCTTTAAATCTTGCTTGATTTGTAATGATGTGGTTAAGTACAATCTCTGCTCTTTTTGACTTCAGAATCAAAGAGGCCCAGCAGTCAGTGCGCAACATGACAGCAGAGAAAAAGATTGAGACCAGAAGGGCAAATGCGAATGGACTGGTAAGAGTCTGAGTGGCAGATAGATAAACGGTTCAAACACTAGTAACTATTGTACTTCCATGGAACAGGTTTTTACTCCAGACACTTGCTATAGGAATAGTTCACCCAAAAATGAAATTTTGCTGATCATTTACTCACCCTCAGGCCATCCAAGATGTAGCTGAGTTTCTTCATCAGAACAGATTTGGAAAAATGTATCATTACTTCACTTGCTCACCAGTGGATCCTCTGCAGTGAATGGGTGCAAAGTTCAAACAGCTGACAAAATAACAACAATAATAATAACAATAATAACAACATGACTCTAGTCCATCAATTGATGTCCTGTGAAGTGAAGTGTTTGTAGGAAACAAATCCATCAGCATTTGAACTTTAAACTGTCGCCATAACCCATAAAGTTAAAAGTTTCAATTTAAACAGCTTTTCACGTCACAATACATTTATTGATGGACTGGAGTTGTGTGGATTGTTGAGATGTTTTTAAGACTCATTCACTGAAGAGGATCTGTTGGTGGGCAGATTTTCCAAATCTGTCGAAACAAATTAATGTACAAATGAGCACATTTTTAGCAAATTTTCATTTTTGGGTAAACTATTCCTTTATACTAAATAATGCATGCACAGCTAAGTTGAACTTCATGATGCATATTTCTGCATATTTCAGAAAGAGAGATTGCGTCTGAAAGAAGCAAGTCTGACCACCAGCTAACCCCATCTTACCAAAGAGGACCAAATACATTAATATTTGAGACCCAGGCACTTGCATTTTTGCCAGGGTCAGAAAAAGGTGCACCTGCTGGTGTGGCAGTTTTCCCTGAAGACTGCAGAGTTGGAAGATAACAATCTGTCTGTCAGTGTAGTGATCCCAAACCTATGTATAATCCAGCAACCAATGGCTCACCAAAATTCCATTTGACCATGTTTCAGATACGAATGCTGCTCCAAATGAGAAACATTTAAGAAATGTTTCTATTACAAGTTAGCCTGATCTGTTCTGGGATTTTCACCAGTCTAAACAATCAAAGAGTTGAAAAAGCAGTCTCAACATTCAACTCGGAAAAGAAAAACTTTATTTTGTAAATAGATTTTGTAACAAAGTTGAGTAACTTTTAATGCTCATATTAAATCATTACAGAATATAAAAACATGTGAATTAATATAACATTAAACTACCCTATCAGTTTTATTTGGATGAACAGCACATATTTTATTGATGACTGTTATGTGGCTTCACCACATCCTATTCCCATTTAATCACAGTAATATGTCATTTTATAATAAACTCAAAGCTAAAAAGTTTTCACTAATATAAAAACAGTTTTCCGTGCATATCACTTGTTTTCTGTAATGTTTGTTCACCTAGATTTTCTTCATCGAGTGATTAAAAAGGCAGTAACTTGGCACCACATTCTTTTTACATTTCAATATGGTATAAAAACCGGGGGGTTGATGGAGTGGATTTGAGGGAGAAAATGCTTATTTACATCCATAGCCTAATAAGCAGTCCTACATTACAAATCAAGCTACAAAATAATCTATTTGCATCAATGCGCAAATCGTGCTCCACACAGTGGAGAATAATATAATAATATACGCATATTTTAATATTCACTATTTTATAGCATTTATAACTTATTCAACTTGTTTTATAATACATTTCATTCCATCAATTGCATTTCTTCACAATAT
This sequence comes from Enteromius treurensis, assembly GCA_032275025.1. Classification (NCBI taxonomy): domain Eukaryota; kingdom Metazoa; phylum Chordata; class Actinopteri; order Cypriniformes; family Cyprinidae; genus Enteromius; species Enteromius treurensis. The sequence continues at coordinate 10,754,104 of JAUCMU010000043.1, forward strand.
AAAGGCCTTATTTCTAATGATGGAGGACACAAAACGATCATGCCCCCACGTATGAATTTGTGACTTAAAATAGCTGACAAACAGAGACGTCATCGAGCTTAATCCAAGTCCACAGAAGTACAGCGGCACTGTTTGACGCGGCGCACGCGCTTCTTCTTGGTGCTGGGAGTCTGTCCGGGACAGAAGAGCGTGTAAGTAACGGTGGTGAAACTCTTTGGCTTGCACACGGAGCACGACTGAAACGCACCGTCCTCTTGGTAAATGTGCCGTGGGATGTAGAATGAGTTGCACTGTCCGTAACAAAAGCGGTTGATGATGGCGCGCGGCTGACACCCGTCCTCGTAGATCATCAGTTTCAGCGGCTGTGTTTTACACCAGTCAAGTTTGAGGTAACGGCGCTCCGTTACGTGTAAAGCCTCCTGGCTGGAGTCCAGCACCTCGTCCCCGACTGAAGGCGGTCCCGTTCCCCTGGAACTGGCCTGCGGTGTCTGCGGTGACTGTTCCGACTGGTTTGGGCTGTATTTATTTGGGTGAGGAATGGCGCCTTGAAATCCCCCCGTTCCCCTGATCCTCGCCGGATTGCAGAGCAGCCACAAGACCACGATAGTGACGGCTAATGCGTCTTTAGTCATCCTTTAAATGGAAGAAAGAAACATAACATTAAATGCCCTTCAATATAGTTGTTTTGAACAATGTTTTCATTTTTAAAAAATGCTATATTTTATATATAAGCCTAATCAAAACAATTAATTACGTAACAAAGCATGTATAAAGTGCAATACCATTTGAATAAATTTACATGTTTTATGTAAATCGAATTGCTCTGGCATCTCATTTTTTAAAAATATAAAAATATTCCAGTGGATATGCATGCTTACCTCGGATTAATAAGAGTTCAGACTTCTTCACATGGACTGCAGCTATGTTCACAAAGGTCTTTGTCTACCATAACAAACTACGATTAATAGTAGGCTGAACCAAATGATCCAGAACTCAAGAGTCAGAGTCAAAATAAGGTCTGCAGCTCTGTTCTGAGTGCTGACATTTAAGAGAATGGGGCAGTCCACGCCTCCTCTCAGTCTAAGATCATTCACAGTATTTTGGGGATGGCCCAGTGCTCCAGGAGAGTAAGGAAGCTCGTGGTGAATGCATATTGTGATGTTTGTAATTTAGATGAATCATGAAGTTAAAAACACATGTCTCAAATTACCTGCACATGAACATATACATAATTTTTATTTGATTAAACGGTATTACAACAAAAATTGTGCCAAGTGAATAATCATTCATGGTACAGTCAACCTTTGCTGCTCTATTAATATTATTAATCATTTGAATACCATATATAATTTAATGCTGACTTTACTTTGAAACTGATAAGAATTTCATTGTAGAGATTTTCTAAATGACATGATGTTCAGGTCTTGATATTGCTTGGAGTAGGTTCAACCTCATCTTCCTCTGGAAAATGCGGCACTGATTTCTTGGCCACCACATTATCCAGTCTCTGTCCCATCAGATACGGATTTGCACTCTGAAACGCAGTCAGTGACAGATACTGTGACGATATTTCGGAAAATACAATATGCAACAGTGCTCCATCTAATAACTCATCGGTTGAGACTCACAAAGAAGCAAGCAAAAGGCACAGAAATTTGTATTTACAGCTTACCCTTTTTCTTCTTTTTGGCCCGCCCTTCAGTTTTTCATACAGCAGTCCTTTATTCTGGAAGAATAAAAATAGATATTTAGTACATTTATTAATCTTTGTGTATTCATAAGGTGGTATTTCACACTGTACATTACTAAACTCTCTGGGTTCCTATTTGCTGTGTCAGTGTCATGCAACCTGTTTACATAATGGCATTAGCATTGTACATCCTCATTTATTGCTGACAGTGCTATCAAATTATCTGGAATAGACTTTTCGAACCATAAAGGTAAGAATGAAGCGGTCTCTTCTTTACTCCAGTCATCATTTGACATTAAAAATAGAGTTTTGTAATGACGATAACCTGGTGTTCACTGCAGTTTAAATAGTCCTGAAAAATCTGAAATCTGTGTGTCATGTGTTCACTCACCCACTTCGCAAGTGCAGGGTAGTCATGCTCAGGGTCAAAGAGGTGCTGATGTTTCTGGAATTCCCGACTGAACTCTGCAGTGTCTGGAGAGTTCTCTAAACATCCATCAGCAGCTATAAAAACATCACTTTTTTAGGCCATTCACAAACGTTTAGAGTTGTCATTGCTTTAGGAGAATATGGTAAACACCTTCAAACCAATAAAATACTGAACACATTTTCCTTGCCGATCAATTAAAATGAATGGTGACAGTGTTGCATATTTGTGCATTCGGTTACATTTGTCATAACATACCAGTCTTTCCAAGAGGGCATGGATTGGGAGGGTCAGGGTAGCCATGGTCCTCGCTGAAGTCTTTAGGAACACTGTCTCCAGTTAACTCTGCAACAATGTTAGGGATGTTCCCATACGGCCCGAGATGCTGGAGTCCCTCATGGGCACCACCTATTGGACAAAGTGTAAACATGCACATGAAAACAAGCACATAATAAGTAGGCTAATGTATAAGAACCATCAGTGATCATTTACCGTTTTTAAAAACGTGTAATGTAATTACCTTGGATGCTGAGCGGGCCGACTATGTTGGTGGCCTGGTGCGCGGGATACTCGACCCTGGGCCGCGCGATGCCCAGCTGCTCCATCACACCGTGCAGCAGGCGCTGGATATCCGCCTCCGACACCTGATCCACCGTGCGTGGACTGCGGCCAGAAACTACGGCCATCCAGCTTATAATAACACTCAGCAGAACCGTGTGTGCCATTTTTGGAGCCGAACCCATCGTTGACTTTCACTACACCGACAATAAACACAACACGTAAACGTAAAATTATTGCTGCGCTGTATGCTAAAACAGTATAGTTTTTAAAGATTTAATATTTTATAGGTGCAATAGCCTATAATTTCATATTATTGAGCTCAGAGACAATGCGCATCCCTGTTTGCAACTACGTCACAAGTGAGCAGGCTTGATAAAAACATAACCTGTTATGTTTTATAAACGCATATTAAGAATCAAAAGTAAAACGCAGCGTGTTGTACCTGTAAAGAATAATCAGAAAAACAAATGTTAAGAGATAACCTACCATGTAATCTGGACTGAGAAAGAGGTTGTCGGGTTCAGCACAGATGCCGTCCTCCTCCTCTTCCTCGCTTCATTTGCTCTGTTGCCAAGCAGCGAATCATCCCACCTCTACAGATGATCACTGGCTTACGTAATGACTAGCACGTATCCATTAAAACATGCTGCTGGGTTTTATTGGGAACAGTAGGGCAAAGTTTAAGGAAATAAGGAACAGACTGTAAGGAAAAGGTTTAAGGAAATGCTATTTTAATAATAAATAAATAAAAACATAACCATAAGGCGTGTCTTGATAATATGGACCTGTCTGTTAAATGTAATTATAACATTAATACCTTAACGTTTACAAAGCAAATATAAACTACAATGCAAATACGCATGTAGCCTAATTCATTCCTCTTTAATATAACCAACAACAATGGCTTAAAAGGAAATTAATAATTTCCCTGGAAGTATACTTTCACAGGAACAGGCATTGTCATAATATTTATGGAACATCACCCCCACATACACATGCAACTCGGTATCTTTTTTAACTCATACCCTGCCATTTAGTTCCACATAATCTACAGTAGCCTATCACTGTAAAATATTTCTGTAGAAATTACAGTATTATTTGCAGCTGTTTGCCAGTAACTTACTGTAGCTTTAAATTTATGTTATTTACCAGCAATAGTTTGTTCAAAGATAAATTAATATTAAACATTAACAAATCTTTATCTTTACAGGACAAATTAAATAATATTACTGTAGAAATTACAGTATTATTCACAGCTGTTTGCCATAACTTACTGTAGCTTTAAATTCATTTTATTTACCTGCAACAGTTTGTTCAAAGATAAATGAATATTAAACATTAACAAATCTTTGTCTTTACAAATTAAATATAATAACAGCCATGCAAAGCATTTCTGGGAACCAATATCAGAAGAAAAGAGAAAAAGGTTGATGAGGATTTCTGTTTCCCAGAATGCTTTTTATGAGGCTGTTATTAATAGTTTTATTTTTGTAAAGACTTGTTTTTTTTATTGTTCATTTATATTTAAACAAACTGTTGCCAATAAATTTGATAAATATAAATCTACAGTAAGTTACTGACAAAGCTGCATAACTACAGCAATTGTTTTTTACAGTATATGTGTGTGTAAAGTTTTAGAAATCCTTTGAAAAAAATAAAATCTACAATAGGGCTTATAAAATTTAGAATGAATGAACAAAAAGTGAGGGGAAACATTTTGAAAATGCTGTATTTGTCAGATTAAAAAATAAAAACAAAAACAATGTGAGCCCGAAGTACTGTTACACATCACAACTTTTATTACAACAGTACATGTATATACAGCACAAGGCACAGTACAAATGCATACAGAGAGTTAGTTGGATTGCATTGAAGAGGTTTAGAAGCACTTCCTGTGGACGATGGAGGGACCTGCCTCATCATACTCCTGCTTGCTGATCCACATTTGCTGGAAGGTGGACAAGGAAGCCAGGATGGAACCGCCGATCCAGACGGAGTACTTACGTTCAGGGGGAGCAATGATCTACAGGATGAACATGAATATAGTTAGACTGTAAAAACTACAGCTATAAAAGAAACAAGCTCATTTTAAACAGACAGATGTTTACCTTGATCTTCATTGTGCTGGGGGCCAGAGCAGTGATCTCCTTCTGCATACGGTCAGCAATACCAGGGTACATGGTGGTACCACCGGACAGGACATTGTTGGCGTAGAGATCCTTGCGGATGTCAATGTCGCACTTCATAATGCTGTTGTAGGCGGTCTCATGGATGCCAGCAGATTCCATACCTGTGAGGAGCCACATTGCAAGCTATGTTAGCAAGGGAACAATTGTGATCTAGGTAAATTGAGGCTCAGCCAAAACATACCAATGAAAGAGGGCTGGAAGAGAGTCTCGGGACAGCGGAAACGCTCGTTTCCGATGGTGATGACCTGGCCGTCAGGCAACTCGTAGGACTTCTCCAGAGAGGAGGAAGAGGCAGCAGTGGCCATTTCGTTTTCGAAGTCCAGAGCCACGTAACACAGCTTCTCCTTAATATCACGCACAATCTCACGCTCAGCTATGAAAGGGAAGAGAGAGTAAGTATATTTTAAATTAAAACATTTAGTTAGCATGTATTTTAAAAAGTGCCCCCATTTGAGGCCATTTGTTCATTTTGAAACAAAATTCTGTATTCTAGCACCCACCTGTAGTCACAAAAGAGTAACCACGCTCAGTCAGGATCTTCATCAGGTAGTCAGTCAGATCACGACCGGCCAGATCCAGACGCATGATGGCGTGAGGAAGAGCATAACCCTCATAGATGGGGACGTTGTGGGTCACACCATCACCGGAGTCCAGCACAATACCTGTAACGTGAGGCATTGTCATGTTAAGAATTGCTTTCTAAGCATTACAGATGTGTATAGAACTCAAAATCTATGTGACTTAATAGCGACTTAATATACACTGACCAGTGGTACGTCCTGAGGCGTACAGAGAGAGCACAGCCTGAATGGCGACATACATAGCAGGGACGTTGAAGGTCTCAAACATGATCTGAAAAGAGAGCAAAATAATAGTTTCAGCCAGGGTTATTATTGTCAACTAAAACTAAGTCCATAAAAAGATAAATTACTTTAAAAAATGTAACAGCTAGTTGTCAAGGCAACATTTCTCTTTCTTATTTAAAGCTGAAGCACTATAATAACTTAATTTACTAAAGCTTAAAGTAAATCTTAAAAACAAAAATGCAAAAACATCTACATTTTTTAAACTTTAGCTAAAATACACATTTAAAAAATTTAAATCGAATTCAAAGTAGAAACAAAAGCTACCAGTACTGTTAAACACTTACTAATACGATTTTGGGTTTATGAAAACCAAGTCTAATGGGCCACAAGGGGGTGCTAGAGCATACGTAAAATAGTTCAGAGAAAAATTGTGTAATAAATAAAACTCATGAGAACAATACCAAAAAAAAAAAAAAAAATTAGTTAAGATTTATGTTATTCTACAATGGTAAAATTAAAATATTTAGCTTTTTTCTACAGTACAAATGAATTTGAAAATAAATAGCTGTTATTAATATGCTGCCTTTATATAGGGTGCCTCTTTAGGGCGTCATTGATTTGTAAATAGTTTGCAAACCCCTGCATGAACTTACCTGTGTCATCTTCTCCCTGTTGGCTTTAGGGTTGAGGGGGGCCTCAGTGAGCAGAGTGGGGTGCTCCTCAGGGGCCACACGCAGCTCGTTGTAGAAGGTGTGATGCCAGATCTAAAAACATTTAAATCGGTTAAATCATTGGAGGAATACATAGAGGTGACCAAACACGGGATGTAGCTCTGTTTATAATTGCTTTTAATGAGTAATAAAAAGTGTCAAATTAACAATTCTGCATTCTTTATTTGCTACCTTTTCCATGTCATCCCAGTTGGTGATGATGCCGTGCTCGATGGGGTATTTGAGAGTAAGGATACCCCTCTTACTCTGAGCCTCATCTCCCACGTAGCTGTCTTTCTGACCCATACCCACCATCACACCCTAAAAGAAAAGAATCGTGGGTAATCACCAAGCATCTGTAGTTCAAGTTTGTATAACATAATGGTTTTCCGCACACGTTGGCTGGATGCAGGAATTTACTTCATGCTTTGGAGGCCCACCTGGTGACGGGGTCTGCCAACTATTGAGGGAAAGACAGCACGGGGAGCATCATCACCGGCGAATCCAGCCTTGACCAAACCAGAGCCGTTGTCGCACACGAGTGCGGTAGTCTCATCGTCGTCACACATGATTGGTCTTTTTTAGGATGGTCCTAGGAGAAAGAAAACATGTTAATAGAGTGTATAATGTAACATTCATTCAATTGGTTTAATAAATATATCATATCCTTTACAGTTCACTAAAACATTTCTAAGCCTGCATTACAAAGCCAAGCATCAGGTAAGCTCAACAAAGCACCAAAAGCAGCACATCAGATCCTCTTTAAACTATTTTAGGCATCAGCTCTTGAAATTCCAAGTGGAAGCCCCTGACCGAGTGTCCTATCTGTAGCTATTTTACAGTTGTCTGATGGCAAATGACAGCAGGACCTAAGGGGTCGCCTCTTCAGCTGTTTAGAAACTGTTAGAGAGCCACTGGCAGCATGTGTCAATTCACTACATCTGTTGATGACACCCTTTATTATAGCTTCTTCAAGTCACTCTAATGAGATGTGGTTTCTTACACAAAGTCAATCAAATACGACTAGTTACGACTGCTCACTTCTGCTGTCTTTCATCACATTATTTAATCATGTTAGCAATAGGCAACCATCCATTCTCGTACATTTCTTTAGCTAGAGGTACAGTCACAGAGAACGAGCAGTTAAATTGTTAGTAGTTTCTGCTAAACCATCAATGTAAAACCCAGCCAATCTGCATCAACAATTCCAGAGATTTATGTTCCTTCCCATGTAGGAGATGAAGTGTTGGGTTATTCCTTTTCAAATCTCTTTCTCTATCATTCCCGAAGTAGTCCATAGAGATAAAGGTAGTAGCAAACACTCACCGGGTTGTAGCACAAGGCTGGGGTTTCCGCTGGGATGAAGGGCATGGGAGAAGGATACCTCTTAAATATGCTAGTGATGGGGGGGCTGGGGGTCATGGGCGGGATCTGAAGTTCACACAACACCAAATAAGAGATGCTAGAAAATGGCACATAGCCAGTAGATCCTGTGCTCTATCGATTCAAAACGGACAGATGTTTCTTAAGAGGTGACAGATCCTCTTTGAGAGCAAAATAAACAGTGGAAAACTGTTTAGAGCCAAATGGAAGGCCAAAAAAGGTCTACTACTATTCTTTGGTTGTTCTCCATATCATTTAATATAATGTTTTAATGTAATGTTCTATTATTTGTATGCCCCCCCCCCAAAAAAAAACAACAACAACAACAACAACCAAACATTTGTGCTTTATGATGATGAATTCTTGATAGATGTGATTTAATCATAAAGAACAGCATTGTTTTCTATGGATGTGGCTAAAGAAAAAAAAAATGTATATTAAATTATGCCATTCTTATAAGGATGATAGTTGTTGGACAATATTAGAGTTTTTATTGAAAATTTGGTTGTGCTTTTTACATTTAGGTCACTAGGTTTGCCATCATCTAACTAAATTATTATTTTAAAACACTTAAAACACTGCTGAAAGTCGAATACTGAATGTTTTTGTATTGTTAACTCAAACTAAATCTATTAAAAATAATTTCTGTTAAGCTGCAAATAAAGCTGAAATAAAATACAATAGAAATATGAAATATAACTATATTGAAAAGCTTAAACTTAAAAAATTGAAAACTAGGCCTTGGAAAATAACTAAAGATAAGAAGTTGAAGCGCAAGAAAAAAAAAATGCTACAGAAAACTAGCAGAAATTAAGCTAAAAAGATATATTGAAAAGAAATGAAGAATGACAAAACAAAAAAGTTATTAATATGAACTTTAGCAAGAATAGAAAATGGAAAATGTGAAACATTCAAAATATTACTAAATACTAATAGAATATAAATATAATACCAAAATAACACTAAATTAAATTTGTAGCATTTAAATAGGTTTTTTGTTTTTATTTGTAGTGTTTTATGTTTAACTTTGACAAAACATTATGTAATTATAATATTGACCATTTCTTGTCCAATAATAATTGTATCTACCATAATTTTAATATTTTTTAAGCATTAAACAATAATATACGGAAAAGAATGCTATTGTACACACACAAAATGTACAAATAGCATATTAAAATGTTCTTTCTAAGGTTTTAGCTATACTATTTGCATGTCAGGAAAGCACACATCATGACCTTTGACCCAGCACAATGTACAACTATATGTGAAAGGTCACTGTGACATGCATTGTCAAAAAATGATTTGCCTTCACAGGCATTTAGAAGACAGAGGATGTAACACTAAACGTGTGGGGTCACATTTAGGAGCCAGACCTGAGTAACACCACCTTTGTCAAATGGCCTGGGCCCTGGCATGCGATCGGGCCCACAACATGCCAGACAGCTGAGAGGTGTGGGGGGTGTTAAGAAGGACCCGTGTCCTTTCTCTGCAACTGCTGTTCTGTGATTGGCCCAGCTCTGTCCTTTTAGGGTCATGTTGAGTGACAGGTGCTCCTGGATACACATCAGTACTGCTTCTCGGGCGCTGCTTGCTTGGCTCCAACTCCTTATTTGTCACCTTCTGCCCCGTTATCTCTTGCTCTCAACACTATGAGAAAACAACCCTGCTATGATGAGTATGGTGTTTGTTAAATACTAGTTTGTTTCTACACACGTGCTTTGGGTCAAAACATGCATTTCATAAATTATTCATTTCCTTTTAACATCCGTTTGAAACATAAAGGTGGCATTGCCTCCTGTTTTTGGCATGTGTTTGTTATCTTGTGTTGTTTCAGGCTTGGTGAACAGTAGATAGCGTTCTATTTGTGATCCCCAAAGCTCTAGCCTGACTGAAAAAGACAGTGATATCAGCGTGATAGCATTTTCTAACCTTTTGTTATCAGATTTCTGGAGTTTCTTATAGACCCTTAGGCTTGCTGTGCCAAAGTTGGATTATGTGTGAACATTTTCGAGCACCAGAAAGTTTAAGCCTCTTTGTTAATGTGCTATTATTAGTCGTTTTTCATGCTCGCTTGATAGATATCTACAGAACACAATCCATACGGATTCCCTTGAACCTTCATGTACGGTGACCGATACTGGAATCTTATTATAGCTCTGATGATGCGGCCTACCAAAACGAGATCATTGCTTATGGTTTATTTGCATTTATACTGTGTGAATTAGCATCTTTCTGGTGAACAAACTACGAAAATGTGCATTCATGGCGTTCAGGAAAGATAAACAAAGGAATTTAGGTGTCCCAGTTGTGCTGTAAACGTACAGTAACAGTTGTAATTTTACTGTGGCAATATTTACTGGGTTGTGATCTATTAGCGCTGCTGTGTGGGAGGCCCAGTGAAACAAAGCAAGCAACCAACACAAGCACTTTGACAGGGTCCTGTCTCCTTAAAAGGGCATGGAGGAGACACAGGATTTGCCTGTTTCAGACAGCTGCGCTTACCAGTAGACCCCCAATTGGAGAGTGGCAACTGTTGGGCCCAAATGCTTTTTAACTTACATTATATTGGGAACAATGGTTTGTTGATCAACCTGTTTGTGACATGACCCTGCTGGGCCATACCAGAGAGTGATGTGGATTATATGCTGGACTGATGGCGGCTAGTGTTCACAGGGCTTTTAATAAAGGAGAATGTAGGAAATACACTCTATTTGAAGTTGAATTCACTAATTCAGTATGTAAAAGATAAGCAAACGCTCAGGTATTAGTATAAAACCAACATGAAAATGACAAAATAGTTAAAGAAAATGGCTTTTTTACTAAAAATAAATAGAATGGTAAAAAAAAAGTATTTTTTATGTGATAAATTACTATTAGATGAAACATTAAAAACCTAAAAGCTGAAATAAAACGTTTAAACTAAAATACTATTACACAAAAATTTTCAAATGTAACAAAGCTAAATTAAAATGGAAAAAAACTAAAATAATCATAAAAAAAATAAAAGACAATATTCTAAATATTAAAAATTACTAGTGGTGGGCTGTTATCAGCGTTAGCGTGCTGCGTTAACGCGAGACTCTTATCGCGCGATAAAAAAACGTCAAGAAATTTCTTTGTAGAATCTTTACTTCTTTGCTTAATATCCTAATGATTTTTAGCAAAAAATAAAAAGCTATACACAATGTTTTTTCCCCCGTTCAATGTATTTTTGGCTGTTGCTACAAATATGTTCATTTGATTTATGAGGTCCAGTGTCACATTTTGTCATGCTAAATATGTGCAGGAATATGGCAGTCATTTACAGTATAAGTAATAAACAGTACTAATTTTGTGTGAGAAAGAGACTCAAGACATGGCTTTCATAGAAAATAGATGCATCACTTGGTAGAAATCCATAGAGATGGTCTGTTTATTAGTATATAATGTGTGGCTTATAGTACCTGTTGCAACACTAAGTTGTTTCAGTGATATAATGTCTGATAACAAGGTCTACTGTATCAATGTGTCAGCTATAGCAGCTGTTGTCAGCAAAGGACTCTTCAGAATGGACCGCTGACAGGCATGCTAATGAGAAAACCCCATATAAATGATCCACACAGCAATGGACATGTCCCAGAGTCAATCGCTGTTCATATTCAGACACTCGTATTGGCCTAGACAGGAAGACTCCAATCTTCATGTCTATTTATCGTTTTTGAGGTGCTTGCAACAGCACACATCAACTGACACAGTGACTGTTGGACCACACTCCAAAACAGAAAATGCAATCAGGGAACATAGTATTTGTTTTGTAGACCATACAAAAGAAAGTGATATTCTATGCAAATACAAGCATGAATATCTTGAGCAATCTAGTTACATTGAAACGGGTCCAAGAATTTTAACTCAAAGCGTTTTTAACTTTGTTCATGTTGTCCCATGCAGAAATGGTTTTCAATGACCTGAGAGCATTTAAAGAACCGGTCATCTGCTCATGCCTGGAGTGCTCTAGATAATGACTACTATAAATATATGGAGTGCTTTAGAGGTTTCCATGTCAGCAATGTTGCACATTACAGGTGTGTATAGAGAAGCATTTCATCAAGTCTGTGTACTAAAATATTACACCTGGATTAGGAGTTCACATTTTCAGATTTCACAATTGAAAACATTAAAATGTTACGTTTTAAATAGATCATTTAGCGGTCATCAACTACTGGCTTGTATTAAACCGGCTTTCTTCATCAGTTATGAACAATATGGAAATCAACCCCCAATTATTTTGCCTTGATTCTTCACCCCAACGCATAAGAGGAAAACATCTTCAAAGAATGTGGCTGACATCAGGAAACACGCTCCAGTTTGGGCACATGCTATAAAGTTTCACAGCAGCTGAAAGAATTTGTTAAGGGCATGTAGGCAACAAGGGCAAAATATGACAAGAGTTACTTTTCCATATTACTCTGTTTAATGGAAAAGTTGAAGGAATAAAAGTACATTTGTCATATGACAGTGTCTAAAATGACAGGTAAGAATAGAACATAAGAAACTATTATTTAAGTGGGGGAATAAAAAAAAATAAAAAAACCTATTTGCCGTAAACAGGCACATTACATTAAAATAAGTTGTAGACAACTATTTCTGGTCTTCATGCCCAAAAGTGAGAAGAAAAAAAAATATAAAATAAAAAAGGGGGTTCTTTTTATTATTATTTAAAACAACAAAAATAAAAAGATATTTAGTAGTAGAGGATTAAAAACAAAGGTTTAAGTAAATAAACTACCAATAAGTGAAGCTGAAACTCCTCAGAGTTTAAAGAGTTCATAGTCCATTCACGCACTCAAACGGAGTCTCTAAAAATCAGCATCCAGTCTGAAAGTGTTATCTGTGGTTCCAGACATGACTCCCATCCGCTGGTACTCTCCTACTCGCTTCTCAAAGAAGTTGGTCTTGCCCTCCAAGGAAATGTTTTCCATAAAGTCAAAAGGATTTTCCACTTTATAGACCTAGAAAGTCAAAGAAAATTAAGTGTTAAAATGCCATCTGTTAAAATAAAAGCATAGAACAAGGCTACGGACCTAAAGTCAGTCACAAACACTATACTGCCACCATGAGCAGAGATTTAAAACTACCATAGGAGAAAGAGAGGGAAAAAAATATATATAAAAATTAATAAATAAATATAAATTATATATATATAAATATATATATATATATATATATAAAAAAACCTACCTTGTCAAATCCCAGCTCCAGCAGAAGTCTGTCAGCCACAAACTCAATGTATTGCTTCATGAGGTCACAATTCATGCCAATAAGCTTTACTGGCAGAGCATCGGTCAAGAATTCCTGTAAAATAAATAAAAAATAAATAAAGGAAAAGAATAATTAGTTTTCGATCTCACCAACAGGATGTATTTGACTTAAATTACAGTACAGCTTCTACACACACACAAAACTCAAAGTAAAAAGAGTTGAAAGTGAAATGGATGGCATTATTCAAACACACAAACCTGTTCGATTTTAACTGCATTAGTGATGATCTTCTTTACTGTTGCTTCTGAAGGTTTGTTGACCAAGTGCTTGAACATGAGGCAGGCAAAGTCACAATGAAGACCCTGTCAGGATGAGAAACAATGAAGACCATATCAACTTTAACGTCACACTTCCAAATACATTCATACCAGTGTTAGGGTGCATCTCAAAATGGTTACCTCATCTCTGCTGATAAGTTCATTGGAGAAGGTGAGTCCAGGCATCAGTCCTCTCTTCTTCAGCCAGAAAATAGAAGCAAAAGACCCAGAAAAGAAGATTCCTTCCACAGCAGCAAAAGCAACAACTCTCTCCCCTGAAAAATAGAGACTTATTAGCTCTTTTTAAGTCATCCTATATTTAAAAATAAAATAAAGCAGTAACCACAATAGTATATTAATACAACATACCATATTGTGCATTTTTGTCACCAATCCAGTTAAGCGCCCAGTCAGCCTTCTTCTTTACACAAGGCATTGTCTCAATGGCATTGAAAAGAAATTCTCTACAAGACGAAAATAAAAATCACTTCAATAATGAGCCATTGTCTAAATACATGCATTATAATTAGACAAACATGTTTTCAGAGCTCAGTAAAGGCGATGTTTCATGTTGACACCCTACAACCAGCTGACCACATGTCCACTGATCGTGAGCAGTCAACACTCAGCTCCCATTATCAGCTGAGGTCCGTACCCCTGCGCCACTCATCATTGCCCCAAATTACTCCAACCTTTTCAATAACTCACCTCTCTTTGGGATCTTTGATGTAGGTGTCAATCAACAGACTGTACATTTCAGAGTGGATGTTTTCCATGGCAATCTGGAAACCGTAGAAGCAACGGGCTTCAGTCACTTGGACTTCCTGAGTAAATCGCTCCACCTAGAGCATCACAGAACACATTAGCGATTAGAATCAAGTGACTTTTTACATATGTTTGCATAGGTTTGTTTCTGAACTCACCAAGTTCTCGTTGACAATGCCATCGCTCGCAGCAAAAAACGCCAAAACATGAGACACAAAGTATCTCTCCTCGTCTTTCAGGGAGTCCCAGTGCTGGAGATCTTTGGAAAGATCAACCTTGGGGAAAACCGAATGCAAAATTTTAAAATGGTACCGTTAAAATAATTTTTTACTCAAGACCTGTATGAATATGAGATACAGTTTATATAATCTAGGTTAACAATTTCTTTAAAGCTTACCTCCTCCGCTGTCCAGAAAGAGGCTTCTGCCTTTTTGTACATCTGCCAGATATCATGGTACTGAATTGGGAAAATGACAAAGCGGTGGGGGTTCTCCTTCAGAAGGGGCTCCTCCTCCACACCTCCTTTCCTAGCTTTTTTCTGCTCCTTAAAAGTTAAAAAAGGGAAAAAATTAAGATTTGGCAACAAATCAAGTTTTAAAATGGCAAGTAAAAATTTAATAGCCAGAGTAAATAGAGGAACACAATTTTTATAAATTAAGAGTAAAAAAAACAAAAAAACAAACAAACATAAAACCAGTTTAATTGAACCATGCTGCATTAAACACTTTAATATTTAACATTTTGACCAATATTCCTGAAAAATATTGTTTTGCCAGGGTGTGTTGCCTTAGTAACCATTTACAGATTACTGAATCTTATAAGAAAACTAGGGAAATCTTAAACTGGATTTTCGTCGTGCCTTTTATACGTGGAACCTAGAAGAGGGTTTACATTTCATTCGTCTCCACGAGCTACTGCTACATCACTACCATTTCCGGTTCTGTTTACCGGTAAAACAAGAGTACCCTTCCGTTTAACCGGATATATTTTTTTTTTAAAAGTAATATGGTCCTAAAACAAGATATCACTATTAATTAACTGGTTAAAAACACAAAATACCCATTTGTTAGTCCGTAGGTCATCTACTCAAGTAGATTTACTTTACAAGCTATTGTTCTTATTGGAGGCCATGGAATTATGGACAGACAAGCCCAACTTGGCGCGCTCCGAATCCGACAAATTTTACCAACCACTCTAAAAGAAAATTACTACTCGTTTAAAATACTACACATGTTACATGCATTGAAGTTTTAAACCCTTGTAAAACGTTCAGGAATGCAGTTAAATAAAGGGTTACCTCTGAATCGTCAAAGATTTTGCGCGCCGTTTTGGACGCCAGGATTCTGGTGGAGCTCAGACTCGGCGGCTGAGGAAAGACACAAATCACCCATTTAAGACCACAGCATAATATACAGTTTAACATCGGTCTGGTTACTAAAGAAAAATTATATTTCCAACAAAGCGTGTATGTAGCATTGCTCTAACGTTAGACGATAAAAGTGCAAGTTAACGTTAAAGCAAGTACAAGTGTTTGAGAAGTACAACAACACCTTACGCAAGTTAAAATGAAAATAAACTCACCGTGTTTTCTTTGTCCACCAACGACATGTTATTGATTTTGCCAGAAATGGCGTTTTCATTTTTAGTTTTCAGCGGAGAGCGAGTGGACATCATTGTTAAGGCTTGAAGTGTTAGCGTTAGGTAAAACAGAAGTTAAAAAATGAACAACTTCTAAAACAAAGTTAGCTACAAATAAATAAAATAGAAGAGCTAAAGCTAGAAACGTCTAACAGTCCAGCTGGAGAAACGGAAATAAAAGACGGACGCTGGAGATTCTTTTATATTCGATTCTTGGCGCTCATTTCTCATCCAATAGATAGGGGCAAACGTCACGGCTTTGTTTAGTCCTTTTAACTCTTTCGTCAGATGAACCAATCAGAATTATCCAAGATGTCACGTGAGAGTTACGCCTCGCGGGAAATTCAAAGTGTTGGGGGTTGCAAAGTGTTACACAAAACCGAACGTGTAATTACACAAACTGGTTTAAAAAGGCGCGAATCTAAAACAAAAGTTATGTATGATAAAGTTTTTTTTTTTTTTTTTTACAAAGTATTTCATTTACATTTTGTTAACGAAGTTCTTTATAAGACAGTAATGTGTAAGAAATGTGTGCAGGTTAAGAGCGTATATAAGACAACCTTACATTTGCAAGCAATAGCATTTGTTTACACTCTACATTAATGAGTCGGAATTATTTGTAGTTTATTTTGAACAGAATAAGGTTAATGAAAACGATAGGTATGGCCAACAGTTCTCAGTCGCATTATACAAACAACACAATAAAATGTTACGTAAAACAACGTTTCCCATGCTGCCTTGGGGATAAGTCGGGTTTTAAAGTGCCCCTTTGTATAATCTCGCTGTCACAAATCCAAACAAATTTTTAACAAACCCTTCCAAAAAGGAAGCAATGGTTTGGCGCCAGATTTGAGTAAACAATCGAAATGCATTACGCCAACCCTTGCGATCAGCCAGAATACCTCCAGAAACAGAAATAAGCAATTTTTAAAATGGTAAACACAATACTAGACATATGATCTTTGATATCACTACCTTCGTAAAATCATCCTATAGACGTGGAGAAAATGTTTTGTTTTCTTTCTTCTTGTGTCTGTCGTCCACAAGCAAAAAGATCAAGTTGAGCATCACTAATTAATATAAGTTTAGCATGTTCCATACGTGTCTAAAAGCAGAGTTTGTATTTTAATGGCGATTAAACTGTACACCACAACAAACTATCAGCTGTTTAAGCCAGTTGCTCACTACAAGCAAACCAAAACACGAATTCCTACTAGCTTTGAGATTTATCCATTAAAGATTCATCTAACGTTATATTAAAAGCAATAACCCAAATTGTTTAAAACGTATTTTGCAAGCATATTAAAATCCAAATATTTTTGTTTCATAACAAAAACATTTTCAGGACGCGGGAGTCGACAAAGAAAGAACAATAAAACACCCAAGAGGTCACTGCCTGGGATCAGATACCGCATATTTTTAAGATGCTGCCCCCTCGTGGCGGGAGGACAATATCCACACGTTTTTATGATACATAAACGGTGGTAACAAAGCGTCTAAATGTCTTTTGGTTTTTCCATAATATCTAAGATTACATAATAGATTTAGTTATTAGTGTAATGCTTTATTCTATGTTTTGACCAAATAATAAAAACTAATACAATAAAATATTCAGACCCGAAATTCCAACCCAAAATAAAGATATATAAATAAGTCTTAGCTAATATGAAATTATTAATTTACAAATCCCCGAACAGTAATGCCAGTAAACTGCAGCTCATGCTAAAGAGACCAGCAGGGGGAGCGCTTTACCTCTACTTAAATTTGCCGTTTGTGAGACATTTAAAATGAATTGTATGCATTTGCGAAAAGTGGCTGAAATGCTTTTAATGATCACATGTGATAAATTGTCAAATGTCAATATGGCATAAAACTGGTTCTCTAGTCTTTAAGATAAACAAGACTGTCCACGTAATAGGCCATCGAGTGTTTCCATTTTGCTTACCTCTCACTTTAGTTTAGATAATTATCATTCAAACAAAAAAGGAAGAATGAAAACTGTATCTTAGATCAACTTTAAATGCAGTAAGAGTTTTCTTTTGTTTTCGTTTGGAAATATCGGTCAGTAAGGCAAATGGGAGGAGACCAAGGCTTGTCAGTCAAGCCGCTGTTGGCATATTTACAACTCGTCGTCCTCTGTGATTGGTCGCGCCCCCTAACCGCTCCACAATGGAGCAATGTGATTGGACGAGGTGTGTTACTGGGTGCTGTGGGGTGACAGTGTTGAGAATTGATGTTGAGCTGGTGTTGTGTAACTGTGTCGTCACGCCAGTTCATGGCTATGTAATGATTCTATTGTTTTCATTTTCTACGTTTTACACGTCGTGTAAGGCTTGTCAACCTGTGTTTATATTTAATGTTTTCTGTTGTGTAATCTCTAAATTTAATCCGTCTTTTTTTAGATTAAGTAGTGCAATGGCTTAAAATGTATTTTTTTGAGGTCAATAAGCTCATCTCAATAAAAAATATAAATGTGGTAACAAATAAAACAAGTTCTATGTTCTTACTACAAATGTTTATTATTAAATAATATGGAAAATTGCAGGTAGTATCGCATACGGGAATACTGTCCAATTAACAGAAGTAACATCAATAACATTTATTCATATATCAACAATAAATGCAAATTTGAATACACATTACATTCATATAGATAGTGATATTTATATACATCTATACAATAGTAAAGAGTAAGTAACAGATGAACTGATGCAAATACTTTGGCAAAGGGAGTAAATACATATTGGGAGACATAACTTATATAAAAGTAAACAAGAATTCCTTATTAACAACCATGATTAAAATAAAAATCCAGTGCAATGTCACATTGTTTTATGTACATGGATGTGTAGCAGCCTTGGTTTTCTTGTATTTCCCCTGTTAAATGGTCAGTGGGATATTGTCCTGAGGTGACTGAGGTGAGTGGTCTGAGTCTTAACCTAGTTTGAGGCAGGAAGAAGCACACTAAGGGGCATGGAAGAGGGTGCTTGGGAAGTGGCCATTTTATTTACATCACGAACTTCGTTAGGCCACGCTGTGGACCTCTTGGTTGTCATGTGACGTCGGGCGTGCTTGGTCAGGTGGTCGCTTCGCATGAACCGGCGCTCGCAGACAGGACAGACAAACTTCTTTTCACCCGTGTGTGTCCGGCGATGCCTGGACAGTTCATCTGAACGCGCAAATTTTTTGTCACACCCTTCCCAATGGCAACTGAAAGGCTTCTCACCTGAGATAACAGAGAAAGATGATCAACAACCATATTGTATGGGTACAGCAACCTATTAGAACAAAAAACATGCCAGATAGATACGAACCTGTATGGGTTCTCAAATGAGCCTTCAAGTGGGAACTTTTAAAGTAAGTCTTCTTGCATCCCTGGAAGTTGCAGACATAGTTTCGCCTGCGTGAGAAATCAGATTGTGTCACTCCGCCGCTCTGACCTGAGGGCACGTACACTGGAGCGGGTGCCAAGGGCAGGAGCTTCGTGTTCCCAAGCATAACAACGCTCTGCTGGCAGGTGGAGGATTGGGATACCTGAGACTGCGGGACGACAAACATCACAGTGCCCTGAGCCACAGGTGAGCCCACCAGAAGAGATTGAGAATGTGGAAGAATAGGCTTGGACCCCGAGGCCTGCATCTGAACCGGAGTCTGAACAAATGCGGAGATGATTCCAGTCTGCCCGTTAACAGGAAACACCTGACAGAGCACCGAAGGGCTGGATATCGGCGACTGAGGAACAGCAGACTGTGATGTTGGGATAGCAATGCCTGTGGAGTGAGGAGAAGGGGTAGTTCTTTCCATTTCTGCAGTGTCACATGGGCTACCGCTGCTTTGCAGTTCTGCTGTGAGGTTGGCAATTTGCTCTGTGTGCTGTAGAGGGATTTCTGAGGAACATGGCTTTTCCTGCCCTGTGGTTGGAGATGGAATGTTGTGGTCCACGGATCTGTCGGCGGTGTGCCGTATAACGCTGGTGGCTCTGCGAAGTGAGGGCTGTTCTGTCAGGGGAGCTGGGACTGTGGTGCTGGGATGCAAGTTGACGTGACATGCAGCCCTGTTGGTCAATGCTGAGCATAGTCTGGGATGTGGTTTGAGACCTGAGCAGGCCACTGAGGTACTGAGAACCGCTGTGCCTGAAGTTTCCGCAAAGCTTGGGCTGTGGGGAGGGGTCATACACTGTTGGGAGAGATGACATTGGGAATCGCCTTTAATTGACTACACAACATCTACCCAATTTTAAGCCAGTTAGTTGCCAAAAGTCAAATCAGATTTTGGCCAGTCAGAGTTGACAGAAAGTCAAAGGGTGTGTGATTTGGGCACAGATTCAGATTCTTTATCTTTAGATTAAGAGTCCATGCAGTAGAAGGATATTAAATATATTATTTGTTGCCATATAAGAACATATAATGTCTTTATTTTAATACATCTCTTAGTTTCTGGTTTTAAAATCAGTTTTGACTGTAAAAGTCATGTAGTGTGTTCTAGCCATTAACAACACTACACTTTCAAAATGATTTAGGCCATAATAGCTTTCGCTTCAACTTTCTTTCTTTCTTTCTTTTTTTGGGGGGGGCTACTACAATCTGTTTCCTTTTCTTTTTTTAAAAGAATTACTTACCAGTGATGAGAGGGAGACCAGGTCTTTAGGGGACTCATTGAGTTCAGTCTGCAAAGGGAGAGAATCGCAAGAGTCTGAGGTGGGCGTTAGTGGGCGAGGCTTGTGCGTCCTCTGGACCCAGGAGCTCATGCAAACCAAAGCCTCTGCAGCCTCCAGGTCATTGTATTCCAGAGTGGAAGAGCAGGACTTCTCACTGTCATGCCTGTTTCTCTCCATCATCGCGTCACAGATGTCCACAAGACTGGACTGCAGATTGGAAAAAGCACATTTGTCATTTTTTATGCTACAGTCGGCTGACACTAGCACTGTAATGAAATATTCTCAATGTAATCGTATGATATACAGTAAAAGTGGCAAAATGGGCAATGTTTGTCTCGCAGTCTGCTGTAAATAGCTTCTGCCATTAACAAGCAAAGAAAGGGGCCCCAGTACTAGTCGACTACACCCACTTAGAGCCTAGCATAGCGTTAATGGTGAGCTGCTGGGAACCTCCCATCGCCAAATATAGATTTAAGAGTGACGTGCACCCAACCAAAGCGCCATGTGAGTGTGCCATGCAAAAAGTATCTTGCAAGGGTGGTAAGCCATATCAAGGCATATTCCATTAATATCACTATTTTTGCTGTAACAGAGCCTTTGTGATACACCAAGAGAGATAGAAACAATGCACATCTTTGTTGCTGTTGTTGAAATAACACAAACAAATAACGCATTCTAAAATAAATGACAATTTAATGCAAAAATTAAATGTTCACACTCAAGTATGTTCAAGGTTCAAATAAGGTCGCTAGCAAATAATATATATGTATATATACAAATGACAACAGTTTGAACGGAAAGTAGCACTGCAGATTAATGCAGAAGGGAAATGGACAACAAAGATTGCGGCAAACGGTTCGTCATGACTTCATTTAATTAAAGCAGTGTAACACAAAGAATGTTGCTCGTTGTTGCAAGTGTCAAGAGCCTCAAATATGTTTTAGAAATTCTAAACATTGTTCTACTTAAAGTCAACTGTTCTCCGTCAATGAGCAATAAATTATGACAACTTACAGCACAAGCGGATGTCATTAGTGGGTCAATGCGCAAAACCTAAAAAGTAGTAATAAATGCACTTTGGCAATATAATAAAACTCACCCGGCCGGAGTCAGACGCAAAATTCAGCATATGTGAAGGTCTATGAAAAGCAACGGGAAGACAGCTGTGATACGAAGCTTCTCCACATAAGTCTAACCACTTTTTACAGCAAGGTTCAACCTCAGCTGAGTGAATCAAGCGCAAAAAAAAAAACAACAGAAAGAAAAAAAAACAGAAACAAAATTCAGAGCACTCTGGCGGGTGGTAACATGTTACCAATCAAAAACAAAGGTGTAGCAGGAACGGACCAATAGGAAAACAGGCAGCGCGTGATCAGTACGTGATCGCTCGCTGATTGGCTAAAACGGGGTGCGTGGCTGTTGGGGGGCGTTACAGAGGAGTCAGCGGTGTCAGAGTAAACCCGATGAACCCGGTGCTGGAGAACTGGGGGAAAGGTCGGCGCGGAAAACCAGCGGAATCGTGAGATACTAGCACGCGTCTGGCTATAGCCGTGCCAGTGGAGTGTGGCATGCGCAGACGAGAGTCCACACTGAAGTACGAGAGCCAACGCCTGAGTTCAAAACACATTTTAAACAAAGAAACGAAACCGTATCGTCCATATGTTACATAAAATATGGCTACTGTTCGTTTTCTAAATGATAGACTGTATTGTTTTTATAATAAAAACTCTCAATGTTCAGTAGCCTCCCGCTACCGGTGCACAAAGGGGAAACGGGGACACGGTGAGGTGCTGCTTATGAAAGTAACAACAACCTACATTGGAAATAATGAGTAATAGGATTGCACTAATAGTGAAACAGCGAAAATAATGCAATATAGCATTTAGCAATATAATATCGAAATAATTCATTTACACATTTATTTCGCCTTTTTGGAAAAATAGTATATTGTGAGAATGTAGTGTTTTTCTGGCTTTTCACAAAGACGCAGTTGTCACGAGCGTGGTCCGGAAATCTCTGCATCACGTGCATACACAGACCTGGTTTTAGTGAACTAAACTGAACTCAGCAACCTCTGCTTTCTGTGAAAGAATCCAGGGCGGAGCCTATGAGTGTGCTGCATCTCTTTGTTGTAGCTACACTAACCTTGATGTGTCTCTCTCTTTGTGTGATTTTTGTCTTGATAATTAGCTGTTTCTACACTAAAAAGATTAGTAAAAACATGTGTAAATGTGTGCAAATCATATATATATATATACTAATTGTGTGTCCCTGCAGGAGAGCTGGAATTTTGCTGGTCTGTCTGGGTGAGTAGAGCTGAGCAGACAAAAGGCTTCATCAGTTGCCCCCTCCTCTTCAGATATTCAGATATCTAGTGAAAAGACAGAGGGGATTGTATTTCTGTGTCTGTGATGTGTCATACAGCTGAGGAAAACATTTACAGTCCTTGGAAAATCTCGGTAATCATTAATGTTCTGTGGCAGCTAGAAAAACTAAAGTACATTTATTGTTGACATTCTAAAAGTAGTCTAATGTATCACATCTAATCAATGTCTTAAATAAATAATGTAGATAATTGTTTTCCCCCCACAAAGATGAACCAATATTATAAAACAAGTCCTAAACACATAATTGAAAAATTAACAAAGGCAAATATGTCATATTAAATTTATACATACATAAATAGAAATTTACAGGAGGTTCTGCAATTTTGACTGAACCTCTCTACCATAATATTTGGTAATTCAATGGCACAAATATAGAAGTGCTAAAGTAACGCATTTAAAGAACAAATGAAGACTTTTAGAGGAACACATTTCTTTATAGGGGTGTAGAAGGCAACATCTGGTTTTGCTTCATTATTGTTACATTTTCAATGCAGAATTGGAATGTTTCTGTTGCTTTTATATCTGAAAAAAGTGGCGTTGTGGGAGTCACAAGTAAAGAAAAAGGAGGCAAAGGTTGTTAATAATGCACATGTATCAATTAATATTTGTCAGTGGTAAAAATTTTTGAAAAAATGTTGCGCATGAAAAGTGTAACCAAGTGTATTGTCAAAGTAACTTCATATACTTGGTGTTTTATGTTCAACAAGACTGTATTTATTTGATAAAGTATGCAGTATACAGTAATATTGTGAAGTATGTTTAAATGTAAGTGTACAAATGTCTTTCGCTGAATAAAAGTAATTTCATACTGACTGTGTGGATTCTGGAACTCAATGGGGTGAGCTCTTTATATTATTATAGACCAAATACTAAGACAGATTTTGATATATTACTTAATATAATAACCATTCAGCAGCTGTATTAAGCAATTAATGAAGGAATCAATAAAGAATAGAATTGTGTCATTTAAACTTGAGCCGAAAAGTAATACGCTTTTGTTCATAATGTAAACTATTTTGAACAATTAAAACAATTTTGAAACAAAACCAAATGTTGCCTTCTACACTCCATTGAGTAGTTTAGTTCGAAACAATTACATAAAAAAAATTGACATAATATTACATAAATAATAATATTAAACTAAAAGGTTAGCATAAAATGTATAACTGACTTTGCTTCTTTAATTAGTCATGTGTTTTCTTTTTTTTTTTTTTTTTATTATTATGTGACGGCAAACATTTTTTCTCCTCTGCATTGCATGATTCTGCTTCCTTCCCTGTGAGCTGAATTGCATGAAGATTTTCTAAAACATGTATGACTTTTGATTGCTTTGAAAATACAGAGATTGTCAGACCGAAAGTAACCAAATTTGGCTGACTTAAAGACTCCGATTCATCATCTGTGTTTTCAAGAAGCAGAGCTTCTCCTGATGGATGGTTTGAGCCGTTTGAACCCAAAGACCGTGGAATCTTGGGAGGGTAGTGAGGCCATGTACAGGAGGTTAGGGTGCGGGCCAGAGGAGACAGAGTTTGTGTGTCTGTTTGTGTGAAAGAGAGAGGCCAAACAGGGCATGCAAACACACAGGCTATAGGAGGGTTGGGCGGCAGATGTGCTGTACGCTTTGGGCTGATGAAGAAAATCAGTTAAAAACAGTTTAAACTTTGGGCCTCAATCCAATATGTGCTGCTGCAGAGTGTCTGAACCGAATGACTTGAGCTCAGATAGGTGGGGTTCTCAAAAAGTAGGTCATCCAAAAAGGGCGGGCATGCATTTAACCTCAGAGATGCAACATGCTTTCCGTGTTGCGTAGCCCGAATCTTCTGCATCCTGCCCATTACAAATTAAATGACCGTTTCTAAATTAACATCATAAATTAAAGTAAATGCATCTAGCCTTGGTGCTTTATTCTCACCATTTCTTTCCTAGAATGAGACACACTTACTCAGCGTTTTGACTAAGTTACATAAATTCTCAGAGTCACTGTCACATGAGTTGAGACTGTAAGAGCAAACAGCTCGCCTCCACACCGACGACTGAAGGATGGAACATTTTTCACAATATTCATAACGGTTTGTACTGAATATGCAAAGTTGTGCAGGAAAAGATAAATGCACATTGACTTGCACTGACCTGTTTACTACTAGCGCAAAACTGTACACCAGATGGCCTATATTCTTTATTCATTTATTCTTCTTAATAAACATTAATGATAACTGTAAACTATTTTATAACCAAACCAGCAAAGATTAAAAAAAGTAGACAATGTGTATTGTGTGGTCCACACATAAGACCTAAAATACAGACATTTTAATATTACACAATTTTATATAGGCCTACAGAGTTTTGACACTTAAAAAGCACATCATCAGTGATCTGGTAAAAGATTAAGAAAAACACGGGAGAAGACCTATTTTGGCTAATATTTACCTCAAAGTAACATTTAAACGTTTTCAGGAAAATACATTATAGAAAACATTGGTTGAGAGCACTTTTAACATGGCTAGACACGGAAAAATCTGTCGAACTAATCCAAAAACAGTGTCAGAATGAAAAAGAGAAACGTTGGGGGAGGACAGGAAGCGAGGTGCGAGATAAAACATCAGAGACTTCGCTGTGTTTATCTGTATGTACACAAACCCTGCAGTTACTCAAGGTTAAAATCCGCTCGTGCAGCGCAATCCCCAAACCGAGTGTTTTCCTTTTGGCACCATGCAGTGTGTGCAGCACAAAAATAGTGCTGCTGTCTGTTTGGGAGAGCCCAAGTCAAACAGAAATCATGCCAGGAAAACTCTGCAGACGGCCCCTCAACACGTGAGAAGCGAAAACAACTTTGGAAAGTATGCCGGGTAAGTTATTTCGCTGGAAACAAGTGTCTGCGAGTGTATATGTTTGTGCTTGTCGTGGCTTTTCTTGCAAGAAGCCTGTGAACGGTGTTTACATGCACACACACAGTCAGCTGGTTTGGCTGGAGAATAGTGCCAGAGAAACACCCATGATAGCAAACACTGTCCTCGTTTTCACTCTGGCCCACCTCCCCTTTTCTCAAGTTTCTTCGTTCTTTCCTAACTCTTACCCTGCAGTTGTAATGTTTCTCTGTCTAGATCATCCATGCTGGAGTTACTGGCTACAGTAAAATTCCTCATTGGCCGGTGATACTTGTAGCCCCTGACTAAAGTTTAAATTTTTTTTTCTTTTGACCATTTTCTAAAAAATATTCAATACTGTAAGCTATATTAAAATAATTACTATATTAACTGATCAAAAGGGCAATATATTTAATATATTTTAAAAACAAATAATAAATTCCCATGAGACTTTTCCATGATATATTAGTCTTAATCAGTTTCATTGTCCATTTTTGGACGGAAAGGAGTGAAATGGCTTATTAATATCCATTATCTGGGACAAAATTCTGCAAGGACAAAGAAAACTACTACCTTCAGGCAGCAGAAAGATGCAGCAGAATTATTGTCACGTGTTTGAATTATTATTTCACAAATTAAAACGACAAAATATTTGAGAGAGTTGCAGGACAAAATAATCTATCAGAGCTTAATTGTCAGGTGCGTTACGCCCCCTGTTGGTTTATCTGTGCAGCTCCATTCAGTGCAAGTGGTGAGTTTTTTTTAAACAAAGAAAAAATATAAAATTACACTTGAGGGAAACCGATACTATACATTCTAATAAATATACTGCTTAGAAACTATTAAAAAATAATGCTCAAAAGTGAAATGGTGACAAAAGAACAACCTGCTACTGTTGATGCAAGGAAATAAGGGATCTTGGGAATTTATAAGCAGATCTTATAATTAATCAGTTAAAATTTCATGAACACGGGGTTTCTTTCCAAAACCACACCCCATGTTGTTAGACTTTTTTCTCTTCTTTTTGCAGGAAGTCCCAGTCCATTGAATCTTTAATGGATAATTATTCTTCAAAAAGAGACGTTCAACATTGACGACCGCTTTATGCACTTCTGCCTGCTGCACTCCCAAAATGAAAGAGAAGAGATCAAGGACCCACACATACATCCTGGGCAAAGTAGGCTCAATTTCTGAGAAATGATCCCCACATACTCTGTAAGAAATAAAAATATATATATTTACAACAGAAATGATAAATAACACACTCATTCATTCATTTACATACACACACACAACAATATAGTATCTGTCACTGAGAAAACAAAACATTTGTAATGACTCACCTTGAACTGCATTGTCTCAGATCAGGATGCCAGTACTTTTCGTTAGAGAGGGACTTGTACCCATTTTTCATAAAGGTACAGTCCAAACGCCTGTCATACATGCTGGGTCCATCTGTACCCTCCTCTTTTCCCCAGCTGAAGTGAAAGCTGTCGTAAGGGGTTGTTTGTTTTGGTGCAGAGTCAGTAAACTTTTGAACTTTCTGCTCCAAATGTTCAGTAACACCTGGAGAAGTGAAGACAGAAGTTTGATGAGATACAGACACAGTTTTGAGATCATCATTGAGATGTGACCAGATCATCTTACGCCTTTTTTTGAGAACCAAGCTCTTGCGTTTCAAAGATGTAATGAAAGGCTTAGTGCTTCCCCACAGTCGTCTGAAAGCACAGAATGAAAGCAGCTGCAGTAAAAGATTAAAAAAAATAAAAAAAGACATGTTTATTATAAAAATGGCTGTATCTTACCGGGCTTCCTCTTTTTCTTCTCTCTTTTTGGCTTGCTCCAAGACAGGGTGTACAACATCAAACCACTCTTTTAACTGAAAAACTGTGAAAAGCATCAAAATGTGCTGTGAACCACCCAAAAAACAATGATATGCATAAAAATAAACAAAAAACACAAAATAAACACTTGTTACCGTTCTTTCCCTTCTTTGCTGCCTTCTTAGATAACTTCCTTGAGACACCAGTGAGAAAAAAAACAATTTGCATAAAAATGTAAATTTACAAATCCAGTGAAGTGCAAAATTCATAACTCATCACTCCAAAACCTTTAGTTACAAATCATGACAAATGATGTACCACTCCACATGATCGTCCAACTTGAAAAGGAGCTTTAAGGTGACAATGATGGCAGCTACTGCTTGAATGTCATAGCACAAGACAAGAGGGTGGTTCTTCTTGGAGTCAAAGGTCAGAAAACTGCTGTTCGCCATAGTAGCCTGTGTTATAATCTTTTGGACCCAACCATGAATAGCATCTTAGGAGGAGCAGAAATAAAAGGAGTCAGAAGTGTATCAAACCAACAGATGAAAACCACAACCATTACGGTCAAAAACACGCACTTGGGAGGTTTGCCTCCAACAAATAGCGGACAGTGAGTGGAAACGGGTGGAGAAGGCAATCCGAAGAAATTGTTGGGAAGGAGGGTAACTTCAAGATCCGAGCCATATTCACAGCTTCTTTATGAACCAGCGAGTAGGACGGGAGGAACTGTGGAGGAAAAGTTGTTAAAGCAATAAGAAATTAAACTAGAAACACATTGTTCAAAGAAATCAGATTCGTCTTCCTCACCCGAACAGTAAAGAACTGGACATCTTTTCCGAACAGTCTCATCTCCGCTGGAAATGCCTCTTGAATGTTCATGTAGGGAACACGCTTCTCCGAGACCATCCTACATGAAATATGACTATATGAGATGTTTTTTAAATGATTTGAAACATAGCATAAAAGCCATCATGTAACCATGGTATTACATCTAAACACACCGACAGCAATGTTTAATGCTGCACACCTAGCAGAAACATTGCTTAGGATAAAACCTTTTTTTTAATCTATAAAAAAGCGAGTAAACCATGAATCCATTCTCCAAACCATTTTGGCCTGTCCTAAATCACTACGGTACACCTATAAAAAGTGTTTATTTCAGACTATTTATACTGGTTCGGGTAGGTCCCACTGCAGCGTAGACAGAAGTAGCTCTGATTATTAACCGCTAAAGCACCAAAAATTACAGAATTACAAAATTAACTGTAAAGTTAAAGTCATTCTGTTCACATCTTAAATTTTGTAAATTGGTTTGTGCATGTTGCATTACTACAACCCCAAATCAGAAAAAGTTGGGACAGGGTGGAAAATGTGAATAAAAAAATAAAAAAGAAGCAAGTTATAAATTTTCTTCAAATTTTATTTTATTGCAGACAGTATGAACACAAGATAATTCATGTTTTTTTTTGGTCAACATCATTTGATTTGTAAATAAACATACACATACATTCTTGCCATTCAGGCTTGCAACACATTTAAAAAAAAAAGTTGGGACAGTACAGCATTTACCACTTTGTACAGTTCCCTTATCTTTTAACAACACTTAAAAGACGTGTTGGCATTGAAGAAATCAAGTGACTAAGTGTTGCAGGTGTTATATTGTCCCTTTCTTCCTGCAAACGTTTTAGGTGCGCAACAGTACGGGGTCTTCGTTGACGCATTTTTCGTTTCAAAATGTGGCAAATATTCTCTATAGGAGACAAATCAGGGCTGCAGGCAGGCCAGTCAAGCATCCGCATCCTCTTCTTACGCAGCTATGCCTTTGTTATGCGCGCAGTATGTGGTTTGGCATTGTCTTGCTGAAATAAACATGGGCGTCCCTGGAAAAGACGTCTTCTTGAAGGCAGCATATGTTCCTCCAAAACTGAGATACACTTCTCAGCATTGATGGTGCCATCACAGAAGTCACCGAAGGCACTGACACAACCCCATACCATGCCAGACCCTGGCTTTTGGACTTGTACCTGGTAACAGTCTGGATGGTCCTTTTCCTCTTTGGGCCACAGCACACGGTGTCCAATTCTTACAAAAAAAGATGTGAAAAACCGATTCGTCTGACCACAATACACGTTTCCACTGCACAATGGACCATCCCAGATGCCTCC
>JAUCMU010000043.1:10791237-10803172 GCA_032275025.1 Enteromius treurensis
CCACTTTATGTTAATTAAAATATGTTTTCTTATAAAGAAGACTCTCTTCGCTCTCTTCCAATGGATACACGTTACAGCATGAGAGGCCTCATTTTTAAAGGTACAAATAACGTTAAGCTAGTGGCCCTGAAAGGTCTGATCTTGTGATTGGTACGCACCCATCAGCAGATCTGGTGTCCTTGGATCCCCCACCTGCTAAAGGGTTGTTCAGAATACAACACCAAGCGTGGGATAACGGGTGCAGTCTCCATAGCAACAATGGTGGACTCTACGACAATGAGCGATGGAGTGTGTACGCGTGAGAGAAAAAGAGGCACAGAGAAAGAGGAAATCTATGGTAACTAACTCCTTGCAACCAACTAAAAATAGACCCATCGTATGGCACATCTCCCACATTCCAGTGCTCATTTTACAATAATTGCATAGGCCTTTATAAAATGCCTTATTTGAACATGCTTGATATCCTTTGAAGATAGTAAAGAACAAAACATTTGTGTGGGTAGTGCATAGTAAACGCCTCTTCTGTTGGTGGAGTGGCACACATGGAAATTTAAGCACTAAACAAAGGCCATCTATACAAGTAGCTGATTGCAGATGGTTCTAGCTACACAAACTCAATTTTATCTGCTCTTGCGTTCAGAAATGTGTCAGACTGTCATAATACAATGCAAGTATGTGTCGCATTTTCAACGTTGCTTGTAATGGTGATACAGTGTTCTTCTGTTGTCTGTTTTTCCAACCTGATCTTGTGAGAAAAAGGGATTGCGATGAATTCGTTTGATTCAGTATGAAAATATATATTTTTAGGGAAAAAATTAAATGAGGAATATATAGCAAAAATATATGAATGAGACCACCAGCCACAACCAGTTCACCAACATGTACAATAGTAATGAATTACCACAGCAGTGTTGCTTTGGTTCATGACAAAGAAACCAAGAGAATATTGTTGAGCAAGTTATGTTTATAGCTTAATAACATAACATTTGGTTTAATGGTACAAAAATTTGAAGGTAACTCTGTCTGTTTCCTCATAGAGGTTTATTATTGCCAGAATATCACATGGTTTCCAGTGCTAAGTTTGCTTGTGCAAAAGACATCGCATTGAAGCATCCCTGATTATTTCATGCCTAATAAAGCTTAGTCCACGGCAACTTCGAAGTAGCTATTGTGGTGGAAACTGGCTGCCAGGTTTTACTAATTTATCCCTTGGGGAGGGTAATTTCATGCCTCATTCATAAAGCATTGCTACATTTTATCTAATTGCATGCCGTTATCTGTTTCTCTAACTGAGTAGATAAGAGCTATCACATTTCCTGTTAACATGGGTTGTGCAAACAATGACAAAGCAGCACAATGAATTTTTTTCCATAAGCTTTGTGTAATTTAATCTCATCCAGGGTGACATAGTTTAACTGATGTCCCTGTTAGCGCATGCTGGGATGCTGTAACCACACTGTATCATTTTCCATCAATGGACGTTCAAAAATCGTACATTGTAACTTTTTTATTATTAGTATTATGCAAGGAAAATACACAGCTAAGTTTGGGGTTTGTACGTTTTTTATTGGCTCTTGAAAGTCTTTATGCTTACCAAAGCTGCATTTATTTGATCAAAATATAAAAATAGCAAAATTGTGAAACATTATGGCAATTTAGAATAACGTTTTTCAATTTCAATATATTTTTAAATGTAATTATTCCTGTGATATTACAGCTTACTTATATACGTATAATGTATGTAAATAAATGACACACACACACACACACATCGAAACACCCAATTAATATATGAATTCTATATATCTGTATCAATCTAAATAAATGTTTTTTGCTTTTTTGCTGTGATTCATGTCACAGCAGTCAGAAGAAAGGAAAGAGACTGAGATGTGTGTAGGAGCAGTTGTTTTACAACCTTTATGTAATTCCTGTCCCGATGAGCAGTAGCCCACCTGTTGTGTGGCTCAATGATATGTTGTGGGAGTCTGGCTCCATACTTTCTCACACAACTCTGTGAGTGTTGCAAAGACCAGTTTAACAGCATTACTGACATTTACAGATGGACTGTGTTGTTTGCATCATTTTGTTTCCTAACAGCACACATCTTTTATACTTTATTACCCACTCACAATGTAAGACTAAGCAATCTAGTTTAAAGCAAGGCACAGACCTTTCCGTCTTTCTTCTAAAATTGTTATTAGTTTAAAATGAGTATTAAATAAATCTGTTTTAATGGGTAAAATCACAATGCTTTAAATTGCTTTAAAGTAGCGAAGTGACATTTAAATTTAACATTGGCTTAAACAACAGCGCAACAAAATGTAATAAATAAATACATTTTTATTTTTAAATAAATGCTGTATGAAAGTTCTGTTCAATAAAGAATCATAAAAAATCTTTTACACAAATAATAAGCATCAAAATTGCTTTCGAAATTGGTATTAAAACCCCAAATTACCATATTTCGAAGACTTTCTCGTTATATTAATGTCATTAAAGATTAAACCATATTACTGATCCAAAATGCTGGAATTACGGAAGTAAATTAAGATATAATTTTAATTAAAATAATTATTGATACCAAAATTATATATTTTTTAGTTTTTTACATACCCTGATAATTTCCAACATTAGGAAGAGAGTGAGAGGGGTGTTTTATCTCTAGGCATTTGAGTTACTGCAGTGCATTACCTTTTTTTGTCAGAGGACTGCAATTATTGCCAAGGCTATATTGACCCATTTACTTGAATAGCACTTTCACACATCAAAGAGATAAATCAAGCCAAACATTAACCTGCACTTCAGTTTGATGACCTCAGAAAAAACCCCCACACACAAATAGTACATTGCAAAATCCAATTTCTGTTTCCATAGAGATATGTATCTTCAAACTGCATTATTTGTTTGCCACATAAAAAATGGAACATGCATTAGTTAGAAAAAAAGCACTATTATTTCATGATTACTCTGCTGGCATGTTGTCGTACTCCTCATAGATTAAATGCATTAGTGGGTGAGGGTCAGAACAAAGGATCACCATCTTATTTGTCATCAATGTTAATTAGCTTTTTAGTTAGTTTTTAGCTAGAATTAACTAGAAATCTCTTGTCAGAATGCTGTGACACCTGCCCACACACATGAATTATGCACACACATCTCACCCTTTCCTTGTTAACTACAGAATGATTATGCTTACATGTGTGAATGTGTGTGTGTGATTTAAGAGCTGGTCAGACATAGTGGTTTTTAGTATGAATATTTAAGTTGAAGATTGGTGGTCAAATGGCCAATTTAAAGTTTTGAGATTTGATTTCATATCAAGCACTTATATTTAATTATTTGAAAGAATAATCAAGTGAAGAAAACAATGAGATTGAAGGGATACTCCACATAAAAATTAAAGTCCTCTAAATTGAACCAGATTCATACACGAACAAAGCAAGTGACCACTGTGTTAATGAATGGACCATTGAATCATTGACTCACCTGATTTGTTCAAAAATGCAAGAACAAAAACACTGTATTTCTGGGAGACACAACTTTTCCGCTTTGTTTGGAACTACTTGTGCTGGTGATTACAAATGGTCAATTATTAATTTAACTTAATAATTAAATGTTTTATAAAAATGTATATTATAGCAACCATGCAGGTATTCAGTAAAATAGTCATTTTTTCTGTTGCTGTTCACTTGCATAACATGGACTTACAGTGAATAATTATTTGTCTAATGATCTTTGTGTTTATCTGAAGAAAGTCATACATTTGGGACAGCATGAGTAAATGATGAGAACATTTTCTGGTTTTGGGTGGAGCGCCCCTTTAAAGGAAAGCACAGCAAACTACAGAAGAAACCAGCATAACTCCCTCTTTCCACAAAGGGGAGTAGTCCAAATGATGTGGCAAAACCATGGTTTGTTCTGAGAAGAATCTGTGCACTGTGCATGCTCTGCCAGCTCTCACACTTCATTATTCAACACACACACACAGACACACACATACATTGAAAGCACAGAAAAGCTCTTTGGGCTTTTGAGAGGATGTATTTTTAGAGTGATGAAATCTCATGACCAGACTGAGGCTGCATGTCTCACTAGTTTCTGTGCTCCAGGCACTGTCCTTCCACTATCTCTCACCCGCTCACTCAAGGTTAAGCTTCTTTAAGTGTCCTGTTTTGTTTTATAATAACTCATCTTCAGTGTTCATGTAGTAGGGTTTGAATGTTTTTTTTGTTTTTAACGGTAAGCAGAAGAGAATTGCTGTCATTTGCAAATATGTGTGTGAACTAGAGTGATGCAGCAGAATTTCAAAACACATTTTAATATCTATGCTTTATTCAGACCTTCACTGGAAAATGAGGCATTGTGGGTGGAAGCAGAAACACAGCAGAGATCCTTAGCTTTCTGGTTTTTTATCAAACATATAAAGATAAAATAACATGAATTATTGATAGTCAACTTTTCAGACTCATCTGAAGGAACCAAAAAGTCATCAAAGTAATTATGGACAATGACATGGTAAGGGAAAGCTGCACAAGGTGATTTGGAAACATATTATAATTAAGTTGCTCACTTGTGGGAAGTTTGAATAAGATAATCATGATAGATACATTGCAACTTTTTTGCAACTTTAATCACATTATACCCACAAACAACTGCATATTGTGTTAAACACAATAAAAACACTGTTTATTTCAGTCAGACATCTTTCACAATGCATTTTTTGGTTGCAAAAAAGGATAATCATAAAATAAAATAATGACATATCACATAACTGTTAGACAAGAGATCAGAACAACCTGCAAACATAAATAATGGACACAGAACAACTGAATTTGAGGGCTGTAAATACACAAGGAAACATTACAGTCTATTAACAAAATTAAATTACAAAACCTGAACACATATGCTAAGCTCAAAATATTTTTTAAATGTTACAAATCGTTTTATATGGTACAAATATGTTTTATTTTCACAACTCTTCAGGTCTTAATCAGGGTAGCACCATATTTAATAGGATGTTTGACAGGAATGAAAATGACACTGTGAGAAATCATTTAGTTGACAATGTCTTTTAGTAGACAAAAACTCCGTAAAGCAGTTTTAATTGTTGTGATTTGCAAAAACTTCAGGGCCTTTATATAAAAACACTCACAGCTTTGTGTCTAACCTGATTAAGGTCTACAGTATACTATAAAAATTAATTCCTGACATCAAGTGATTACATTAAGCTGTGCATTTTGTACCAGTTTCATAAGCTACAGTGTTTAAATTGATGCATTAACAATGAGCCATATGCAAAATGAAAGGCTGACAGCAACAAAAAGTGATTTGCAGAGCACTCTGCTTTTATTAATTGTGCGCTGAAACATTTAAGCTGATGCTGTAACTTCAGCTGAAGTTACAAAGGTATGCAGTTTGAGGAGATTAGGAGAATTAGTTACGACAGAACTATAGTGGCCTTTGAAGGGAAGTTAAAATACTCTTTTGTGTTTATCGTAGAGGGGTGTTCACCAGCCAGACTTGTGTGTGTGTGTGTGTAGGTGTGCATTTGATGACCGCCAGATGATAACCTGATTGAATTATGGCCAATATAATAAGAAGTCCCACTTCTGTGGCACTTAAAAAAATGGAGGAAACATGCACAGTGTTTGAGCACGCTCAATGAATATTTCATCACCCTGAGAGCTGAACCATGCTTTGTGGCTGAGTGGTCTACGGACTCCATATGTGGGCTCTCCCTTTCACTCTCTCTAGGACAGAGCAGCCTGCTGGGCTTCTGCCAAACCAGAGCTCCATGTGCTATCAGGGTCTGGAGAGAGAAGCCCTTATTGCACTGAACAGAACTGCTGCAAATTCATGCTTGCCTGCCCAAGAGCAAACCAAAGGGATGTTTAACTGTGTGTCTGTGATTTAAAAAAAATGTCTAAAGATGTTCCTTTGTGTAGGCTATATGTCTGTGCTTGTGTTGCATCTGACAGAAACCACAGCCTTGCCTTTGGCTTTTGGCTCAAATGACCGGATGCAGGATGTGATAAAAGCATTTGTCTGCTAGTGTTATACATTATGCTTGTTATCACAGATTGTACTTATATAACACAGTGTAGGCAACAAAAGCATTAGACGGAAGCACCATGGGCAGTCATTTTCTCTTTAAATTATAAAACACCCATACTTCCAGAAATGCGGTGGCTTTAACACTGATCCATTTTTTGGATTGTTGTAAACCCGTATTCCTTATGATTTGAGATTTCCAGCAAAACTAAAGTACTACTATTAGACTATAACTACTTCAAAATATTGTTGTATTTTAACTTGTCAAGCTGCAGTTTCAAAGTACAACGAAAATAAAGGTCCTAAAATAGTGTATTTGCAGAGAGCAATAGATTCACCATTTTTGGTTCCAAAGAACCTTTTTCTTTGTGAGAACATTTTTTCCACCATAAACAACCTTTTGTGCATTAAACGATGCCGCTTATGATGTTAAAGGTTCTTTATGGGAACATGCCAACCATGCCAGTAAAGAACCTTTTTTTTTTTTTTTTTTTTTTTTAAGTGCTTCCCAACACTGGATACAATGCACTCTTACTTCATTGACATGTCACATTTTTCTGGGGATTTACAGAACACCATGCACAGATGTGAGATTCTGCTCAAGAACATTCACAGCAGCCATATTTAGCATCAGTGTTAAATACTTTAACAGCTTCTGTAAAATGACAAATGAACCCTGACGGCCAGCAGCATATTGACAGAGCCAGAAATGAGGGTGATAACTTGTGCCCAAGCATTATACATCAAAGCACCTCAGAGATGATGTGGCACATTGTGTTTCCGCCTGCTCTTGGAAGACTCCAAAAATTGAATGGGGATATGCCATTCTTTTCAATAACATCAGAAACTCCTCAATCATGTCTAAAGAGCCATTGCTCTTGAATTTTCATACTCGAATGCAGCCAAGCAAGGAGAAGTGAGAGATTAAATGAATTGAAATGGTACTAGCAGTAAAAACCAAGATATGCTATTGCCAAAGTTTCTTTCAGCAGATGCCTTAAAAATTGGTTTATCAAATTAATAAGAATTTTCATTTGCTTCTTTAAGATTCCATCATAGAATGTTTTTATATTAATTATAAACAAAATGTTAACCTATTAACCTTAATCTTATGTAAAACAATATGACTGCTCTTGTTAAATATCAACAAAATCAGAAGCTGATTCCAGAAAAATAATAGAGGACAGGAGCAAGCTGCTGTTTTGAAGGGGGATGACAAGATAATAGTCTTCAGGGATGTGATTCCATCAAAGCCTCTGATTCATCTTTGTTGGATCACAGGTTCACAGAGGACAGTCATGCTCAGGCACATTTGAGGCAGTCGCCTATGAAATACCCCACTGAGATCATTTCTGCTCTGGACACTCCCAGAACAGTCTTTCTGATGCTTGTTTTTCTGTTTTTGGATGCTGTAACACTGGAATGCAATAAGGGTTAATAGGAAATGTAAATAGAAACTATTTGGCTGTTATAACAGGTCTGAGTAAGCTTTGTTTCCAGGCAGGTTTTCAGGAGACGAGACAACGCCCTGGGACATTTTTCCTTATTCTTCACTGAAAAAGAAGCCATTACGTAATAGTGCTCGCTTGTGCAGAAAGTGTGAGCCGACAGCCTGACTGATCCAGTTCACGAGCGCGCATGACAGCAGACAGGCAGGAAGGGGGTGGAGGAGAGATGGGAGAGGGTGCGAGCGATGCAATATGCATTTCACTAGAAGGGTTTATCTTGCTTATCTGTGCTCACAATCAGGTTCACTTTGTACAGTATAATGTGTATCTTAATATGCATTGCCCAATATTCCAGATTCAAAAGACTGACAATGACAAAAGATTGATTTGTAAAACTTTGTCTAACATTCTAGAATCAATTAATCAATAAAATGTGGTTTCACTTTTGCTTTTTTATCTGCAATATATCAGAATAATGCTCCTCCAGTGGCCTTTATGATTTCTAATGTTTTATTTCCTTTTATGTTGCCCCATAATTATTAAAAAATGATTCATCATATATGACTGTAAATGGTACTTATAGTCCCATCTACCAACCTCATTGGAAACATTTTTTTTTTTTATCTTAGGCTTTTCTAATCAGGGGAACACTTTCCCTCTCCCTCTTTCTCTTCCGCTCCCTATATATGTTTTACAGCCCTGAGGCCAGAGAGGAAGCAGCAGTTCAGAAACTTCACATTAATGCTCAACACTCATCATACGCAGACTCTCACACATTCTCCACAGCTCTCAGGCCCCATGTGAGTGTTAGATAAGTCAAGAAGGCTGGATGTGTGTTGAGAAGGAAGCTACCGAGCTTACTGCTCCTTATCACTGTAATAACCCCATATCATTTTAAGTCTGATAGAAGGATATGAAGTACAGTAAGTGGAAGTATAAAGTGGAAGATTTTGAAAGACAGCGCTGTAATGTGGTGCAAGATTTAAACAGAAGGTAAAGCTGGTCTATTAGCATCTCTATCACTTAGTGATCCTGTGATTCAATGAAATATGCGCTGGTTGGAAGATCCGGTGAAAGCTGATCTTTAAAAATGTATAGTATTTATATGTTGCACAACAGAGTTCAGGAATGCAATGTCATGAATCCGAAAAGCTTCGTTCAGTGATAAAAAGACAATACACCCTTCCAGTCCTTGGGGCATAGCGAAAGGATGAGATTACAGGGCAAGAACTCATTCCTGGTAACTGATCTGCAGTTTTTCCTGTTTCAGAGCTGGCCATGTGATCTATTGTGGAGTCAGATCGGAGCCGAGTCTGACCTGGAGCTAAAGGTCCACTACTGTCAATCCAGTCCAAATGTAATCCCTTTTTTTGGTTAATTTTTCGATGTTTCATTTGAAGTGTTTCTTTCTTTTACTTAGATTCATTTTATATAATATATAATTGCTTTTAACTTTTAAAAAACATACAGAAAATATTCAGAAATACATTTTATGGAAACATTATAAAATGTACTTAAATGTATTGATTAAATTAATGGGAGGTTGAGATGTGGCCTGTCGGTGTAGCATTGAAAATTCTGAACATCCTATGGTACGACTTAATATTATTTAAAAGATTAATAGTTATTAACAGTATAATATGGATCTCTGTACATTCAAATAACTTTCATCATTTACACTATGTGTAAATGTGTGCTTATTGTAGCAGACACCATTTTATTAAAGCAATTCATGCACAGCTCGTGCATGTATAGTGTTTATACAAAGCAGTTACAGTTAAATTGAGGTCAGCATCAAAACGTGAAAAAGCTTTACACAAACATAATTACGGACAGCGCTACATGTGCGTGGGACGTTAAGACTTCTCCAAATATTAGGACACAAATACAAATTAAAAGTGGATATAATATATTTACAATGATGTAAATATCTAACATTTGCACATCATCAATTTTCCATGTTTAAAAGTCTAAATCCAACCACGCCCGCTGAGTGCACAAGAATCTGGGGGGGCCGTAATAATATGACAATCGTGACGTCCTCTCACTTGCTCTAATTGGCGTAAACCCCATGG
The DNA here is from genome assembly GCA_032275025.1 of Enteromius treurensis. NCBI lineage: Eukaryota > Metazoa > Chordata > Actinopteri > Cypriniformes > Cyprinidae > Enteromius > Enteromius treurensis. The sequence goes on from JAUCMU010000043.1 coordinate 10,800,812, forward strand.
TCTCACAGTGGTCCTCCTCTAACTCCTCCTTTGTGTAAATATGGTATCGATTATTGGTCAATTTAGCTTGACTGACGTTAGAAAGCGAGGTACATCTAAAACATGATTGGACACGAGTTCTTAAAGCCACGCCCACCTTTCAGGTTCGGTTGAGGTGAACGCGAATCTTTTCTCCCTCCAACCCAAAGCGGATATAGCTTCTGCGGAGTAACTGATTGGGACCGTTCTTCAAGGTGGGACATTTTTTCTTACCTCTTCTTCCCCTTCCCCTGTATGATTCCGTACCTCAGTGATATAATGAATATGATCATTTTTGATCGTGCCATTTGCTGCCACCCGTAATTTCGGAAAATCCAAAAGACAAGAGAACAGTCGTTAGCTGTCACAAGCTAACGTTAACCAAATCAATTGCACGCGCTATCAGGTGAACAACGCTTTATTCAAAACCTAAGCAATAATTTGCCATAATTTACATTATTTACAGTCCTTAAACTTACCTACATGCCTCATGGACAGCTTTGCTGAAAGTGACAGGGAATCGTGGCACTCGTCGTGGTCAGTTAGTTAGTAGCAGGTTAGCTATTGGCTGGTTTATGGACAGTATTAGATTAGACAAGCGTGAGTAACTCGAGCAGGGGAAATTTAAGGGTTTATATTTGATCTAAAAATTATTTTGCGATTTAAATAAGATATGACAGTAGCGATCAACGTGTAATGATATGTGCTTCTAAACTGCTTCACTTGCACCTCTTAAAATATGTGTTGTAACGTTATAACAAAACACTTCTTTGACGAACTGAAAGCCGGGAACATTGGTAAAATAACATATTTCTAAATCTGAACTCTCCGCTATGTCCGCTCCGAACATGTTTATGAATTAAAATATGCAGCTGATGTCAATGCTTCAGTGATATCTGAGGTTTTTTTCCTCTCCTCAGGTGCTCCTGGATCGCTTCACCCTCACTGCTTCGGCCAGCCTGCTTCTTATCTTCCCCCCTTTACACACTGTTTTTCTCTCTTAACTCCTCTTTGCCGGACTCGCCATTTCCCGGAGTTTAAACGATTAAATCATGGATAAGACGGAGCTGATTCAGAAAGCCAAGCTGGCGGAGCAGGCAGAGCGCTATGATGACATGGCCGCGTGCATGAAGGAGGTGACGGAGCAGGGAGCCGAGCTCACCAACGAAGAGAGGAACCTGCTCTCCGTCGCCTACAAGAACGTAGTCGGGGCCCGGAGGTCGGCTTGGAGGGTTATCTCGAGTATTGAACAGAAAACCGAGGGCAACGACAAGAAACTTCAGATGGTGAAGGAGTACAGGGAGAAGGTGGAGGTGGAATTACGCGATATTTGCAACGAGGTCTTGGTAAGGCTGCACTGTATAATAGCACAGACTCTATTCCAACTATGTACTAACTACTGATTCTCTATACTAGATCTACACTTGCTATACTGTACTATTTACGAACTATACTGTATTGACTCAGTACTGGCTCAATATAATCAATCTTGTAATCAGTACTGCCTCTATATTTGATGATGTGTGTATGTGTGTATGTATATATATATATATATATATATACATATATATATTACTATACTGCACACTATGCTGACTAAATGCTAACTATACTAAATAATTACACTGCTACACACTTAAGGTCAGCTCCAGTGTTTTTGTATTACTCGTATGGTATTGTAGTGATATTTTGAGTTAGATTTTATTTCAATATTTTCAGTTTTCACTTTGATTTTTGCCTGTTTTTCTATATAGCCTAATTTTTATTTCGGTTGTGTGTTTTTTTTTTGTTTTTGTTTTTTTAATATAGTACTTTTTACATTTATTAGATTTCAGTATTTTAGATCTAAATAGTTTAGGATTGTTTTTATTTCAGCTTTGCAATAACACTATTGGCTGCTTGTTCACACCAAAGTTGATAACTGTGACACTAGGGAAGTCCACGCCACAACTAATGATCCACAGAAGAACAATATTGTTGAAGTCACTTTCAGAATAGTTTTCATATATATATATATATATATATATATTAGGGCCGGGACTTCAACGCGTTAATTTAGATTAATTAATCACACAAAAATAATGCGTTACATTTTTTTTTACGCATTTTAATCACACTTATTTTTGCACCGCTGAACGTTTCTCACTGGATGAGTTTCGGCGGAGGGATTATACTGGAGCACCAACTAGCGTTTCTAATGTTCTGAATGTACTTGAAAGCATGGATGCACCGATCCAGATCGGCGATATGTTTGCGCGTTTTTTCAGTAAAGCCGGTCCTGTAATCAGCGGTAAATGCCATCAGGTGCGTGATTTCACATTGAGCCGTATATACTACACACAG
>JAUCMU010000043.1:10816946-10827550 GCA_032275025.1 Enteromius treurensis
AGTACTGTACAGTAATATTGATGTATCGAAACCGAACCGTGGGCTCACTGTACCATTGCATCCCTAATACAGTATATATATATATATATATATTGCGACCCTCTTAAAGGTTTGTTGTTGAGGCTTCCTAGTGGGCCCTGGCACTGTATTAGACCTTTCATATTCAAACTCTATCATCTGTGAAGGCCATACACAATTGTTGATGTCTTACAAATTTGCTTTGGATGTGTTTAGATTGAGCTGATTGATCGTGTGGATGACATTTACCGTAACACATCTTGGGATGAGGAGTTTAAAGGTTATGGAGTTCAGATTCAGCAGGTAAGCACGGTTCTTCAAGGAGAACATAGAAAAAGCCTCATTGAAATGCTATTTTGGAGCCAGTAACATGAATTTGTCTCATTCAGATCATAATTAACAAGACACCCACACAAGTAGTGCCAGGAGCTGCCCACTTCAACATGAAAGGGTCGCCTGTGAAGGGCAAAGATGTCTGGGACGTCAAGAAGCTCCTGGAGGTGAGCGAGCTGGAGCTGGAGGAGCCGATGACTGAACTAATGAGAGCGTCTTCTCTGTTTTCTGTTTTTCTGGTGCTTCTACTTGGAAGGGAGGAAAACTATTGAACGCTTGTGTATTGTGTTTCACTATCCATCTCTTCCTGTGACCTAACCTGCAGATAACCAGCAAAGAGAAAGAATGGAAGAGCAGTTTATTAATTTTGAGAACATTTGTGTTAGAAATGGGAATTTAGGGTTCCTGGCTTGCTCAAGAATAAACAGCTGTGCTATAAATGTCATAAAAAATATCATTTTGTCTTCCCCCTGCAGCAATTTAGCATTGACATTGCAGACAACGCATCCAAGGTGTGCTTGGCTCATCTCTTCACCTATCAGGATTTTGATGAAGGCACACTTGGCTTGGCTTACGTTGCTCCTTCCAAATCAGGCTTCCCTGGAGGTCTTTGCTCTGAGAGTGAGTGCCCATACTGTTATATTGTGGATGAATAAATCACATTTTTACCATACTTTTATTTTATTGTAATATTTTGTTGTTTGTCTTTCTTTAGAGTGCCCACCTTCAGGAAATGACAACCGTGCTATATATCTGAACACTGGATTAACCAGCACCAAAAATTACGGGAAAACCATTCTTACCAAGGCAAGTGAAGTCCAAACAAATGTCCTTGATGTAATCATTTGGTAAACCGATTTTCTGACCATATACCAACAGGAAGCGGATTTGGTTACTACCCATGAGCTTGGCCACAACTTTGGCTCTGTTCATGACCCAGATGAGGTGTCGTACTGTGCGCCCAGAGAGGACCAGGGGGGCAAATACGTCATGTACCCTATTGCGGTGAGCGGGGACCACTCTAACAATAAAGTACGTCCTTTGGAGATGTGAGTTCAGCTTGGTGTCATTGTTTCAGATTGCATGTGATTATTTGGTAAGCGCTTGTTTTTATGCTTTCCTATAGTTGTTTTCAAACTGCAGTAAGATCTCCATAGCAAAGAGACTGAGGGCCAAGGCTCCCATCTGCTTCAGGGAGAGGAACAGCAATGTGTGTGGAAACTCACGGGTGGAGGATGGCGAGGAGTGTGACCCTGGACTGCTTCACCTCAACAGCGACAGCTGCTGCACGTCTAACTGCAAACTGCAGCCCAATGCGCAGTGCAGGTACAGCTCCTCCATGTGGCCTCAAGAAAAAAATACACAAATACGCTAAATTAAAGGAAAAGTTAACCCAAAAAAATATTTTCTTCAATTGTAACTTTGCAAACAGTGACAGGAACAGCGCATGCTGCAAAGAATGCATGTTTGAGAAGCAGGGAAAGGTTTGTCAGGAGCCAATGGATGCCACATGCAAGGGAAGATCTTACTGTACAGGTGAAGTCCGAGTTTAGACAACTGAATGTACTTGTTTATGCATATATCTGATTTACATGTTGAAGATTACTGATTGACAACAGTGTTATTTTTGTGTTATATATATATATATACTGTAATAGTAGTTTAAAAGTCATTTTAGTTTGCATTGGTAATTTAGATTTTGTCATTTTAATTAGTTGTTTAATATTTCTATATGCCTTTATTTATTTTATTTCAGTGCCTAAATAACCTAAAAAATGTTTTGATAGAATAACGGTTTTATTAATCACACACACACACACAATCCAATACAGCATTTGTATTTTATTTACTTTTCTATTAATGAATAGCAGTTTGTCATAAACTTCATGAAACCTGCCAGTAATATGTTATTAAATATTTTTACCCAGAATCATAAGTTTATAGTCCGATTTGTGAGATCATTACAATATTTTTAAGACATTTTGTTTTTATTATCGTATTTGGTTTATATTGGTTAAAAATAGATTAACAGGCCTTAAAAAACTCACATTCTCATTAACAATATGCAAAGAAATGAATGTTTTCTATAAATTATGAAATATTTTTTTGCTAGGCTGACTACGTCAGACTTCATACTTCCGCTCAATTTCAGTTTGCTTCTGAAAATTGAAAATGATCCATAAGTAATGAAAACATCTGCTAAAAATGGCTAAATTTCCTAAGTGATGGGATTTAACTGCAGATTTTAACTTCTTACAGGACACAGCAGTGAGTGCCCTCCTCCAGAGAACCTCCCCAATGAGACCATCTGTGTGGACAACGGCCGGTGTCTGAAGGGAGTGTGCATCCCGTTCTGTGAAGCTGTGGAGAGCCTGCAGTCGTGTGCTTGCAATGGTAAGCTGACCTGCTCATACTGTTGGATTGCTGCATGGCAGTTACAGCTTTTAAAGTTATTATTTTTTTTTACTTGTATTTCATTTATCAGAGACGAACAACTCTTGTAAGGTATGCTGTAGGGATAAGAGCGCTGTATGTGCTCCTTATGTCAATGACAAGGGGAATCACCTCTATCTGCGGAAAGGCAAACCCTGCACTGTGGGCTTTTGTGATGGAGCGGTGAGTGACAATGTACAGTTATGAAAATAAAAAAACACATATAAAAGCTGTTTTTATACAAAGAATGATAACAGTATTTCACAAGACAATTCGAAATGGTTTGCATTCAGTTATCTAAACATTTGATTTATTTCTTTTAAACATTCCCAGGGTAAATGCATGAAGCAGGTCCAGGATGTTATTGAGAGGTTGTGGGATTTTATTGAGAAGCTGGACATCAATACTTTTGGTTAGTAACTATGAACACACTGAATTTATCTCACTTGAAAATGAATGTAGGAATAATATGTGACCAATGTGTGTGTTTTCAGGGAAGTTTCTGGCTGATAACATTGTTGGCTCAGTGGTGGTCTTCTCACTACTTTTCTGGATCCCTCTCAGCATTTTAGTACATTGTGTGGTGAGTCATTTCCACCAACATTTTACAGCTGCTTGTAGCTCTGAGGAAATGTATGATACTTTAATAATAGACTGATTTTGAGTGGTATTAGGAAAGTCTGAAAGGCTATTTATGCTCAAAATGAAACAAAGAATTGAAAGAAATTGTGGGCAAAAGATGTGTGTTTAAGAGTGTAAGTGTTTAAATCATTCATAATAGTGTACTATTGATACAAATCTCACTTGCTTTAGTGCAAAACTTGGCTAATTTCAAATAAAATGGACACCGTTTAACTTTTTTTTAATTTTAAACAAAAAAAAAGCACAATTTAATTCACATATATTGAGGGATATTAAAAGGTTAGTTCACCCAAAAATGAAAATACTGTATTAATTATTCACCCTCGTGTCGTTCCAAACCCTTAAGACCTTCATTCATCTTCAGAACTTGAAATCTGACCCTCTATAGACAGCAATGCAACTAGACTAAATATATCAGATTTCATCCAAAATCGTACTTTTGTGTTCCAACGATAAACAAAGGTCTTATGGGTTTGCAACGACATGTTAATTAATGACTATGCCTTTAAATGCCAAATATATTTCAAGTTGCAATAATTCCAGGTCACACGTGTTTTACATGATTACTGTCTCTCACTGTTTTAGGATAAGAAACTTGACCAGCAGTATGAATTGAACACAAAGTCACTCTTCTACCCCAGTGTGAGTACTAATTTTTTTAGCTTTTTTTCTTTTTAACCTATTACGAAGTGTAACAATTGACTGTGTTTGTGTGCTGTCCCAGAATGCAGAGCTGATGAGCAGTCTAGAATCAGCTTCAGTGCGCATCTTCAAACCACCCACGTCCTCCGGCTCCTCTGCTGTGCCACGCTTTCAGGCGTCTGGACCTCTGCAGACCAGCACTCCACCTGTCTTCACCTCTCAGGTGGCTCCAGCTCCAGCTCCAACCCCAACCCCTCCTCTTCCTGCAATAGAGCCCCAACGAATGGCCACCATCCAAGAAGATCCCAGCTACGATTCCCACTTGGATGAGCTAGCCCTGGGAGAGGACTTCCCTACCTCTGGCTCTGTGTCACGTTCCTTTGATGATCTGACGGACAACCGAGAGAATGCCATGTCCTTCAGGGTAAATAGACATGCACGGAGTAACAGCAAGGAGACTGAATGCTAAGAGTGTAATTAAATGAATGGGAAAAGAAATGTGACTATGAATGAACTAAAAGGGAATATGATTGGGAATGCTCACGAAATGCTGAGTATTACCTAAGCTTTAAACTATAACGTATGCTTACAGCTCCAGTATTGAAAATAACCAGAATGCAGTATGTTTTAAGGGGATAGCTTTCTCAAATATTACAATTTTTATGACTTATTCACCCTTATATCGTTAATCTTCTGTGGGGTTCTGAAGGAGGAAATCCCTTTAAACCAGGACGTTCAATTTAAGGATGCAAAAGCACCATTAAAATATCTCAGTTATTCATAAGACTTTAAACAATTTTGAAAACTTTTGACAGAACTGTGAGGAACAGACAATTTTTTTCCCAGCTGATAAAATAGTGTGAAATCTATTTTCTAATAGCATTTTCTTCATGTCATTGTCCCTTTTTTAACTACCATATAGTTAAGCTTTTTAAACACATCTTTCCTGTTATGTATGCTGGATCATTTATTTACTTGAACATTTAGTTTGTGTAAACCCATCCCCATCCTACTTTTTTCTTTACCACAATTTTTCCACTCAGTCCAAGACTTGTTGCTATATTCCTTACATCAGGACTTGAATTGTTGCAATCAGATTATCAAATTGAGTTTAACTTCAGTCTGATTCATGTAAACAATTATTTCCGCTCGGAATGGTGATTCATTCACACTTCTGATTCACTACTTAATTAAAGATTGTCAATGATAAATAACGTAAATTTTGGTCTGTTCCTTCACAGTTATAAAGCTTTAAAACACTATAGCAAATGTTGGGCCGATCACTTTTTCTGCTACTTTTAAAATGCTTGGGAGAAAAAAAAGTCATACGTTTTGGAATGGTGTGAGGGTGGGTAGATTTAGTTTTTAATTTTTGGGTGAACTATCCCTTTAAGAACGCTGGACAGAAGGCAAAGATCATTCAGTGATTAGGCGTTAGATAAAAAGTTAAATGTTGTTAGTTCTGTTAGCATTATGGAGTATACTGCACACCTATGTACACACACACATGTTGGTTTTTGTGATTTATGGGGACTCTCCATAGGCGTAATGGTGTTTCTACTGTACAGACTGACTGTGGTATTGCCCTACACCTAAACCTACCCCTTGCAGGAAACTGTGTACAATTTTTAGATTTGCAAAAAAACACCATTTAGTATGTTTTTAAGCCTTTTGAATTATGGGGACACTGAAAATGTCCTCATAAATCACCTTCATATTGTCATGCCCATGTCATTATGCAAATTTGTGTCCTCATAAACCACATAAACCCGCACACACACACACCGGATTTCATCAGCATTATATAAACATGACCAGCATTATTAAAATTGAACTGCCTATTACTAATATGTTTACAGGTAAGCAGATGCCAACAGATCTTGAGAAAATACCTGTTATATTTTAGCTGATTTTTTTTCACCAGCAAATAGTTTTGTAATCGCCGTGGAACACAATCTTGTGTTTTGCTTTTTATTGTTTGCAAGAGACAATCTGATATTTTAGGGGCATTTGATATTTGTAGATGTTGTCTGTGAAATATTTGTTTTTGCATTCATTTTGTACTGTTCTTAAAACAACATGTTTTAGTTATTTCAAGTTTTACCAGCCGACGTTACACATGTTTGGTTAATTAAGAAGATTTTGGCTCATTGGCTTTATGTGAAACACCAAAGTCATCAGTTAAATCAGGCTGTTAAGACTTTTCTGCAACACAATGTTCGTGACTGTATGCAAGAATTTATCTTGCAGCTGCTCTCCTAAGAATGTACTGATGAACACTGCTCTGAGATCAGTTTCCAAAGTGCCTTGTATCTGTTTGTTTTTTTTGTATTGTGAAATTGTATTTTATTCTGTGTTTTGTAATCTATAGGAAAACTCAAAAAGGGAATATGTCATTTTAAATATCTAGAATCTTTTTCAGAAATGTATTTGGGAATGTAATGGTGTCGATCTTGTAGAATACCAAGCACACTAGTAAGTACTAGATCTTATTACATGACCCGGCCCTAAACAAATGTACTTTTTGATCCTCTGGTGTCAAATTCTGTGAAATCTTTTTTTGATGTTAAGAAATGTGCCCATTAATACTCCCACTGCATGGTTCCTCACAATGTTGTGATTGGACAACAAAGAAAGTATTGAATACTAAGTGTTTTGTATCTGTGTAACTTGGTATATTTTGCAAGCTTTCATTTTTAAATAAAGTGCCGGCTTTAATGCGAGTTGTATTGAAATTTAAGCTCAACTTGACTCAAAGACCTCTTTTATTAAACCAGTACATTGGATATTAAATTACAGCTCAAAAATGTCAAATAAAAAAAATTGACAAAAACATAATTGTAAATGATCACTACATCGTGCATGTAGTGCCCTGACTGCACACAAGTATCAAAATCTAGCTTTAACTGTTTTACATTTGATTTAAATGTAAATTCCATGCCAGTTCATTATCTGGTGTCTTCAGTTGGGTTGAAGTAGTTCGGGTTAGACGAACTATGAAATTAGGAGCCCATCTCACATGACAGGGTTCATGGCTTCATATAGCCTCTGTACAGCAAGCTCCACCATTTCTCTGAGAGAATCGTCTTCAGAATTGTCATCCTCATACTCCACAATCTGAACACAAACATAAAAGCACACAAGAGATAGAAAACTAACCTTCCCATAAAACTTTTGTATGCATGCTTCACGGAGTTTAATACTTACTCGGGTTTCCAGGTTGATGAAGGCAGTTTTGCCATCTACACTAACAGTGAGACAGTTCTTGTCTTTAAAGTCGACACACTCTTCTCCAAACATGTCTCTGCAGAAAAAGAATTTAGCTCATCATAAATATCATTGACAGTTAGGAGAGTGCTGAGAGGATGAACTTACTGGAACATTTTCAGTAATCTACTCTGGAAAACATTCACATCCACCTTCTTTTCTTGGGGCTGAACAACTATGATGACAAAACAGAAAAACAAAAATGTTGGCGTGAATATGACTAGTAGTAAAAAAATGAAAGAATAAGAAACGAGGGAGGGAGGGGAAACAACGTGAAGAAGAACAGAAGCAGGAAATATAGAGCGCGAATAGGAGAACAAAGGGAAAAAAAGTAGGTAATAAAGAGTAATACATGGAAAGAAAGGAAAGAGGCAAGCAAAATAAAGAAATTAAGAAAAAGTGGGAAATAAAGAATGATAAAAGGAAGCAAATGATAGAGTAAAAAAAAAAGAAAAGAAAAAGATTAATAATAAAGAAAAATATTTTAACATTAGAAGAAAAATTGAAAGAAACAAAACGGAATGAAGAAGAGCACAAAAAACAGCAAGGGTGTGCAGAAGGAAGGATGGAAGAAACAAAGGATTTAAGATAAAGGATCCATAAAAAGAAGCCAAGGGAGAAAAACGGAAGGGAAAAAAAAATGAAAGGAAGCCATCTAAAACAAAACTGAGACAAAACGGAGAAAGAAAAGAAAGAATGCAAAAATGAAAGCATGAGAGCATGTGGAATAAAGGAAGGAAGCAAGGTAAAACAGTATTAAAAGAAGAGGAAGAAAAGGAAAAATTAAAGATTTTATAAATTCTTTCAATTCAGCTGATTTTAACTGAAGAAGGCCTCACCTTTCTGAGCTTTAGGGTTGGACTGCACCTCCAACACCACTGTGGTGACGGCATCAGCGTACATGTCATTCAGAGGATTGGCGAACCACTGGAGGAACACAACACACACACACACACACACACACACACACACACACACACACACACACACAAACAAACCCCAGTGACTTCAGCAGCCATAGTTACACTGGTAAGTGAATCAGCGGTGTGCCACCTCACCTCCAACAACACCAGGTTTTGATCATGAACCACTGTGATGCTGTTAAAGACTCTCAGTGTGCTCTTCTCTGAGATCTCAATCTCCTCCACATCACCTAGAACACACACACACACACACACTATAAGCACCACACATAAACACATAATAAACACACACTCAGACAAGTATACACACCTGTCAGGTGCCGTAGCTGACTCAAAAGCAAGGGGAAAGGGCCGGTGAAGGGAATGGCTTGGGTCTGTTTCACTGTGCTCATGGCCAGATCAGTGTAATCTGCATCATTGAGAATAAAAGAACAGGTATAAGAAACGCACAAATGAGACACCTGAAGTGATCCCGAACACCAACTCACTGGAGAGGTCAGAGGGGGCCAGGATGTGATAACTGAAGTTCTTTTTAACCAGGATGCCCGAGACTCGCTGACCCTGCTCAGACTTCTTATCCGCAAGACAACCCATCACCTTAAGAAAAGGCCAAAGAAAAGGAATGATAAAAGGATTCATCACAGAAATGAAACATTCAAACAATAGCTCACCCAAAAATGAAAATTCTGCCATTATTTACTCACCTTCAAGTAGTTCCAAACCTGTATGAATTTCCTTGTTCTACCGAACACATAGGAAGAGATTTAAAAAAAAAAATTGTACCAGGCTGTTTTGGGTCACCATTGACTCCTATAAGTTTGGAACTACTTGGAACAGAATTTTCATTTTTTGGTCAACCATTCAACCACCTAACTATGCAGTCTCACCTTGGCCAGTTTCTCTCCTCTGAAGTTCAGGGTGACAGCCTCCGTGTTACGAGGGTTGTGCACCTCAATGTGAACCTCATCATTGTCCTCATACTCTCTTATCAGAGCGGCTTTCAGTCGAGCCATCTCATTCTGCTCTCCATGAACCAGGATCTGAAAACCACAGCAATAACATGACACCTGAACTAGAGCCTGATGCCCTTCTGCCTTACGACACTATAACGTACCACATGAGGAGGTTTCAGAGCTCTGATGAACTCGCTGGTCTGCTGGTAGTCTGTATGAGCAGAGAAGGAGATATAATCAACGGACATCTTTAGCGGAAGCTTCTGTCCTGACATGGTGGTGATCTCCTCTGGCTCAGACATGATATGCTGCACAGAAAACAGGAGACAGGTTTAATTCAGCATTCATAAGAACCCGGATGCTGATCTGTGGTAAAATTGTCGTTAAAAAGTTTGAGGAGCTTCACCTTGGCGAGCGTTCCCTCCACACAATAACCTGCTATGATAACACCGTTCCTCTTGTCAGTGCACCAGCTCTCAAAAAGCTCTCTGGAAAGACCACTCTGCATCATACCTGGAGACGCCATCACCACACTAGGGCCAATGTCATCAAAATGGTCCATACTCTGGAGGACAAGACGCAAGTTTATGCAAACTACACAACTTTTTTGGGCATTATAAAAGTTGTATTTTCTACCAGTTTTCAACCAGTTTTTATTGCTAAACTAAAACCATAAAAAAATATTTGTTGGTAAATTAATGAAATCAAACAACACGAAAATGTAAAATAAGAACTTTAAATCCAAATGATACAATTTTCCTCAGAATCTAAAAGAGATAAACACGTTAAAGCGCTATAAAATTACTAGAAAAAGTAAAAAAAAAACCTATTAAGAAATAATAAGACAATTAAAAAAAACAAACAAAATTACTAACAGTAAAATAAATAAAAAATTAATTTTCATATAAAATTCAAAAGTATAAAGTATTAGCAATTACATTTAAAGATAAATAACAACAACAAAAAAACTAAAAAATTATATTATTTTCAATGGAAACTAAAACAAATAAATATGTTGAAATACTAAAAAATTACCACAAAATTAAAAAAAAACAAAAAAAAAGCACAACACAACTAAAGTAAAAATGAAGTAAAATAAAAAAATACACAAGACAATAAAAAACTAAAAGCTACTAACAAAATCACTAACACTAAAATTAACAGAAAAAATGAAAATAAAGCAAAAGAAAATATAAAAATTAAATAAATACGTCTTGACAACTAACTGACAGTACAAGATGTACTACAAAATATATAAATATATATTAATATATATGTTGGGCCGTTATCGGCGTTAACGCTCTTATCAAGCGATAAAAAAAATTATCGCCGTTAATCTATTCTCAAAGTTGGGTTGGAGTCTATACTACAAGCTATGGTGACTTTCACCTTT
>JAUCMU010000043.1:10877584-10911363 GCA_032275025.1 Enteromius treurensis
GAATAAATTACATTTTAAAATATATTCACACAGAAAACAGTTATTTTAAATTTAAATAATATTTCACAATATTACAGTTTTTTTCTGGATTTTTAATCTAATAAATGCAGCCTTGATGAGCAGAAGACACATCTTTAAAAGTACAGCAATTTTTTTTTGTGTTAAACATGTAATGGCAAACCGTTGGGCCAGTGACCGTTAACGGGTTAAAATCTAAGTTGATAAGTCAAGTGGACAATTATTTTTATGGAATATAAAAGCATATTTTTTTATTTTCTGTACCTATTAGTCAGAATAGAAAGAATGCATTTCCTTAACTTTCCAAAGAGAAAAAATGTGAATAGATTAACATCTGGTCTGATCAGTCAGATTGCTGTATTAGAAACATTCACACTGCTGTTCTGACCAGTTTTCTTTAATTTATTGCGCAAGTAATAAAATACGAATGTATTGTATTATAAATGTACATGCGTTTATATATTTTTTGGAACCTGTGTTTTTTCCCCCTTCTTTTTTCTTCTTCTCTGGATTCTTTGATGAATAACTAGTAAAAAAACAACATACCAAATATAAAAAAAATTCTAAAATGTAAATTAATGCTGTGACTTTTTTGTTCATTTCAAATATATATATTCAAATATAAAAAGCTTTGCTTGTTTTGTGATATCAGTAACTGTTTAAAGGCCTCTCACAGTCTTTGTAAAGAGTCATTCCTGATAAACAACAATTAACCTTCTGTATAAAATATAAAGTAGGAGCCTTTTTATAAAAGCAATAATTCTCAAGGCTGTGTAATATTCTAAATATAGTGGCAGCTAATCGGAGGTTTCAGGTGTGTTTTATTCTACTATTCATTGCTTAAATGTACTATTTCTCTCACAGATATGGTTCTAGGTCTTCTTAATAATGACAATAATATGATGTAGTATTTTTTTTAATTATTATTATTTAACATGTTATTTCTCTCACAGGTATGGTTCCTGGTCTGCTTAATCTGGGGAACACATGCTTTATGAACTCACTTCTCCAGGGCCTGGCATCGTGTCCTTCCTTCATCAGATGGCTTGAAGACTTTACAAGCGAAAGCAGCATCCATCCAGAAAGAACTGAGAGAGAGACCCATCTGTCCAGATCTCTGATGGAGTTACTTAAAGGTTATTTCCCATTTAACGGATAGCACAAACGCACAAAATGTTAATGCACACTAACCTCTCCATCTTCCCTCTTTTTTTTACAGCCCTGTCGAGTCATGATCCAGGAGAAGATGATGTTTTAGATGCGGGGAACCTTTTAGAAGCTCTCAGGCTTTACAGATGGCACATTAGCTCCTTCGAGGAACAGGTAGGATGTTCTCAAAGACAATGCAGTTGCAGTTTTATCAGAATATTATTTTTCTATAGGAATAGTTCACCTAAAATGGACAAATTGCAAATCATGTTTTTTTACATCCTTCGCTCAAATGTTGGATTTTTAAAAAAATGCATTGACTGTTACTTTTGCGTTTTCTCCTCAGGATGCCCATGAGCTCTTTCATGTTCTCACATCATCATTAGAGGAGGAACGTGAACGCCAGCCCAGAGTCGCTCACCTGTTCGACATGCAAACACTGGAGGTACTGTTAGTGCAGCACTAGAACCCAAAAGATTGTTTGTAAACTAATAGAGTTAATAATCAGACAGGTTTCATTTTCTACTGTTAATAATTTCAGAAATCTGTGGAGTCCAAAGAAAAAAACATAAGCTGCAGGAGTGGAGGTAAATCAAAACTTAATTCTTTAAAAATGTAGAACTTTTTTTTTTTTTTTCAGCATTTAGTAATTTAATCTTTTTCTTATTTAGGCCCGTTACATCCTATTCCAAGTTTATGGAGGACTCGGCACCCTTTCCATGGGCGGTTAACAAGTTATATGGCTTGTAAACGCTGTGAGCAGCAGGTGATCTTTTTAAACCAATATTTCTGACTTCAGCGCACAGTACAGTATTTCACTGAAAGAATGGAATTGTTAAGGCCTGTCTGTTTTTGATTTCAGAGTCCTGTGCACTATGATTCTTTCGACAGCTTGTCTCTTTCTATCCCGTCAGTACAGTGGGTAAGTTAATCACATGTACAGTAGTTAATAACTAATCCACACATTAAAATATCCCGGTTGAAGTCATATTATTCAGCGAGTATCTTGCAGACAAAGTTTGCATCACTTATATTTACATGTATCAGGGCAGACCGGTTACTTTGGACCAGTGTCTGCAGCATTTCATCTCCTCTGAAACCATCAAAGAAGTGGAGTGTGAAAACTGTACCAAGGTGTGATATTTAATTAGCAGGACTAGTTACTTTAGTACCACGTACCTTATTTGTTAGCTGACATTTCTTGAAATGTCTCTTTGAAGCAACAGGCTGGGGAACTTGTAAATGGAGAAGTCCTTGAGAGTCAGAGGACGACGTTCGTCAAGCAGCTGAAACTCGGAAAGGTAGACATGATTGTTATTCTTTCATTTAGACCAGCACACTTTTCTAAACACTGACAGTTGACCCTCCTTAATAACCTCCAGTTCGTTCGTGTGTGTGTTTATTTTCACAGTTGCCTCAGTGCCTCTGCATCCATTTGCAGAGATTGACGTGGTCTAAAGAGGGTACTCCCATTAAGAAACAAGAGCATGTTCAGTTTACAGAATATTTGTCTCTGGATCGATACAAACATTGTACTGCTGGTCAGAACCTCCAGAGCACCAGAGGAACAAATAAGCCCATATCTGCCAAAGCTGCTGGAGACCCAAAAAACAAAACCATTGCTAATGGAGTCGGTGAGAGATGTAAAATATATTTTTTCTTTCTTTTATTTTTCTTTTCCCGGTGATCATGTAATACAGTCTTCTTTTTTCTTCAAAATTTTTATTATTACTATTATTATTCCTTTTTTTTTTTTTTTAGAAATATATAGAATACAGATTGTACAGCAAAAAGTGATACTGTCATTTACAGTAAAACAAATCCAATATCCTTGCAATGCTTTTGGTATTTTTAATAATAAAAATTTAAAAATGCATGAATTATAGTAGAAATTACAGATAATACTAATAATAAATTAGTATAGTAATTATTATAATTAGCTTAAAGTAGTACACATAGCAAGGTTTTTTTTTAATATATAATAAATAAAAAGAAAATAGATAGAATACAGAGTGCTAGAGTTAGAGGTTTAAATAAAGATATGCATAATAGATACAATAATAATATATGGGTCAAAAAAGGGTTTAACTATAAAAACAGTAAGTGTAATACTGCTTTATATAGTTGTTGTTTTTCCCAAAAAATAAATCTCGCACATTTTCCCCTGATTTACTAAATTTACCCGCTAAAATGCCATTCCACAAAAATCAATTTATGGGACATTAAAAGACAAATTGCTTTCACCCCGAATTCTAATTAGTTGTAATTTTACGTTTTTTAAGTTGGCCACTATCCTAGGTTATGCCCATTTTTCAGTAAGATTTTTTTTTTTACTAATTTAAAACATAAAATTGAATATGCGTTCGTGTTATTTTATAGATTTTATTATGTACAAGTCAGAATAAGCTTGTTGTTTGGATTTTTACTTAAATATTGTGTTACACTGAATGACAATGTAACATTATTTGAACCAAATTTTGACATTTTGTTTTACAAAAACTTATTTAAAACCTTAAAAGCAGACACTTTACTTACATTTGATGTGCTTTCTAATAAAACATTTCTTTTTCAGATTCAGAACACTGTAACAACAATAAGCCGCTGTCCAATGGAACCTTTCCCTCCATCTTTCTACACTCACCAGGACTAAGTTCACAGCTCAACCTCACTTATGACTACAGGTAGATACCTGCATGCATGCTTTACAGGGAATGTAATCTGTTTATATTTACTTCATATAATAACTTACCTTTTTTCTATCAGCTCAGAGTATCTCTTCCGCTTGATGGCTGTCCTGGTTCATCATGGAGACATGCACTCTGGACACTTTGTCACTTACCGTCGCTGCCCTGCAACTCCTCGTGGAACGTCTCCTCTCAGCTCCCAGTGGCTCTGGGTGTCTGATGATTCGGTGAGGAAAGCCAGCCTTCAGGAGGTGCTCTCCTCCAGCGCGTATCTGCTCTTTTACGAACGAGTGCAAAGGCCCGGTCTGAGAGTGGAAGAGTAGCGTCTCAGCTGTCTTGGGTTACTTTATTCTTAGTTCAAGCTAGAGTGTTAATCGTTGCCTATCTTCATTCCAGGCCATGCTACGATGGCCGAGTGCAACTGTGCATCCCTGTGCATGCAGTTTGGCGTGCATGATGTTTCTGATCGCTCTTTGTGACACAGAGAGAGGGAAGACGAGGACTCTGTATATCATAGTCTCCACCTTAATCTTGCTCAGCGTCTATGGCGATTGTTGTATTAGAAAACAAGTCGTTATCTGAGCATAAGAATGATGCCAGTCATGAGTACCACTAGTTGCCACTGATATGGGGATTCACACAGAGATCTTTGAACTTGTTTTTTTTTTTTTTTTTTTTTTTGCAAATTATGTGATTAAAAAAAAAAGTCTTTTTACTATTATTTTGCGGTCTGCTTGGCTTCTCATAAACCATTGTGCGCAGTACATTTACACATTCATCAGTACTCGGCACTGAAATGTAGGAAACACAATTTAGCATTTCTTTTTCTCACATGCCTTAACATGGATGAACATCTAGCCTTTGCTCTGCAGTCATAAACGGTGCACTTTGTGCCACTAGAGATAATAAGTTACTTGATCTTGTCACATTATATGTTACGTCCAGTGTCACTACAGGCATGTTAATGTGCAAACTCTTTCTTTCTTTCTTTCTTTCTTTCCAAGAAGTATATATTTTGCCCTCATTCCAGACCCAAAATTGCATTATTTAGAGAATTATTTTAAGTGTCTTTTATAATAGAATGTTTCCAAAACATTAACAGACGTTAACGTAATCTTTTCTCTAGGGAAGAACTTAATGTTAAATATCCCACTACAAACCTTTTACAACCTTTTATTTTGTCAAATAATGCAAAAATATTTCTTTATTTTTGGTCAATTTTTGCCAAAACAAGGAAAATGTGTGTATTCAGGGTACATTATATGGCAATAAGCTACATCCATAACAGAATGATTTCAAACGCAACAAAATTTAAAAATTATATATGAAAAAAAAAATAAAATATTATATATATATATATATATATATATATATATATATATATATGTTTATTATGTTTGTATTGTGGTAGCTGTATTTTTTATTTTTATTTTTAACCCAATATTGTTTTGCAAATGAACTTTTGAGACTAGTAAAAGTGTGAAAAGCAGCCTGTTTATTTAGTTATTTTATTTTCTAAAAGGACACAGGGTTTCATACTTTCATGCTGGTTGAAGAAACATTCCTTCTGTTGTCCTCGGAAAGGCAGCTACAGGATAAAATACACAACACTAAATATCCTACAATATAAATGACTATAATTGCGGTGTAATATGGTATCGGTTCCCACATTTACACTGACAACTATCGCATGTATTCATCATGTGCCGAGCTGAGTAGGCCGTGACGTCACGCTGTGTGTTGTCGGGGACTCGTCAGGAAGAAGCTCGACCGGGAGCACAGCGCTCTGCTTCGCCAAAATGGCTGTTGAAGATGGTGAATAGGGAGAAAGAAGCGCCGTAGACCGAAAAACTAGAGAGAAATACGCCTCTCTAAACGGACATTCTGACAAAAGGGCATTTCAACGATTCTTTTTTTGTGAGGTACGTCTCGTAACAGAAGGTAGATGTAGGCTTTAAATCGCGTTTGTCGGTTGATGCCGCGTATGATTGACAGTTCATATCCTCCTGAAGGACAATAACGAACATCAAGCTGTAGAATTGAGCAGATCTGTACATCCACAGCGAATCAGATGTAGTTTATTATGTGAATGTACTAAGAGACGGTTAATCTGTTCTCGGTTGTTTTGATGGCGATTAATTGGCTGGTCTCTCATAGTGAGTAACGCTTAGTAACGTAACCGTACATCAACGTTCAGACATGTTGAGGATGCACTGCCCGCTCTGTTTATTTCTAGAAATACATTCTTTAATATCAAATTACAAAAATGTTTAGACAGCCAAATATATCAGGATTAACAAGCATTTTATTACAGGGTAGAGAATGCGCTGTGGTTTTATTGTGCTTAAGGTTACTCACTCAGGTTCATTTATTTGACATTACATAGTTATTTTTAGCCACATTTTCCTCTATCTATCTATCTATCTATCTATCTATCTATCTATCTATCTATCTATCTATCTGTCATTGAGAGAATCACATCATACAATTACGCAAGAACCAAAAAATAATAAAAAAAACGAAAACATAAAACAGTTAATATTGCTATATTTATTGTTGTGTTTTATTTTTATAGCAAATATATATGTGGTGTTTATATAGCTAAACATTATATATAATGTTTAGATATTTTTATTGTTTTATATGATGTAGTTGCTTCTCACCAGTCTTTATAAATATCTGTATAATATAGAGCACTTCTCACCATTATAATTGTAGGGCTGTCAGTCATCTCAGCATCTTGCTGTAGACACTAGGCGTGAACCACTCTTGGTCGCCATAAATAATGCATGATGCCATTCCAGAGCAGACAGACGGCCAGACAGACAGCAGTCACAGCCAGCAATCTAAAGGCATTCACGCAAAAGCAGAGGACAGTGTGAGACTGAGTGTGCTGGACATACGGTGTCACATAGTGGTTTATAAGAATAACTTCGGTGTCATGTTTCACAGCTGCCATGTGCTCTTTGTTGTTGCCCAGTTGTTTGTTGAGTGCTTGTCTGGTTTTCCCTTTTTTTTTAATACAGTCTGCATCGAAGGTGTTATTGAGGGTCACATCCCGGTGCATATTAACGGGTCAAATGTTGTAAAATATTAATATTAAACATTTATTTGGTTCGATTTGTGCTTGTCTTAGTGTTTATATTTTATTTATCTATATTTATTTAGTGTTTCACCATGAATAATTGTCATTTTTTAAATGAAGTACTAAATGATGCATGTATAAATAAATATTTAATAGATATTTATGCTTAATATTTGCACTAATTAACTGTAGGGAAACCTATTAGAGTGTGTCTCTGGAGGTGGTTGGAGAAAATGAACGGTTATCTCAGTCAGTGTTATGCCTATCTGTGGCAGCCTCCTTTTCTCCTGACATTTAAAGTCCATTGCTATTCTTGGCCTGCACTGAAGCAAATTCTCTGAGATCACCTGTCACTCAGTCAGGCTAACTCAGCAATTTAACATTTCTAATCTCAAACCGTTTCGTTTCAGTTACTTCACATTTTTATCCTCCAACAACCTACTGCTTAGGAAAATCTCTGTTCATAATTTGTGTTTTGAAAATGGCTACATATGCTTCTGTTCAGGGCCTCCCAGAGAGCGTCAATCATGGACACCACAACCTCCATCAAGATGACCACTCTGGCCATCCAGAACCTCTTCAGTTATGTGGAAGAAGAGAATCTGGCAGCTGTCAAAGCCCATCTCGACAAGTTTAAAGAGGTGGATGGTCGAAGCGATGTAAGTTGCAACTAAAAAAGTCAAACACATTTAAAGATGATCAGTAAACGTGTTGAAATGTCAAATCTCTGTCTTTCTCATTGTGTGTTTGTCAGAATGGACAGACTCCTCTGATGTTGGCCTCGGAGCAGGGCAGTATGGACATCGTTCAGGAGCTCATTAGAAGAGGAGCAGATGTCAACTTGGATGATGTGGTGAGAAAATGGACACTTTAAATTTATAGAGTTGGCAGGTAGTCTCTTTTGTTTCTGTTCAATCACTGCAGATATTCGCTAAATATTTACCAACCAAAAGTGGAGCAGACATGGTGGTAGAGATGGTAATATTAACAGCTTATTACAACGATACAGACTAAGTAGTTAAGACAACTGCTATCTGTTAAAATTAAATAATAAATATAGCACAAAAAATGAAATTATACTTATGCATTATAATAAATAAAACAATATATATATAAATGGTAGCCTATATATATATATATATAATCCCAAATTAGAATTTAAATCACAGTAGAACCTTTTCTGTTTTCCTATGCAATATTTTTTTGCCATATATTTAAGGTGTATTGTCCATTATAATTGTGCCATAGGGCTTTTCGGTCTAGTACAGCTCCTGCACACTCCATCACTGTTTCCATGGTGACATTAGCCAGTGGTTCAATGGTTTCCATAGCGACATGTCTGTGTGCTTTCTCCTGATAGGACTGCTGGTCCGCTCTGATCTGTGCAGCTAAGGAGGGGCATGTGGAGGTAGTGAAAGAGCTGCTGGATAACAGTGCTTACATTGAGCACAGAGACATGGTGAGAAAATCTGATAGCAAAGTTTGCATCAAAAGCAGTGTCTCTTTGCACAATAGTGACATTTGGAAAGGAAACAAATCTTATTTAATTATCAAAACTTATTGAGGTGGCTTTTTGTCATGCAGGGGGGTTGGACTGCTCTTACCTGGGCTTCATATAAAGGTAGAGTTGAGGTGGCCACAGTCCTGCTTGAGGCTGGGTCAAACCCAAACACCACTGGACAGGTAAAACCTGCATATGGTATAGACACATGAATCCAAATAATGCCAGTTTAAAAAATGTAATCATTGACTAAAATTTGTTGTGTGTTTCACATGTCATGCACAGCAATACAGCGTCTACCCTGTTATCTGGGCAGCTGGAAGAGGCCATGCTGAAATTGTGAAACTCTTGCTGGAGCATGGAGCTAAAGTCAACTGCTCTGATAAGGTGAGCTGAAACAATCCTTCCTCGCAGTGAATAAATCATTATTAATAATAAAAGAATAAAAATGTACCTACAATAGAAAGGGTCAATCTTTTAATGAGCAAGTGTTGCACTTCCATTGCTAACTATCTTTAATAATTTATTTGAATTTTTTTCTGTTTTTGCAAACCAAAGTCAGCATTATTTTCTCTGGTAATCAACAGCGTGACACAGTTGCTGTTGATTGATTTTAATTTGTATTGAGCAGGAAATAGTGTTTTAATGATATATTATTTAAAGATATATTAACCATAATGATTTGTTTAACTTGTTGTTACTTTTAGTACGGCACCACCCCACTGATCTGGGCTGCCAGAAAGGGTCACTACGACTGTGTGATGCACCTGTTGGAGAATGGAGCTGATGTTGACCAGGAGGGGGCGGTATGTGCTCACTATATAGCATAGGGGTTCTCTGCCTTTTTTTCTTTAAGGTTCCCCAATCTTTTTCAAATTTTTTTTTACCCATGATTGCTACCTGATAAAATATTCTAGATATTGTCAGATTCTAGAAAATTATGATAAAATAAATAAATAAAATACAAGTTTAGATGAAAAATTTTGATTTTCTACATTGATTTTAAACTGCTATAATTCATTCCCTTGAAAGTTGTCTGAGGCCTCTTAGTGGGCCCTGTTTGAGAACCACACATCAGAATCCTGAGGGCCTTATTTTATTAATCTCACCCGCTCAGAATTCCATGACGGCTCTGATCGTGGCTGTGAAGGGAGGATATACGGAGGTGGTTAAAGAGCTTCTGAAGAGGAACCCAAATGTTAACATGACTGATAAAGATGGAAACACTGCTCTGATGATCGCAGCTAAAGAAGGCTACACTGAGATTGTGCAGGACCTGCTAGATGCCGGAACATACGTTAACATCCCAGACAGGGTGGGTTGAACCTCTCGACAAACCTGTAAACAAACAGAAACTATAAAACTGATATAATGTATAAAAATGACCTGTGATATTATGTGTTGTATCTTGTGTTTTAAACCTGTAGAGTGGAGACACTGTTCTCATTGGAGCTGTGAGAGGTGGGCATGTTGAGATTGTCAGGGCATTACTGCATAAGTATGCTGACATCGACATTAGAGGCCAGGTAACATGCTGTTATATCATACATGAAGATACTTTAAACTAGGGTTTCAGAATAAGGGTTAAACTGATAGTCACATTGGTATTTATAAAGTAAAGTTATTACTCATTGATTTCAGTAATTGAAAATTATGTTAATGTATGTTTTGTTTTTCGGGTCAATACTGAGTGAAGCAAAAATAATAATTTAAAATATGATTAATTGTGCATTCCTACTTTAAACTGCAAGTGTATAAGAGTTATGGGAAATTGGTTTCTTGCAGGAAAATAAGACTGCTCTCTACTGGGCTGTAGAGAAAGGCAATGCGACCATGGTCAGAGACATACTGCAGTGCAACCCTGACACAGAGACCACCACTAAGGTAAAGAATGGCAAGGGTTACATCAAAGAGATTTTTTTCACTGTTTTGAGATAGTCTTATGACTGGATTTGTCTGTCTATGTAGGATTCTGAGACTCCACTTATCAAGGCCACCAAGATGAGGAACATAGACATAGTGGAGCTGCTGCTGGACAAAGGAGCCAAAGTATCTGCCGTTGACAAGGTGAAACTTTAGTCACAGTTTCATGCGCATTATTCGAATTCACTTGATGAGACTATACTGCA
Source organism: Enteromius treurensis (assembly GCA_032275025.1). NCBI lineage: Eukaryota > Metazoa > Chordata > Actinopteri > Cypriniformes > Cyprinidae > Enteromius > Enteromius treurensis. The sequence continues at coordinate 10,888,151 of JAUCMU010000043.1, forward strand.
CTTTAAATATCTGCTTTCTTTGGCTACAGAAAGGAGACACCCCTCTTCATATTGCCATTCGTGGACGGAGTCGCAGACTTGCTGAGCTCCTTCTCCGTAACCCTAAAGACGGCCGCCTGCTCTACCGGCCCAACAAAGCTGGAGAGACACCCTATAACATCGACTGCACCCACCAGAAGAGCATCCTCACCCAGATTTTTGGAGCCCGTAAGTCTGAGACTAGATCTCCATCATGAGATTAACTATTGATTTACGCTCGTTATAAGGGCATTGATAAGATTTCCTGATTTAATTACATTCTGATTCACATGCTCTTAATTTAGTTCTGCTTTCGACACCATTTGATTCTGAATAATTAGGGTTTATTTTAATCCCTGTTTTTCTTTGACATGAAAATGTAACTGTAATTTATACACAACAGTGTTTAGATGGTTTCAAACCAGTAGCTGAACTTTTGTAATTGTTTATTAAAAGAACTGATTCAAAAGAGTCATTCATTTCAGGAATCAGATTGCACTGTGTTTAAATTTTGGTTTCAAATGAGTCATTTGTTCACAAGTCAGATTAGACTTTTTGTTTCTTTATCCTAAACTTTATGGTATATAGTCTTTTGATCTACAAAAAACAGATCTTTGCTCTTTATTGTTCAGAATCAAATTTTTTTAAGTAAACATATGTTTTGAATTGCTGTAGTTGCATTTCAGCACTAAAAAATACAGCATTTTCTGTAAGTTATGAATGACCTGTGTGTATTTTTGCCCCTCTCTGTGTTGTCCCCTTTAGGACATCTATCCCCCACAGAGTCAGATGGGGACATGCTGGGCTATGACCTGTACAGCAGTGCTTTGGCAGACATCCTGAGTGAGCCCACCATGCAGCCGCCCATCTGTGTGGGTCTGTATGCCCAGTGGGGCAGTGGCAAGTCCTTCCTGCTCAAGAAACTAGAGGGTGAGCATTATTTAGAGTCCCCCGGATTAAACTAGGAAAGTGACCTGAAAAGGATATTTTAAAGCACAGTTTACTCATGTACAGAACGTACCTACCTAGCTTTTTAGCTATTTCTGAGCTTGAAATGTTTAATCGAGCTCAATTCGCTGCATCTGGTGTATATTTATTGGTGGATGACTCTTCATATTTCTTTCTCAGATGAGATGAAGACATTTGCAGGTCAGCAGGTGGAGCCTTTGTTCCAGTTTTCCTGGCTGGTTGTGTTATTATCGCTCCTGCTGTGCGGCTCTGTCGCGCTAGTGCTCGGCTTCACCGTGGATCCCAAGCTGGCTATAGCCATCTCTCTCAGCATTCTGGCACTACTTTATGTATTCTTTGGTAAGAAAAACAGACCTGTTATTTATTGTCCCAGACAAAGTTCCGTATTTATTATTAAAATCCATATTTTTGATCATAATTCAGTTAGGAGAGTTAACAAGTCAAACTCAATCAATATCCCTTGAAGGCAATTCTTTCTATCTCTACACAGTGGTCGTTTACTTTGGAAGCAGGCGTGAGGGTGAGAGCTGGAACTGGGCGTGGGTCATTAGCACCCGTCTGGCCCGACACATTGGATACCTGGAGCTTCTGCTCAAACTCATGTTTGTCAACCCACCAGAGCTGCCAGAACAGACCACCCGTGCACTGCCTGTCAGGTAATTAGATATAATCTACATAGTTCATTGAAATTGAACTACATATGGTCTACAGGGATTTTTTTTAAACTTTCTGTTCTGATCACTATTTCCACAAAAATATTAAGCAACACAGTTGTTTTCATCATTGATAATAACCAAGAATAAAGAGTAATAAACAAATGTGTGTTGAGCACCAGATCACTATATTGGAACGATGTTTTAAAGACAATTCAACTTTGCCATTACAACAACAAATTACGTTTTAAAGAATAAATGAAAAGCTAGTTGTTTGACATTGAAATAAAATTTCACAGTATTTTTGATCAAATGACGTAAACAAAAAAATTGTAGAGATTTTAATATGTGTATGTGTATTTTTCTTTTTATTTAGCAAAAGAAAGCAATAAATAAATAAAAAAGAGGCTTAGATGTGACTCTTTGGCAAGTAAAAACTGAAATTTTTTTTTTCTCTCAGATTTCTGTTCACAGACTATAACAGGTTATCCAGTGTGGGCGGTGAGACATCCATGGCCGAAATGATCGCTACTCTCTCGGATGCCTGTGAGAGGGAGTTTGGCTTTTTGGCCACCAGACTTTTCAGAGTCTTTAAAACTGAGGACACTCAAGGTAAAGGCTACTTAACTCTTCTCTATTCTCCAGGGACTATGTTAAATGGTTATTTCACCCAAAACAGAAAATTATGTCATTAATTACTCATGTCGTTCCAAACCCATAAGACCTTTGTTCATCTTCGGAAAACACAAATTTAACTGGAAAACTATCTGATGCTCCTTAGAAAGCAACACAAATAAAATGATTACTTTTTTTCTGGATCTGGGACCATTTCAGTTGTGTTGCTGTCTATGGAGGGTCAGATGGCTCTCTGATATCATTAAAGATATCTTAATTTGTGTTTTGAAGATGAACGAAGGTCATATGGGTTTGGAACAACAAGAGGGTAGGTAATAAATTAAAAAATTTTGATTTTGGGGTGAATTGAACCATTTAATAAACAGCCTATATTTGCCACATTTACATTTTTTGTTGTGACGATGTCTACCCTCAGGTAAAAAGAAGTGGAAGAAGACATGTTGCATCCCATCCTTTGTTATCTTCCTCTTCATCCTGGGCTGCTTGATCATGGGAATGGCCCTGTTGGCGATCTTCAAAGTGGATGGGCAAAACCAGACAGTGAACGCAGTGCTGGTTTCCATGGCAAGTGTTGTTGGTTTGGCACTGTTGCTTAATTGCCGCACCTGGTGGCAGGTGACAGACTCAGTGCTGAACTCCCAGAGGAAGAGGCTGCACAGTGCCGCCAACAAGATGCACAAGCTGAAGAGTGAGGGCTTTATGAAGGTTCGTTGGCAGGCTTCTTGGTAACTTATTCAAAGACCTGCAGAGTCACAGACAAGTAATATTTTAATACAGCATCACACATGGCCAACTTTTTTTACAGGTCTTGAAGAATGAAGTGGAGCTCATGGCTAAGATGGCCAAAACTATAGATGGCTTCACCCAGAACCAGACACGTCTAGTTGTCATTATTGATGGTCTGGACTCCTGTGAACAGGATAAAGTGCTACAGATGCTTGACACGGTAAGCACCAGCAGCTGTGAGCACACCAGTGTTTTTATATGGATAGTTCACCCAAAAATGAAAATGTAATGTTTATCCGCCTACCCCCAGGGCCTCCAAGATGTAGGTGACTTTGTTTCTTCAGTAGAACACAAACAAAGATATTTGACCCAAACGGTTGCAGTCTGTCAGTCATATAATAGAAGTCAATGGGCACCTAACGTTCCAAAGCTCTGACAGTCAAAAAAAATACAAAATAAAATACACAGATGAAACCAAATTAAACCCTGCGTCCTATGAAGATACATTGAGGTTTATAGATATATATGTGACTGCGTCACGTGACGGATGTTGGATGACCAATTTTTTCATATCTTAATACCTCAATGTATCCACAAGCCACAGGGTTTAATTTGTTTTAGTGTGTTTTAGTGTGTAGCTGTGTAATGTTTGGTGCCTATTGACTTCCATTATAGGACTGACAGACTGCAAAAATCTTTGTTTGTGTTCTACTGAAGAAAAAAAGTCACCTACATCTTAGATGCCTTGGGGGTTAGCAAATAAACATAAAATGTTCGTTTTTGGGTGAACTATCTCTTTAATGCTAACTAAACAAATAAATATCTTTGTCCATTAATTTAAATAAAGCTCAAATAAATAAATAAATAAAAAACCTATAAAAAGCTGTGTCTGTTAAATTCTATACATAGTTTAAATCAGCACTTTTGAGACCAATATCAAAATCCTGTCAAAATTGTATTCCTGATTAGGTGAGAGTGCTGTTCTCCAAGGGTCCTTTCATCTCTGTCTTCGCCAGTGATCCTCACATCATCATCAAAGCTATAAACCAGAATCTAAACAGCGTGCTGCGAGACTCCAACATCAATGGCCATGACTATATGCGCAACATCGTCCACCTTCCTGTCTTCCTCAACAGCCGTGGCCTCAGCAGTGCAAAGAAGATGTGTGCACCCACTCCTGCTAACGGAGAAACTGGGAACTCTGAAGGTTTGTATCAGCATGGGATGAGGGGGTTAAAATTCAGTAGGACGTCTTCTGACTACTATGGGAACTTGTATTCTTTTTGTTTCAAAATAGACTTTTGTTATTGTTGTTGTTGTTGAATGTTGTTTGAAAGAAGTCACCAAGGCTGCATTTATTTAATCAAAAATACAGTAAAAACAGTAATATTGTCAAATATTATTACAAAAAAGAACGGTTTCTGTTTTTAAAATAATTGCTTCCTGTGATGGCAAAGCAGAATTTTGAGCAGCCATAACTAAATTATTCAGTGTCACATAGTTTTTCAGAAATTATTTCAGTATGCTGATTTGGTGCTCAATAAACTGTCTCTGAATATTTGTGTGTTAGTGTATAAAATGTAGCCACATATATCTTGCCAACATAACGTCCAAACCACGTTGCTCTAATCCTATTCTGACCAACATTTCATATTAACTTTTAAATCTTTGTTGTAATCAAATTTCTTATACATTTCTTATGCAGTAGGTTGGCATGAGGAGTTGGACAGAAAGTTGTCCCAGAACAGCCTGGGTGACCAGACCAAGTTTGGCAGCAAGACGACTCTTAACCGCAGGGTAAGGTGATAAATATGTTGCTTTATGTCAGAAGGCTACTTGCATTATAATGATTAGCGATAATGAATATTACGAGGATTTGAACTCCAAAGATGAATGGAGTTGTTTGTCCGGTCCGGCAGTCCCATGGCTTGTGTTTGTATAGTTTGTCTGACTAATCCAATAAGAGTAATGTTTTACCACATGATATGCTCATCACAAAATGTTTCCAAATTTCTCCCTTGACATTTTCCTTCCCTGTATTCCTTAATGCTGTTGATTCAGAATAAGCGTGAGTTTAAATCTGGCTGATCTTTCCTCAGGATACTTACCGCCGTCGACAGATGCAGAGATCAGTCACACGTCAGATGTCCTTTGACCTCACAAAACTGCTCGTCACTGAGGACTGGTTCAGTGACATCAGCCCTCAGACTATGAGGAGGCTCCTCAACATTGTATCAGTCACAGGTCAGCATTCAATCTTTAAGGTCAACATGTTCCTAAAATGATTTATCGCTGCATGTTATTTCAAAGGAATCTGTGTAATCTTTAATCAAAAGGCAGTAAGTTGCTCTTACTCTGAAACAACTTGACTTTTCCAATCACGCCACTTGAGCTATTAGGTAATGTTTACTAATAGGGTTTAGTCTGGTTAGTAATGGTCATCTTTTTTAATCTAAATGAAACATGATGTTTTCTGATTGACCCTTTTTTTTGCTTTGAGTATCATGTTTTACTCTGAAATATGTCACCTTATAGAAATAAGTCAGGTAGTATACGTCTGAATTATATACTATTGTATGAAAGTTTACAGTCAGATATTTTTTAAGAAAGGAATGAATGCTATTTATTTTGCATGGAAATTGATCAAATGGCAGTACAGACATTTATAATGTTTTTATTAGGATTAGAATTAGAATAGGCTTACATGCAATGAATTTTTTTTTTTGACAGAAGCTCCACAGTTCGACAGAATGACAAGACACAGATAATAAAATGAATGATAAACAAAAATACAAAATAGCACAAACACAGTAAACAGAATGGACAATTTATGCATTATTAAAGAATCAGAAAAATAAGCAGTACAACTATTTTAAAGAAGATAATTGTTTATGATACCAAATTATCATATTAGTATGAATTTTTTTTTTTTTTAAAGATTTTTGCTGTGATTTTGATTGTATTAATGCAGCCTCATTGAGAGTTCTTAAAAAATAAATAAACGAATAAATAAATAAAACAAATCATACCAACCCCGAGTGTTAGTGTATATAGTCGCTACAATGGAATATAAACTTTCAGATATGAAATAAAGTCTGAACGTTCAGTACTCATGAAATATGCTCCCCTTGTTTAGGCCGCTTGCTGAGGGCCAATCAGATAAGTTTTAGCTGGGACCGACTTGCATCTTGGATCAACTTGACTGAGCAGTGGCCATATCGCACATCTTGGCTCATACTGTACCTCGAAGAGACAGATGGCATCCCAGATCAGACAACTCTGAAAACCATCTATGAAAGGTGAGGGCTTTTAAAGTAATCACATGACGCTATTTGTTTTATAATGTCATTATGATGTTGTAATGTAGATCTCTAGAAAACGGCGTTGGTGCTAACACAATTCCCGTTTTTTTCAATTTCACCACATGCTTTATTATCATCACAGTAGTTTTGTAGCTTATCAGATTGCCAGAAACACACTGTTGTTGTAAACTTGAGCTCAACAACTCAGATCATAGCTAATCTGTGCAAAAAGAGATAGTTTTTTTTATCAGAGTAATCTTATGTAATGTATTTGTCCGGTATGATTTTTTTTTTTTTTGCATGTAGTTTGTTCGTTAGCCCATTAGGGTCCTAGAGAAAAATGTATCCTTTGGGAAGCTTCCTGGAAAGGAATAATGGGAGGCCACAGAATGTCAGATGAAGCCAAAGAAAGCAGGTTCAGATCATTAGATAGGCTTCCCTTTGGTGATTAGTCAGATGATGCTATTCGTGTAAGACTTGTGTCACTGCATAGATATGTCATCAGATATGAAATGATTCTGGAATATTCTGACTGCACTCGTGTTGTATATTTCTTTACACATGCGACATACCATCACTATGCAGCTCTTGTTGTACACAAATGTAAAGAGAGAAATGAATGCATTCGCAGCATGGGTGTATTCTGACATTTTGAGGGGTTTATAGAGCATTTCTGAAAACCCTTAGGTCTGTTTAAGTGAAAACATATGAAGTTCGTGGTTTTATGAAGAGGTTTGGCGTCCAGAACATCAGTAATATTGCTGTATTGTGTTGATACTGGCTGTCTGCACACTTCTTCCACTCTGAAAGCAGCCCATGCCCCAGAAACACAACATGAAATGAAGATATTGTGCTTCTAATGCTGAGTTATATCAGCATCATTTTGATTTTCGGTAAAACCATCATGACTTTGTTTTATCTGGCAAGGCTCGATGTAATTTATGCCAGGGTATGTTAAAACCAGTCATTCTCACAAGACCTGCATTGTTTTAGTAAAAACATGATGGAAGCTCCACACATGCAAAAGTAACTTTTACAAACCTTAAAATATTAGTATTGTCTCATGTTTCTCAACTTGCATCTTTTATGTCCTGCCTGACAGGATCTCCAAGAACATTCCAACCACTAAAGATGTGGAGCCTTTGCTGGAGATAGATGGTGATGTCCGTAGCTTTGAGGTTTTCCTTTCTTCCCGAACTCCAGTGCTTGCGGCTCGAGACATCCGCACCTTTCTCCCCTGTACTGTTAATTTAGATCCCAAGCTCCGAGAGATTATTGCAGGTAAATATATATATATATATATATATATTTCAATCACATTTAAACCCAAACTAGCTAGCCACTAAATGAAAGCTGAAGTGGCAGCTTAATTTAGGCAAAATTTGCAGTCCTGTTATTCATTCTGTATTTGATTTAATGTCTTAAATTTAATTTATATTTTTTATTTATAGCAACAACAAAAAAATGAGTAGTGTACAAAAAAATTATTTCTTTAAATTGATTAATTTAGGGTTAATTTTACAGTGCTACAATTAAGTCTTTTATTTTGTTATATTTTATTAAAATAGGAATTATTTTTTTATAATATGCTTTTAATTTTATGTTTGTGATATATTGACAGTTTAAAATCTGCTTAATTTTCAGGTCAATCATTCTGGCTTGTATTTACTTTAATAAAATAGAAATAATTATTTTTTTCTAATTTAATGTTTATTGCATTTTTACAGCATAATTTATGCTAAATATGCAAACTCAATTTATTACTCATGTAATTTTTTTAATAAAGTGTAATATTAATAAATGTATATTTAAAATATGTATTATAATAATGATATTGTTTTTGAATGTAATATTTATTAAAATTACATTTACAAATCTCTCGTTCTCTCTCAAACACACACACACACAGAGTTGTACAAATTAAAAAACTTATAAAAAACCAATAGAGCATATGGCATATTTCATTTTACCTTACTCATGCCCTGTTGAAAACCATGTTTTCCAAGCTTTTATCTCTGTTTTTCTTAGATGTGCGTGCTGCCCGGGAGCAGGTGAACATGGGTGGTGTCAACTATCCCACGCTGCCTTTGCAGGAGGGCCGTCCAATATCAGTCTACAGCCAGCAGTCCTCTACCTGTTCCCCTACTGCCTCCTACAACGGCCCGTATAACCCGCCGGGTGTATCTCCTCAGCCCCACAGTGCCTACTACAGCGGCATGGCCGGGCCGCAACACCCGTTCTACAACAGGGTGAGTGTCCCCGCACAGATAACACACTAAAGATCATCTTTTGGATTGCAAAATTCGTTGGATTTAACTGAATCCAAAACTGTGTTTTTGCTGCAATCTTTCATTTGATTATTGCCATCTCTTTGGGGGGCATTTGAGGTGAAATGGATCCAGTTAAAACTGATAAATAGTGTCAAGTGTAGATTGATGACTCAGCTGTGTTTTAGACTTAACTTTCCTCAGGGAGCTCTACTAGGCACGTCGGCTCATTTAATAGATGAGGGAAGTCCCTTGGATGAGCACACACCTCTCAAAGTATTCCAGCCTCGGTGCCAAACATTTCCACATGCCCACCCATACAATTTTTCATTCATTTCCCTGTGCTCGTGTTTCAGTGATTGTTTTTCTTCATTATAACGTCATTTTGATTTGCGTTTGTCTTGTTTTCTTAAGTTCAGCCCTAAAATGTAACAAAACGAGCTGTTATGAGGCTACATGTTTGTACACATTGTATCCCTCTGAATCATTTATTTTTTTAAGCATTTGTGCATGTTAGAGAGTGTGTGAGAGAGAGAGAGAGAGATTGAGTTTTATTTCATTATTTCACATGTTTGCATTTAAAGGAATATTTCATGTTCAATACATTTATTTGTTTACCTCGTATTGAACGTGAACATTCCTGCATGTATTTATGTTTTTCTGTTATATTTTCATTCCCTAAATTATTTTTTCTCCTCCAAACTTGGTCTCCCAGCCATATTTTCCCCAACATCTATACCAGCTGCCGCGACAGTATGCTGGCAGCTCCTTCCCTGCTTATGTTCTTCCACGTCCATTCATTAAAACCGGCTATCCCAAGGACCATAGCAGTGGACTTGTAAGTACTAGTCATGAATAAAAGCTGCCAGACCTTGTGCTAATGGATAACAGCATAGCGCTAGTGTTAGACATTCTTGCTAGGGTTTTACATACTTTTCTTCTACTGCTAATATTTAATTTTTGCTCTGCAGGTGTTTCCTTTTATAAACATGCATATAAAGTTTCTTCTTCCCTCTTGTCTTTTATGTCAGTATCATTTTATTTTCACTGTTTTCATGGTGTTGCTCCAGATATACTTTTATTTAGAGTGTAATGCGTGATATAAACATCTGTCATATTCTTTGTGGCACTTGATATAATTGATATAATTGTTAAATAGCGTAAAATCTTCTTCAAATATCTGTATCCCCCCTTTAAATTGAGACTTTGGCCAGTTCCATCTTGACAGTCTTCACTGTGTCCAACAATAAAACATACATATTTTTGACAGTTTATTTATATTGCTTTTAAAAAGTATTTTTAATTAAATAATATTATTTGCTAAAAAATAATGGTTGTTCGTTAAAGTTTTGTATACAGCTGTTCCCAACTTTATTTATATCATACAAATTAATGTGCTGACTTAACTAATTTTTGAGTTTTTCACCAATTACAAACCGGTTTTTGATCCCACACCTAGATCACAAAAATTACAGCTTATGGTTTTTAGAAAATAGCATTCAGAATACATTATAAATACATTTTCAGTCCCTTTTTTGTACCCTCATACCTAGTGTTTGACATTTGGTACTTTTTAAGCTTCATTTGTGTGAGAATAGAAGCAACTAGTGACGTCAAGCACCAGCTGCCTTAATGTTCACCGGAGGCTTTCACAGTCCACCAGTTCCCACATGCTGTAGAGAGAGACTCATTTGCTCCCTGTTTAAACCCTCTCTATTTTTCTTTCATCAACATGAATGTAGTTCCCTCACGATTTCCACCTCCTTTGTCTCTTCCCTCCTCTTCTCTCTCTCCTCAAGCAGGGTAAGGTACCGTCTTTCAAAAAGAAGCAGGTACTGAATCCTTCTAGACCTTCTAAGTTCTCCTGCTCTGCTGATGCTTCTCTTCCTCACACGCCTTCGCAAACACACGCTAACACTCTCCAGAGCTCTAAACACTCACACCCCTGGCATGCACTATGGGACAAACAAAAAATTCACTTACAGTGGGGAAGGAGGAAAGAATGTGCTTAAGTTGAGGTTATATGACTAATATAAAGGTAAAATTTAAATATGCCATTTAACTGTACTAAAAAAGTGATGGAGCATAGTTTAGTTGGTAACATTAAACTTAAGTCCTTCTCCTTCCTCAGAATTCTCACTTTCCCCAGGATCTTTCAAGCTTCTTTTCTTAAAAAATAAAGAAATCCTGTCTGTTTCTATACCCTTTCAGTTGTGATGATGCCGTTTTTTCAATGATGCCGATTTACACAAAAGCCATTGAAATAATCAGCTTCTCACACAGTTTGGCCTGGATGCTGAACTTTTAAAATATTCTGTCAGAAAACTTTAAAAGTATAGAACCCAGGTGCCACTCTGACTTTCCCTTAACAGAGGTCTGTATTTATAGTCCATGTAGTGTAGGTCACAATTTTTGGTTTCGTTATAATTAGACATAGCTATTTGAAAGCTACATAATACTTAATGTTAAGTGTGGTGGTAGATGTGACCCTTCAGCACTAACAAATTCCTAACTTTTTCTTACCATCATGTCACTTGAAATCCTTCTGACCCCCGATATGTTCGTTGCATACTGTCCTCCGCAGTACCTCCTTTTGATCCCTCTCTTCTTGAATTTTAATTCAAGACCTTTTGCATCCCCTTTGGACTGTTTTCTGAAAATCTGCATGGTCTTTCTCTTGTGGTAGCAGTCTGAAGGCTTCAGAGATCTTTCATATGCACACTTTTCTGGTGTAATTGAGTGGCACTAATGGTTCTGTGTGTTGTGTATACCAGGGCTCTGCCTCTGTGGTCTCAGGCACTCCATCGATGCTGCTCAGCTCAATGAGCACAGATGTTGTCTGTGAGCGTGTCAAACTTATCGACGGCATCGACCAGAACATGCTATCTCAGTATACGGCCACCATTAAGAAGGTGTGTATTTGTGAACCAAAAACAAATTGTACCTTGAGAAGAATTGTTTTGGACTATGTTCTGATTTTGTGATATTTTTTTCTCCTCAGGCTAACATAAATGGCCGAGTCCTGTCTCAGTGTAATGTTGATGAGCTGAAGAAAGAGATGAACATGAATTTTGGAGACTGGCAGCTTTTCAGGACAACAGTGAGTAGTTTCCTATCAGTAATATAAGGATCTCTGTGCTTTGCCAGCAAAATGATACATTTAAAATGTCTATTCATTTAAATGTATGCTTGTTTAAATTTATAAATTCTAAATTTCTAATTTTATGTATCATATTACGTATTATTAGCCTGGGCCCGCCCATACTTCCTTTGACGCTACATTCATTTCACGAGCAAAGTTAGTCTGACCAAGCTGCCGTTTTAGAGCATTTCTGTTCCCAAAAAAAAGTGGGAACCAATGAGAAACGAGCTCCCCCCACTAGTTTCTTTTACTAAAATGTTACATTATTGCATCCACATTATTAGGAAATGTATGATTGACCCAACAGTGCAAGTGATAGTAAATTTAACTGGCCTGAAAGTCTCTCACTCTACCCCTAAATACTGGTGTAATGAAGTCGATGTTGTGCAGGTGATTGAGCTCCGTCATGTTGAGAACCAGGTCCTGCATGAGGAGGCTCCTAGCGAGCAGGGCAGCAGCGTGGTTGGCCATGTAGAGTCTTGCAGGCACACTGGTGCACCCGTTCAAGGAGGAGTCGGTAACACGGACACCTCACCAATGTACAACTTCAACCTGAGCTTTGAGGAGCTCAGTAACGTGGGCTTGGAGGAGCCTCCTAGGAACGCCAACCCTACATGGATGGTAAGTATTCGTTCTAGGTTTTGAACACTTTTTTTCTAAGCCATTCCACATTTATCTTAACATCTCTTGCCTTCTGTAGGCCACCACTCACCGTACGCCGAGTATGTCCAGCCTGAACTCTCAAGAGTCCTCCAATGAAATTTGCAAGCTAACAGACAAGCAGCAGGCCGAGTACCGCAACGCCTACCAGGAGTACATCGCCTCCATGTCTCAAATTGAGGTAGGAATGGAGAAACCTCTGCCACCTTTTGTTGGCCAGCTAATGCACTCCAGCTCTGAGGACAAGAAGAAGGATGGAGGTGACCAAGATGGGCGCAAATCTGTTTCAAAACGAGGGAACAGCAAGTCTGGGACCGATAATACCGACTTCACTTCGGGAGACACGCCCACTTTAGATCCCATAACAGAAGAGGATGAGAAGGTTGACCATGGCTCATCAAAGTCCCTTCTGGGACGCAAGACATCTGGAGAGAAGGTGGGCCTCTTCCAGGGTGCTGATCTGAAGCTGAAGCCAGGAGGTGGTTTACGCTACCAAAAACTGACCAGTGATGACGAAGAGTCGGAAGAGTCAGACAACGCCCCTCTGCTCAAGGATGGAAAGAAATCTGAATCCAAAGCCTCAGATGCAGATCGATCTTTGGCCAAAGGTAAGGATTACCTTTCAGATAAGAAGGATTCTTCTGACTCGGGCGTTCGCTCGAACGAAAGCTCTCCCAACCATTCCTTGCAAGACGAAGAGGCTGACCTGTCACAGTCTGAGAGGTCAAATCTGATTGAGCTAGATGAAGAGAACTCCGCTCGAAAGCGAGGGCTGCCTAATAGTCTGAGTGGCCTCCAAGACCCAGCTATTGCCCGCATGTCCATCTGCTCCGAGGACCAGTGCAGTCTTCTGGCCAGCAGCCCTGAAGAGAGCTGGCCTTCCTCCAAAAGCTACAACCTCAACCGTACACCCAGCAACACCACCCTCAATAACAACACTAACACCCAACAAGGAAACAACGTCCGCCAAGCCACAGATAGCTCCATCACCAGCTCCACCACCACTGGAAGTGACGTCATCATGGCTCCTGGTTCCAGCACCACCACCACCCAAAATGAGAACGTCCGTGTGGTGCATCTGAAGAGGGGGCTTAACCCTGGAGATCCTCCTGAGATCCTCAAAGTGTCCTCTGACACAGTCACCTTCGGAGAAGAGCGCGAAAGTATCCTGTAGGCAACGTCTGGATCTACAGCAGTCTTAGCTAATTTGTGTTTTGTGGTGACGCATGCCTAAATACATGTAACGGTGATTGTGACATTTCTAAATGTTAAGTGTAGTTGAAGTGGGCTTCATTCCCATCTGTCCATCTACACGTCATCCACCAACTTCTAGTCACTTGCATGTGGTGTTTCCGTACAGTATTAGTAGCTTAGTCATGTATTAATGTCACCAGTTGTATGGCTATAAAGCATTTTGGAACCGCAGCCATAGAAGTATGTTTAGTAATGTTTCCCAGAAGAAAATATTGTAGTACCTTGTCATGGTAAATCACCCAAACTTTGTGTAAACCTCTTAAAAGTATGAATATGAAGATTCAATGTGGCTTGGTGTTGTATTGCATTGCGTTGTCCTGCACGCTCTCTTTGTGCTGTAGTTACAGTAGTATATAAGCAGTGACAAGCATGTGTCCAACTGCAGTCCTAAATTAGCCAGTAGAAACTGCATGCCCTGTGATACTAGTATTTAGCAGTTAACTACAGACCTATTGGCAGCTGTCCTGAAAAGTAAAATGTGTTTGGTGATGCTTGTGTTCCACATGGAATGAAATAAACCCGCACTGACAGTATCCGTCATTACTGGAGTCTTTTTTTGAAGAAGACGACTGAAATAAACATTTTGCTCTTCTCTACACACTCGTGCAGAAATGTGTTCCCACGAACTGATTTGGTAAGAGCAAACTTATTTTAGTACTGTGAATTACAGATGGGTGGCACCAGTAGGTTCATGCATTACAATTATATCCCACACCCTGAACACTTCCAGTGGCCATTCAGTGTGTGTGAATTACTTTATGACTCAGAGGTTGGTTTTTCATGGAATCTCTATCAATACTTTTCGCTGCAATATTCATTTTGCGCAAATGACTGATTTTCTCGTCATTACAAACTTTTTAATACTTTTTTTTGTATACTTTGAATTATTGACAGCACTTAGTGTGTATTTTTGGCGCCATGAATTTTTTAAGACCAGTTTAACGAAAAACATCGATCAGCCGATGGGGGCGTGGTTAGGGGTTGTGTTTGGTGTAGGCATTCATCACTGATATTGACGTGACCAATGAATATTCAGAATCATTTACTGGGCGGAGTTTTCCCTGAATTGTTCTTAATCACGCAATTTGTTTTCATTAGGTTCCGTCCCATACAAAGCTTGACTGTCCTGAGCTGAAGCAGCCTATGGCTACCAAGCGCAAGGGCAATAAGCTTCTTGTATTTTCGAGAGTTTATTTAGGGCGCTTTGACTTAACCGAGATGAAACATGTATATGGATGACAAAATTTAAATATCCTTCCCAGATAGCACACGTACATCTGCAAGATGTCTTTAAAAGATCTCTTGATCTGGAAAGCATTTGCTGTTTACAAACGTATGGCCAGTTTTACATGCATTCTAAATCATAAACATCTTAAAGACATCTAACAGATGTCTATCTAAACGAAGACATATTGCACATGAGCAAACAACCTAAATAAATACCTCCTATGTGATCTAGTAGCTCCAAACCACTCATAATTTGAACCTTGCAGCTTTTACCATACAAGTAGTAGTTTCACAGCCTGAACGGTAATAAGTTAATAAGGTTTATACATTTGCAAAATGAAAAATACAACAAAAACAATGCATTTGTAACTTTAGCTCAGACAAAAAGAAAAAAAAACTGACGCCATACTTAGCATTTAATTATATACAGTATAAAAGTGCAATTTACGTTATAATTATAAAATTTTCTGTAATATTATAAACATCACATTTTCAGCAGAAAGAGAAAACAAAGGTACATTTTTTTTACAGAGTCCGCAGCTTTTGACGAACTGGATTAGAGCTGTTCAAACGCGCGCTCGATCTGCGCAACATCTTCACAACATAAAAGGAAGGCGGGGAGAAAATAAAAAAAATCCTGCTTTGTGAGATGGCTTTGCTTGCTTAATTACTGATTCCTTTAAAATCTCTCCAGTCTTTTTGAATCTTCCTTTGGAAGAAAGAATATGAAAGTCCATACATAAACTCTTTATGTCCGTTCGATGGAAATCCTTTGTCATTCAAGACGAAGTCCAGGCGAATGACACGGAACAAAAAACACAAAAAGCCCATGTTTTTGCTCCACGACCGAAACACCTGCAACAGATTGTGTGTGAGAGAGAGAAGAGAGAGAGAGAGAGAGAGAGGCGTGTTTAGAGAAGGCGAAAGGACAGAGATCCGGACAGACTGGCGCCAGGGAGGAAGCCACAGGACCCTTTTTTTTTTTTTTTTTTTTTTTTTTTTTAGTTTTAAATTTAATTTTAACACTAGCGAAATACCGGGCAATCCCATACAGCTCCAGATAGAGGAGTCTACACGAGCATCCGACACACATATATTTCATAATACTTTAAAATAACGCAGCTATAAGCAAACATTGTACTAGACGCATTATTGAACAATCAAAAAATAAAGATTGAGTCACAGTCATCTTGTACAACTTTCTACTGTGCGCCACAAAATGATTTTTTGTTCTTTTTCTGAGTTTTGTGTTCAGTTAAGATAATCACAGTTTAATTACATTTCTACCAACTGCCATACAACACCGTGTTCTATTAAAAATTATACAATGCTTAAATGACTTTAAGTAATATAATTTATCTTTGTTTTAATAAGTCTGTATGCTATGCATAATAAATATGCACAGGTGCGCTGCACCGCTGGCAAAAGTTTAACTTTGTTACACTTGCGTGAAACAATTACTTTCGTAGAGCATCTAACTTACCATTTCAACGAGACAGGGCTATGAGGTCATCTGAGTTGATCTCTCTTTGAGGGTTACTGGGCTGTTAATTAACAGAGGTAAACAATGATTTTCAGTATAGCTGCCAGCACAAGTTACAGTTTAAGTTGGTGTTACACATTGCGCTAAATGCATTGCACATCGTTCACTTCTTTCTTTCTTTTTATTGATGCTGAAATAACACTGCATGCATACTGTTGTCATTTCACACTTGCGTGATTTCTTAAATAACCGCGATGTACGATTTATCATTAGTCTACGCTAATATAAATAAGTCTTGACAGCACGTGAGTCATTGTGAAAACTTGCCTTACCTGGAAGGAGATGATGCTGATATCAGCTCCGAGTGATCTGACAGACTTTTTTGGAGGGCTCTGTCCCAGGATCTGCTGCTGCGGGTTCTGGTCCTGGTCCAGCGCGATCTGAAGATCCAGAATATAGTCTATGACATGCTGCAAGATCTCCATCTTACTCACGCTCTTATTCTGCGGTAAACTCGGCACGAGCTCCTTCAACTTGCTGTAGCAGTCATTCATGTTGTACAGTAGACTGAGCGGGTCGTCTGAAGAGCTCTTGCTCCGTAAAATGCCGAGATTATGCTCCGAAAAATACAAGGCGGGTTTTCTTATGGACCTCATCGGACTGACAGCCTTCATGGTGGATAACGATGGTGTGGTTAATTTCAGGGCATGCGATTTCTCCCACAGATCTGCGCTGCAAGCTTGTTGTCAACGCGTTTATATAGCAACCCAACTGGGTTTGTTATAAGGCATAAAGAATTAAGCGGATTGGTCGATGAGACGACGTCATTCTGTGAACCGGGGCATCAACATTGGCCAAATTCGCAGCACGTGAGCACCTCCCACATGCTCTGCATTCTTTCCTCGCTTGAGAAGTAACTGAGCAACTGCGTGCACAGACAACATCACATCACATATATACATAATGGAAAGGGATGATTTTTGCAAGGGATTGGCGTTTGTAACAGCTTAACAAACAAACAATATTTAAAACAGATGTTTATTCCTGCTTATTTCTCTATCCCCATTGGCTGGACTTTATGCAAATGAGTAAGGATGCAGAACTTATTTTTACACTGTTACAAGTTTTAGTCACATTCGTAACTTTCTTTTAAGTCGGTTAGGCTAAAAACTTTTTAGATTGGCCTGATTTAAATCTAAAAAAAGCAGTTTCCCATTAACCTTGGTTAACTAGTTGGACAGACTAATTATTACACCATAGTGGCTAAGTTTATGCAACAACGCCCTTGGTTTTATGCTGAATCAGTAAGTGCTGTTCTTGATCTGAATCAAAACCGGTGCAAATCTCTGTTGCGTGAATGTTATCGGCCAGTAGCCAACGCTGACTTAAAAGGCCTTAATTTTATTAAGATATAAACTTTAACATCATAGTTTCTGCAAAGCATATGTGAAACAATGTGTATTGTTAAAAGTGCTATACAAATAATTTACTTTTTTTTTTTTCAATGTAGGCTATTGTCAGACAAGGTTTTATAATTGCCTACAAGCAAAAGAGTAACAATCGAAAAACAATTTAATTTCATGGCTGAAACGAGAAATTATCTTATTAATAAATGACAATAACTAAATTTGGGACGGTTTAGAGTTGTAGGTTAGGATGTCAGTAGTAACTCAATGAATCGATGAATTGTTTTACTGAACCGACTCTCTGAAACGAATATTTTCTTGATTAAAAAAGCTCGCGACTATCTGGCGCCAGGTGCGTGACGTCCATTCAGGCGCCGCGCGACCGGTTACCCTCTTTGACTTTCATCGCTGTGTGAATGCTCATACTCTCATTCTCATTCTCTTTGCTGCTCCTGCCTGCGCGCACACGCTGCAGATTCTTTCCCTTATCTTTGACTCTTTTTTAAAATCATTTATAATTGTTATCTTACGCACGTGTACGCATTGTTTACCTGCTTGGCAATGGCATTATGTACTCACTTTTTCATCCACAGTAATTGACAGCTGTACAATATTTGCAGGTCAAGTGCAATGCTTAGGGAGGGACTCAATCCCGATAAAGCAGGATCAGCGGTTGTCTAGTCTCTGGGTCACCCCTACCTGAGGCTGAACCTGTAAATAGTGTCCATAAGGCTTCCAATATCTTATTAAGCAAAAGTGACATGCTACATTTTTAAATGTTATTCGTGTGATATAATATTTCCTATATACGTCACAGTGACCTAACTGGCAAAAGTTTAAAATGTGAAATATTTCTGTAGTGCTAGAATGGGGAAATGTTTACTGGTTGTATCATGCAAAGGAAGAGTCTGTGGGCCATCATGATGTACTGGTATCTTAAAATTACACAGCGTTGAATGTTTTTTGACCTTTTCCTCCTGAGACTATCAGTGGTGCAAACACAAAGGAATGTGTCTAACTTTACATGACTGAATGGCATCCCTTGGAGCATCACACAGAACTAAGAGCTAGCCTTTCTGGCTCTCTCTGTGCCCATTACTGAAGTACACAAGCCAAGAAGAATAGAGTTTCAGGATAATGTTCTTTTCTCAGCTGTTTCAAGGAAATATGAGCAGAAGAGCATGTTTTCTCAATCCAGAGTGCTCCTGAAGTCATGCCAATTTTCAGTCAGTGTGTATTCTGAGAAACAGTCATTTCCCATATCAACTTATGGCCCTACATTTTGGCTGTGCACCCTCTGTTTGTGTATGTGTATTTGTAGGATGAGAGTGAGTGTCAATAAGTTATCTCTGTACAAAATGCTGAATTACTAACAGTGTAAAACAATGTTCTGTGATTATTTATAAACCCAGTTTTTGGAAAGATAATATGCCTTATTATGTAATTAAGATAAACATTTAATTATTACTTAGATTCATGTGCTCAGCAAGTTACTGGATACTCTTAAAAAAAAAAAAAAAAAAAAAAATATATATATATATATAGCCTATATATATATAACACTGTTTTCCCCCATTGATTATTTGACAACCGTAGATTAACACACCTTTAACAGGATGTTTTGTGTGTATTGTGCCTTTACCCATATCAACATGTAGTTGATACCTGATTAAGTGTTTCAGCAAAGATTTCCAGAAGCAGAAGATGCGTGTTTCTACATCTATCACGTCAGATCCAGCCAATGGTGATTCTGCAGGTGCAGTCGTTTACATGCTCTTTTAGTTCAAGTCTGAGAGATGCCTCGGGCATGACTTCACAGGACAGGTGCTGTTTGCCCTGCTGCCCCAGAACTGTGCTGAAACATCAAAGGTGGGAATCAGAAGGATCATTGAAGTAGAGGTTTAGATACTACCACTGAATTGACCTCAGACCTGTGTCAGGTAGCCCTGTGTTTAAAACACGTATGTGCCATGTGGAGAAAGACAGGGAAGGTTTTGCTCAAAAAGACTGATTTGGAAATATACTTTCACACTTTAGGGGAGAGGTCACACCTGACTGTTAGTAAAGAATGCAAGAGGAAGCTAATATAGTTGTGGCTTTCATCGCTGATGATGGACTCAGCTGCATGTGGCTAGCTTTTCTTTCTATACCAAGACCTAGTGCTGACCTCCAAATGGGAGCAAATAAAAAAAATTTTTTTAATATAAATTTTATTCAATGTAAATATGTTTTGTAAATATAAAATTACTATGCAAATACTGTAAAATTATAATTAATTTATAATTATAATTCATTATTATAATTTATAACTATATCAAGCATTATATCATTTTTGTTGGCACAAAACCAGTGGTTTTATACAAATGAACAGTCCATCAACCGTATCTTAAAACAGTTTCTTATCTTACAACAGGCAAATTTATAACGATGACAGATGATCATGACAGAATTTTAATTTTTGTGTGAACTATTTCTTTCACATCAACATAGTACAGAGACTCAAATCGATTAATCGCCATTTTGTTATCTGTTCGTCTGAACCGTGTAAATGAACCAATTCATTAAATTCAATCAGACTTCTCAACACTGCAAGAGAGAGGAAGAGATAACAGAATCAGTTCGATGATTCAACTCTAACCCTCCCTTTAGAAAAGCTACGAACAATTGTATTGTCCACCGTACAGTGACGAAACATGCTCTGTTCGTCCTTAAAGGGCTACTGTACAAACATGATAGTGACTTCTATGTAAGAGGACCTGCAGTGTATGTAGATATAAATATCTCATTCTAAAATAATAATAACGGTGTATTGTGTATGCCTCATACCTACATGTTTTATATTGCATTTCTATCAATAGATCCTCCTAAATATTACATACTGCACCTTTAAGACAATGAATATGTCTTTACGATGTAACATATGACAGAGAAGATTCATTTAATGAACTGATTCAATAGAATGAATTGTACTTTTCAGTACAACATGGGAGAGAAAGGATCCATTTAGGTGTGCTTGTTATGATCATCCAAAAAGCGATGTAGCAACCTGACCTGTTGTAAAAGTAGGCCGTTACTAGAAAAACTACATTATTTTGAAAGCAGCTTACTGTCATGCTACAGAAAAATGTAGTAGAGTTAGAGACAGTAATAGTTACCTGCTTTCAGCGCTGATGCTCACAAACAAACTCTGCAGGTGTTTCAAATGTGTGCCAGTTTCACCTAAGGCTCTTCGGCACTCCCCCCCCCCCCCACACAACGTCAAACCAGAAACTTCTGATTGCACACTTAACCATTATGAAAACCCACAATTGCTACATAACTGTTACCCTTGCGCAGGCCTTGGTTGTACCTTTTGACTGATTGTCTTTGAACACAACCCCTCATACAGTACATGTCTTTCTAAGTGTGCTTGCTCGTGAAGTTTTCCTCCTCTGGTGTTCAGCTGAGTGTGGTAGGTTGAGTGTCCAGGTGGGGAGCCCATATGTGGGTGTCATGGGGAGTGTGCCTAGTTGGGGGGCTGCTGGTGGTTGTTGAGGATGGGGAGGGTGTTGCCCACAGGGAGAACACCTGCTTATCCTGCCCTGCTATCGCCCCCCTCCCCCCACCTGCCCCAGCTGCATGCTGCGGGCATCTGCCCACCTCTGGGTAATGGAGCTGTCACTCTTGCTGGCTGCTCACCACAAAGGCTTGACCTAATTTATCTGTCCTGTCTTCAACTCACCAGTATGTCCACTGTGAGTCTTTCATCAGTCTCAAGTTCTGCATGCTGTAGTATCGCCTGCTTTGTCCTTCATCGAGGTGAGGTGAAGTTTTCAACAATGTTACTGCTCTTTTAATTAAAGAATTAACATTTAAGGGTTACTCCACCCCAAAATGAAAATATTGTTGTTAATCACTACCCCCATGTTGTTCCAAACCCGTAAAAGCTTTTTTGGTCTTTGGAACACAATTTTGGATGAACAGCAGGAGGCTTTTGACTGTCCCATTGACTGCAACGTAATGAACATTATCAAGGCCCAGAAAAGTATTAAAGACATCATCAGAAATAGTCCATCTGTCATCAGTGGTTCAATCTGTATTTTATAAAGCAACAATAATACTGACTGTATGCAGATGGACTATTTTTGACGATGTCTTTCATACTTTTCTGGACCTAGACAGCGTTCATTATGTGGCAGTCAATGGGAAAGTCAAAAGCTTTCTGTTTTCATCCAAAATATCTTAAAGGTTCACTCACATTTTTTTTGGAAATAGGCTCATTCTCCAACTCCCGCAGATTTAATAAGTTGAGTTTTACCGCTTTGGAATCTATTAATAGCCAATCTCCAGGTCTGGCAATAGCACTTTAGCATAACTTAGCATAAATCATTGAATCCAATTAGACCAGTAGCATCGCGTTTAAAAATGACCAAAGAGTTTAGATCATTTCCCTATCTAAAACTTGACTCTTCTGTAGTTATATAATGTACTATGTGTATGTATGCATTTTTTTGGATATGATTAGGAACTACTCCCACTCCGGCGTAATAATCAAGGAAGTTTGCTGCTGTAACATGGCAATGATATCACGGCCAGGTCCTCTTGCTTGCACAGAGAGCGTCTTGGGGACTACTTTCCAGCGCGGACTGCGCAAGCTCACTGAACCACCCTAATTGAGCCTTATAAATAAAACCACTCTAGCGAATTTAAAGAATATAATTATAAGAACATATTAAGTTGAGTGCATGTGAGCTTTATACATTTTTCACTGACATCTGCTTCACAATCCAAATCTCCTATTACGCCGGAATAGGAGTATAGTTCCTAATCATATCTGTCTAGAAAATCGCAACTTTTAATTTTCTGCCAGTCTTAACGCCTAATATAACTACAGAAGAGTCAAGTTTTAAGTAGGAAAATAATCAAAACTCTTTGGTCATTTTTTACGTGATGCTACTGGTCTAATTGGATTCAATGATTTATGCTAAGCTATGCTAAAAGTGATATCACCAGACCCAGAGATTGGCTGAATAGATTCCAAAACGATAAAACTCAACTTATTCACTCTGGGAGAGTTGGAGAATGAGTCTATTTCCAAAAAAGGGGAGTGTTCCTTTAAATTGTGTTAAATTTTAAGGAAAAACATAGCTTTTACAGGTATGGAACAAGATATGGCAAAATGTTCATTTTGGGGATGAGTAACCCTGTAGATCCTTGCTGTTGAAGGGTTGGGCAAAATTTTAAAAAGTGTGCTCCTATTCAGTTAATTAGACATGATTTGAATTGGCCACACCCACAGGAAGATGAAATAGAATTTGATTTGAAAGCTGGATTTATAGGAAGCTGGAATTTACTGAATTTCTGTAGAGTGCAACAGTGCATGTATTCTTTCAGCAGCCATTTTTTGTGCGTTTTTTTTAACCTCTTAAACCCAGGTGCTATTTTGGGGAATTCCGCCTGCATTTTGCCTACCAAATTAAAAAGGGTCCCA
>JAUCMU010000043.1:10911463-10945549 GCA_032275025.1 Enteromius treurensis
ATCAATCCTTTTGCCTCGGAAGAATTAGAATATTAATCCTTTTTAATAAATAATGTGGGTAGTTGTATCTGCTGGTTTATCTTGTGTTTTAGTAATGGATGGTAGGTTTAGGGGCAGGTGTTGGGTTATGTGCTCATAAAACATACTGCAAAAATAGACTTAAATGTGATGTCTGGAAAATGCAAGTTACAAGATATTTCACTGACCAAAGAAGATTAAAGAGAGTGGCTTGCCAGAGATTAAAACTGCACAATGTATCTTACAAGGTAACATAATGTAACCTTGCTCTAACTTGAAATGTGTCCCCACATTAACATGTATGGCTGTGAGTTCTTAAAATGTCTTAATGTTTTCTTAGTAAAAGGCCTTAAAAAGACTTCAGATTCGATGGACCTCAAATATGTTTACATGCAGATCCCCCACCTAGCCTGATTACAACTTAAATGACAACAAAAATAATCATTCCTCTGATGTCTATTACATTCAACATTCAACTGCGGTTGATAATGGACAGTGTATTGTCATGCTATTTAGTTTTGCGCTGTCTGTTTCTTTGTAAGAGACTTTAATAGACAAAATTAAATCAAATGAGAATATGAAATGAACAAAAGAGCTGAACGGGACACAAAGAAACTCACAGAAGAAACTACTGAGGTAAAAGTTCTAAATGTTAAATTTTTGATTTATAACACGATGTAGTTAAGCAACTTACCATGACAAGGGAGCTAATTGCTAAATATTCTTTTCACAATTGCAAATGTCACATTGATTTTTAGTTCAATAAACAAGTAGTTGAGTGATTACATAACTGGGTTACTTAAATTTGACACAGTCAAACACAGTTAGACACAGTTTTGACTGTTTTGTTCTGTTTCACCAACTAAAATAGTTCCAAACAAAGATGACAGATTTTTACTGAATGATTTGGCGAATTGTTGAATGAATGACACTAGACTTACTCATTAAGTGGAATAAGTGTGCATTATTTTTCTAATAATGCAATGGCTCGTCATCAATTATTCCGCTTATACTACGGTTGCCACACCTTAAGACATTGATCAGATGGTTTATTTCAATATATTTGTCTATTGATTTTACTAAAAATGCTATTGTGAGTATTATTTTGTCCGCACCTCATCTAATGCCTCCGTTGCTACTGTAAGTAAGTTATGAGTGTGTGTGCGTGTGAGAGAGAGAGCATGTGAATTACATCCGAGCCATTGTTACCTCGCTTGTGAGAAGTCACGTTGTTTTTATGAATAAAGTTGTAAGAGTAGCCTAACAACTCTCTGAGGGAGAGAGAGCAGGAGAGATGGATTATGTGCTTTCCGTAGATAATACAATTTTATTTTTTGCCAAAACGTCAAAATTAACCGTCATTTTTATCATATTGGTTACTATATATTTATTTGTTTGGACAGTGTCGTTGTGGGTTTTGGTTACTTTTCTGTTGTAAGACATTTGAAATAGTAGAAACCATTTGGCAAAGTGATATGGTCTTGCAATGCGGTCAAAGTGCTGCCTGGAAAACCATAGAACATTCATCAGCCAATCAAATTTAAGCATTCAACAGCTCACCCCAGTATATGAGGCAGTAGAAAAAAAAGAGACTTATAAAAAAAGAGAATAATTTTAGCCATTATACCACTGTTTATTGAAAGGGTAAAAGAGAGCAGAAAGGAAATAGTCGCAAGTCATAACGCAAATCATTTTAAGCATCTCATCTCTGTGTTAGTGAACATACTAACTGCCATGTTAGCATACACACACACAAACACACACATGTATTGTTAGCATACATTGCTGTGATGTTGCTTCAGACAGAAAAACAAACCATAGTTTTACAGACACAATAAACCATATGGTTCTCATTAAGCATCTGTATAGAGATGTCAAGTTATAATGAGTTGGCAATAATCACCCTGGGTCTGAGTTATGTGACCATGATACTAAAATATCTATTTAAAGAGCTTTATTAATGCTCAGAAGGTTTTTAGTTACCTCTGTGTGGCAGATATTGATGTGTTGAATGCAATCCCAATCTCTGTGCTGCATACCCAAGGATAATAAGTTGAGCTGTCATTAAAAAATAATGTTTTTTATTTTATTTTAAGTATGTTATTTGATGAAAGGAAATCACAGTCAGTTCTCATATGGCAATATGACATTTGCACACAATAAAATAGTGTAATGACCCCTTATATCATAGTGTATTATATGCATTATTTTCTCAGTTTGTTTAACATTCTCCAGTGTGCTAAAAAATGTATGTTATATACCACAGGGCTGAATATGAGATAGATCTACTGGATAAACATCCATTTGAAGCAACTTGAAAATCAATGGCTGGTGCTAAACACTTGCCGTTCACGTGACCTTCACACTGCATGGATTTTACATTACTACAAATGCAGTTCTTACCACATTTCACCATGTAGACATGTGCAAATGCGTAAGTAACAAACACACCTGTGTTAGTTCTATCTGAGTTCACTTCGCCGGATACATGTTGTATTGTTATTTAATTATTTATTTTTTTTGCATTTCACACATTAACAACATCTTTTCAACATTCACCTTCCAGCTGCTTTCCATCAGTAAATCACTGCTTGGAGGTGATGTTAAAATTCCTCCCCTTTCTTTTTGTTCTGATGTTGTTTGCTGTTTGTAATGTCGCCATTGACTGGCCACTGCAGAAGTCTTCATTATAAGAGACGGCATGGAGGTGGAATACTAATGAGACGGCACCATCAGAATTCACAAAGCCTGCAAAAGACACACACACACACACACACTGCAACCTTTCCTTTTCTCTTTGTGAAGCCTGACATGTTTAGCTTTATCCAGGTCGATTTTTCAAAATTTGAAAAGAAATTTGATTACACAGAGTGTTCTCCTTCTTTGTTGAAGGAAATTGTATGCAAAATATGGTTCTGCAACACATAGGCTACATTTCACACATTTGTATAGACACTGAAACACCATTTGTCCTCTTTCTAGATACCAGCCAAAATTAAAATTAGTGAGAATTTTTTGAGATGGTATGAACACAGGTGACTGAATCAATTACTTGCATACAATCCCATACAGAAATCTAATTTGTTAGTTAAAGGTGAAGAAACTTTGTCTGAAGAATACTTTTCTAATAGTACATTTATTTAAATACACAAGTTAACCAATCCAAATGAGACTTCTAACTTAATAAATGCCATGTGCCTTTGCATGGCACTATTAAATAA
Source organism: Enteromius treurensis (assembly GCA_032275025.1). Classification (NCBI taxonomy): domain Eukaryota; kingdom Metazoa; phylum Chordata; class Actinopteri; order Cypriniformes; family Cyprinidae; genus Enteromius; species Enteromius treurensis. The sequence continues at coordinate 10,914,703 of JAUCMU010000043.1, forward strand.
ATATTAAAGATCAACATGTACAAAAAAATAAGTTAAAGGGTTAGTTCACCCAAAAATGAAAATTCTGTCATTAATTACTCATCCTCATGGCATTCCAAACCCATTAGACCTTTGTTCACCTTCAGCACACAAATTTAGATCTTTTTAATGAAATCTGAGAGCTCTCTGATACCTCCATAGACAGCAATACAACTAAAATGATCCAGATCTAGAAACATAGTAAAAACATTGGTTCCATTCACAGCTCTGTTTTCAATAAACGTATTTATATACTTTCAGAAACAAAGTTATTTGATTAACTTATGTGTTTTCTAATGAAAGGTAGTATTTATTGCAGTGCAGGCATATGTATCTATCATGCAATGCGTTATTTGCAACCAAACTTGGTTGCAGTGTTTATTTAACAGGAAATGCATTATTTATGATGTGAGTTCCTATGATCATATTTGCTATATATGTTGGGAATCCTACCCCAGTCTGTCTCTGGGTATTGCTTGTTGCCTAAGGCATCAAAACTTCAAACTTTGGAAGCTGTATCTGTTCTTTCCATCTCAATTGGCTCATGTCGACTGGCTGTGTCAGGGTTCTGGAGTGATCCAGGGTTGCATTCTCTCAGCTGATCAATAAAAGAGGTGCAGGAAATCTGAGAGGATGGAAATGAAGTGTGGTTTTCTGCATTCTAGCCCTTCTCGGCCCTGCCTGCAATAACACATCAGTGTGCGGTGAGAAACTGGGAGGTCATTGAATTCTCATGCCCTTTCAGACATGAAACACAGTGAGTTGTGCTGGGTTAGTTACTAAAACTGAAACTGAAAATACTGATTCTACAGGATGCCTTTGTTTCACCAGCTCTAGCACAGTGTTGTTTCACTTTTTCTTTTCTTTTTTCTCAATTAATGTTTTCTTATTTGTGAAACACTAACATTGTGTAAAGGTGTATTCAAAGTATTTTGCAGCATGTCTATAAATGTCTATACATTCCTTTGGTAAACATGTGTCTGACATGCAAACTAATTTTTTCTAGGACTCCATTTATTAACCCTGGCACATTGCTGTTAAAAAAAAAAAAAAAATATATATATATATATATATATAGGCTATATTATGTTGCTTCTTGAACGATTCATAATGCTTTCAAAGTGAAATATGTTGAAAGTGCATTCTCGGGTTTATAAGAAAAAGATTAATGTGAATTTTGGCTATTTATCATTACTTTGGTTGCTGTAGTTCAGAAATTAAATGTGTTTATATTACATTTTTTAAAACGTCTCTAGGTTATGTACATAACCCCAGTTCCTTGAAGGAACGAGATGCTACGTCGACGAGACGCTATGGGAACGCCCTCAGTGTGACCGCTCTGAAACGTGTGTTGAATCAGCCAATCGTGAATTGGGACATCATCGGCGGGTGACGTCACCGGCCAAGAAGCATAAAAGCACATGGAATGCCGGCCGGCAGACAGCTCTTGTCATTCAGTGGAGCCAGCCTCCTCCTCCTACGACGCAGTGTGACACTTTGATCAAGTGGACCGGATTTCCTCTCAAGGATACACCTTTGTTTCTGAGCCACCACTGTAGGGGTCTCATGTACAGCAGGCCAATAGGTATCACGTTGGACGCAGCTGCCATAAGGCCTAACAGTCTTTGAAACTGTTTTACAGTGAGTGACCGGCCTTCTTTCACTCTCGCGACTGCGGTGAGGATTGAAGCAACCCGAGCAGGTGTCATACGAGCCCGCATCGTGGTTGAATCCCACACCACGCCCAGATAAGTGGTCCTCTGTGCTGGAGAAAGCACACTTTTCTTGGCGTTCAGTCTCAACCCCAACCGTTTCATATGAGCGAGGACGACATCTCGATGTCTGCACACCTCGCTCTCTGACTGACCCAGAATCAGCCAGTCGTCGATGTAATTTAGTATGCGGATGCCCTGGAGTCTCAGTGGAGCCAGTGCTGCATCCACACACTTTGTAAACGTACGGGGTGAGAGTGCAAGACCGAAGGGGAGAACCCGATATTGGTACGCTTCGCCCCCGAAAGCGAACCTCAGGAACCTCCTGTGAGAAGGATGGATTGATACGTGGAAGTACGCATCTTTTAGATCTATCGTGACAAACCAGTCCTCGGACCTGATTTGTGACACGACTTGCTTTATAGTAAGCATTCTGAACTTCAGTTTCATTACTGAGCGGTTCAGAATTCTGAGATCTAAAATGGGCCTCAGCCCCCCGTCCTTCTTTGGAACTATAAAGTAGCGGCTGTAGAACCCGTGCTCTTTTTCGTGAGGAGGGACCACCTCGATGGCCTCCTTCCTCAGAAGAGTTTCTACTTCTTGTTCCATCACCAGAGCCTGTGCTGAATTCACAATAGTGGGAAGCACCCCCGCGAATAGCGGCGGGGATCGCCCGAATTGAATTTTGTATCCTTTTTCTACAGTGCACAGGACCCATTGAGACACATTTGGCAGTAGTTTCCACGCTGCTAAATGATTTACTAAGGGAACCAGCCTCTCGAGGCTGGCCTCATATGTTAGTGGAGGAGCAGGCAGAATGCCATGACGCAGCCCACTCTCGAGTGAAGCTGCGGCCTGTTCCTCCTGGGAGCCTGGTGGCGAACATCTTATCCCCGTTAGGAAGTAGGGCTGGAGAGATGGAGTGAGATGTCCGCCGAAGATGCCCCTCGGGGCGATCTCCTGAGGGCGCCGAGTTTGTGTTAACACCCCACCCTCGGGTGAAGTGTGCCGTTTCTCGGCAGGGGCTGCCCTCTGAAGCCCTGCGACATTCCCATCAGGGCTTCTTCTTTTTCTGCGGGGCAACAGAGCGCTGCCATCGAGCCTGATGTTGAGGCGGGGCTCTCGCGGCAACGCTCTGTTTCTGTGCTTCACGGTATGAGGAACTGGTACTCGCCCGGCAGGCCCGTGAGTTGGAGAGCGGCGAGGGAAAAACCGCAGAAACGCCGCCGCTTGACGTCGCGCCTCCTGGTGTCTGTCGACGACAGTGTTAACTGAGTCGCCGAAAAGGCCCTGAAGCGCAAGCGGGGCGTCCATCAGGCAGACTCTGTCCTTCTCTTTTACGTCGGACAGAGTCAGCCAAAGATGCCTCTCCGCCGACCTCCGCCGACCTCGCTCTACGTGCCACCAAGGAGACCGCCCGTGCCATCGGCAGGTCTATGGCAGCCATGGTGGCACGTAGAGCGAGGTCGGCGGTTTTCCTGAGCTCCTGAACATCATCGGAGCTCACACTCTCCCCTCATCCAGCTCACGCAGCAGGTCGGCTTGGGACGCCTGTAACACTGCCATAGTGTGCAGACACGCACCAGCCTGACCTGCTGCCGAGTACCCCCTGCCCACCAGCGCAGATGTTGCTCTGAGCGGCTTGGAGGGCAGGGTAGGAGCCTTCAAAGTCGATGCCGACTCAGGAGACAGATAGCCCGCGAGCGTCTGTTCTACCTGTGGCATCGACTTATAGCCGTTCTCACTCATTCCAGAAATGTTGCCGTAGCAACCGGACGCTGGAATGTATAGGCGTGAGGAGAACGGCTTTTTCCATGATCTACACACCTCGGTGTGCAGATCAGGAAAGAAGGGAAGGCTCCTTCTTGAAGGTGGCTGCCGAGCACGCAGGAATCTCTCATCCAGCTTACTTTTTTGCGGCTCGGCTTTTACTTCGGCTGGCCAGTCGATATTTAACTTGGCTACAGCACGAGTAACCACCTCCAAGAGCTCCTCATACTGGGGTGAAGAGGAAACCGCAGCTTCCTCGGCGCTCTCCCGCTCTTCACCCTCGGATGAAGAGAGGAGCAGCGCCGCGCCGCCCTGACGAGGGGAAGTAGCGAGACGCGCTTCCTTACTCGTCGGGCTGGCAACCGATCCCGATGCGGAGGAGGGAGATAGGCTCTCGTCCGTCTCTGACTCCACGCAATCGAGATCGGCTTGCGAACCCCACGAACGCCGCCTCCGCTCTGCCTCGGCACGAGCGGGACCAGCGCCACGGGGAACGCTTATGAAAGCTCCCTCTTTGTCAAAAAGAGCTCTCCGGGAGCGAAGCACACGCAGCGGCATTCTCTCACAATGCCTGCAGCTCTCCTTATTGTTTGACTGGAGAGCTGCATCTGCGTGTGCTGCTCCCAAGCAGACTACACAGAGCGTATGCCCGTCTTCTGGCAAAATGTTGCGCTTACAAGGCGGCGCACACACATTATAGCTCTGTGAGCTGCTTTCACCCCTTTTCCTCTTTTCAGCGTGTTTTGGCATTCTTTATTTTTATTTTTAACTTCGCCTGAACCTATCTCTTGGATATGGCTTTCTGACTAATTTCCTGGCAGAATGGCTTTGAGAGACACACACACACAGGCGCTTCGCTGAATGTTTGAAGCTAGTTTGCCGGCCGGCTCCATGTGCTTTTATGCTTCCTGGCCGGTGACGTCACTCGCCTATGACGTCCTATCTCACGATTGGCTGGTTTTCACACATGATTCAGAGCGGTCACGCTGGAGGCGTTCCCATAGCGTTTCGACGCAGCTTGAGTTCCTGATAGGGAACATATTCTGTATTATTGATTGGTTGAGCATTAATTGCCAGACAGTACTGGTTTTGATGTAGGTGGCTTCTGTGGAACTGAGCTGGCAGATAGGGTTGTCTTTATGGCCGCCCTCACAACTGATTCCAACAAAGGGTCAAAAGCAGGTCAAAAATATGACAGTATAACTTGCAATGAGAACATGGTTTATATTGATCTTCACACCATCACAAACCTTTCCTTTCTTTCTCTCTCACACACACACACACACACACACACACACACTCAGACACATTCACACACCTTTTTCTCCTCTAGCATTTACAGTAGAGGTCATCTAACAGATGGGCACCAACCTTGAATTGTAACTCTTGTGGTTTTGAAGTCTGTGCTCTGCAGTGTGCATGATACTTAAGCGTCACTGTCACACTGCTCCAAAAAAATGTTTTATTCTCACACAAGCAATACTCACTCAGAATATGCAACATTCCAGCACTACATTTTTTTTTTTTTACCTCTAAAGATTTTATGTATTAACAAGGAGGAATGAAATACAACAGTGACACTCACTCTATACACCAGCAGGACCAAAGCTTTTCAACTGGGTGTGAATGAAATGTAATAAACTTGGCAGGAGTGGCTGTATGGGCCGCTGGAAGTTTATAAGCAGAGAAGATTGCGGAGAGATGAAATTAATGTCAAACTCTCCCAGATATGTGGCATCTCCCTGACATGCAGTCATCATTTAGGCAGCTGGAAACAATAAAAACTAATATTGCACACAGTCCAGCCACCAACTTGGATGAATGTGTCTCTGAGAAAGCAATAAAGCTGTTGAAATGTTGCCAGATTGTAGTTCATCAGATGGAAAACAAAACAAAGCTGATTTCTGTAGATGTCATAATGTACTGAAACAAACTTAATAGATGCTGTATATAGTTTGCAGCATTACATCAGTTCTCAAACACATCCTAGACTTACGTTTCTGCTGTCAACGGCCTCATCCCTGTAGAATTACCATTGTTTTTAGCATCATTCAAATCTTCGTATAGCCATTATATTTTCAGTTATTTTCCACAGTTTTTGCTTGGTGTAGTGCCATTTTAAAGATTTACACTGACAAGAGGTCATATTCTGCACCTGTGATTCACCATTGTCATAATTAGTTAATGGTCTTGCGATGACGGTGAAAGCAGAAGCTTCTCGCTTCCTGAGCAAGTGCCATTAGAAGCCATCTGTGAGGTTCCTCTGTCCTTATGCCATAGAGCGTCTGTCATAGCTCTCCAAAAATCGTAGCACTGTTTGAAATCCACTTCTACTGCATTACCACTGCCAGATGATATCAAAGGCAATGTGCTGTGCTTACACAGAATAAAAATGTAAGTGCCATATATAAGCTACAAAATGCCATTTTATTGCTTATGGCTGAAAAGGCGTATAAGCCATTATTATTTATGAACGAATATAAGTGGAGTAGGACTTTAATATCGTTGAGTTTTGATCCAAATCAAATTCCCTTTTTAAATCTAGCCAGTTGTTGGTATTATTTATGTTAACAGTCACATACATTATTTTGACCTAAATGTACAGATCTGAAGTGAGCTTTAAAAATAATTATCGTTTCTAAAATAAATCAGGATAGAATGATTTTAGCTCAAAGCTTCAGTTTCTGCTTTCTGGCATCTCTGTTTCATGCGACAAGGTCACCTCAGAAGTCATGTGTGAACACTTGTCTTGGCAGGCCATCTCATAACAGCTTGCGTTGAATCAGAAAATAATGAATTAAAAGTCTAACAAATGAAACATTTCATTTGTAAGATATATCTCGGGTAGATACGGGAAGTTGCTTTAAAAATGGTGGACTGTAGGAGTAAGTATTGTGGGTGAGACCATGTGGAGACACTGAATCAGCTGAGATTTCAGTGTAACCCTCACTATTATGTCAGGACAGAGCAGTAATCATCTCAATCGCTGGAGACGGTCAATTTGAGGCATCCTGGATCTCTATAAGGACATTTTGGGCTCTAATTAACTGTCTTTAGGGTGAGGTGATTATAAATGCAGCTTAGCATTGACATAATAGATTTAAACAGAGTCCAGATGACTCTAAAGATGGACAGAGTGCTTATCTCAAATCTGTTTTTTTTTTTTATTTCTAGGATGATTTGGTCTCCACCCTGGAATGGGGCGTTCATTTCCCTGGGCAAGGACATCCGCAAATGTGTGTACAGAAGGCATTGAGACAGATAATCTAATCTGCCACTGAGCGCAAGGAGGGAGGTCCCCATCCCAGACAGGGTGTGTGTTAAAGTTCTGCCGTTTAAAGCTTTCAAACCCATGTGGATGTTCCAAACAACTGACATTATCCTGTATTAACATACGACAATCTTACCTTCTCACTTCTCTGTTTGCTCAGGGATCTTGAAAACAGACTCTGTCCACTCTTTTCCTCCTTCGAACCTCGTAATCTCCTGTCCGCTGTCTGCTTATCGTCCACAGACTGTCTCTCACATTCCTGAGAGTTAGCACAGACACGGTAGATGTCAAAGAACTGCACGTTTCGACGTGCGTGTGGCTCTTATCTGCAGCTGGAGGGAAGCGAACAAAGTGAGGAAATGGCTGGTTAGGATTAGTCTTCCTGCAATGCTGAGGAGTAGGGGGTACTTCAAATTTCTCTTTTTCAAATTGTCAAGGGTTCGGTTTTGGTTTTGAGTTTGGGACACCTGTGGCCTTGTTTAAACCTGATATGACAACAGCCTTTCAGAGAATCTGATCATGTTGAGTGTTAATCGGTCAAGAACGGGTTCCTCCAGATCTAATTCATAAGAGAAATCTTTACCTCATTTGCAGATTTCCCCTAAATAAAGTCCTTTTTAAGAAAGACTTCTTTGAATGAGCTGTAATGATTTGCAGATCTGAACTCAGTAAATGATGGGTATTTTTCACTGGCTTTAAGCCCAGCCACAAAACCAATTTTTAATTTCCTAACAAGACGGTTTTCATGTTAAGTGTCTTATGTTTTGTTTCTTCTGTTGCTTCCAAGAGTCCTTCCTTTTTTCTTGTACTCTGAAAGAGAACAGTCAACTGTTTCACAGAAGCTGTTATACAGATATGGTTATAATTTTTACATTTTAAATTAAAATTTCTGCACCACTAGTGTCACCAAATTTACTTTGGATGTGATTAAACCAATAAATAAGCTGCCATTCCATCAGTGTTGTTTTTGTTAACTACAACTATTAAAAACGGTAATGTTCATTTAGATAAAGCTGTAAGAGAAAAAATATAAATATTCAAATAAAAACTAAAATTACTAACACTAAAAAACTGGTTCGGATGCAGAAAACAAAACAATCAACCAATCAATCAATCAATCAATCAATCAATCAATCAATCAATCAAATAAACAGAATGTAAATGTACTTTTTTTTTGTGAGTGTAAAGACATCTACCACACATTGCAGTATCAATGAATTGCATTGTGCTGATAAGCATTTTGCAGCTTTACTTTTCTAATCGGATACCTGGCACATCAAGTGCTGCCATCAGCAGATTCATCCGGAGCAGAAGAGGTGCTCCAGCTCTGTATTTCATATCAGAGTAATGAACCTTCTCCAGCACAAGTGCAGTCAGGTCACCTAAAAGTCCCTGATCCATTAGAGTGAAAACTGCATCAGAGAAATTGCACCTTCTACATGAAGTACAAAAGCAGGATGGGTTTCCATTGGCATCCATGTCAACTACATAACGAACAATGTTCAGAGAAAGATATAGATAAGCATTCATTTACTATTGGTTATTGGATTTGAATGCCAGAGCAATGAATCATCACTGGTGGAAGCAAAAACTGGTTAAATTCAGCAGTTTCATATTTCTCTTACAAGATGCCCACAACTAAATTATCACATTTCTTGTTAGCAAGTGTGTTTACTTGAACCGCTCTCCAAGTTATTTCTAAAGATCCAAGTGATATAAAATGCTATTAGTATAATCAATTTACTAGTGTGTCATGCCTCAAATTTTGGCAAAACGTCAACACAGTTCTCTAATTATCTTAAATTATGGAATGCAAGCCTGCAGAAAATTTGCCAAAACAAACTGACAACAACACAGTCAGGGAACATCGAAAGGATTTAGACTCCCTGTCTGCTGGATGCCAGTGTATTGTGCTTGGTAGAAAATGTTTCACTGTCCCTCAGAGATTCTGGTTATCATCCATCTCTGAAAGTTTACAGCTCGCTGCGGCGTACCACAGGAATCAGCCTCGCATTTCCATCAGTGTCAAAGTGAGGCCTGACAAGTCTGAAAAGACACATCTTTAAAGCGTTCCATGTCTGATTACATTCTGATTCAGATTAAAGTGATAGTTCACATGAATAATTTAAATTATGCCATCATTTACTCACCCTTATGCTGTTCCAAATGACTGATTTTCTTCTGTGAAACACATAAGCAGCATTTTACTGGTTGCATTTTTCCATGCAGTTAGATTCAATGGAGAATGAGGCTTTTAAAGTTTTTTTAAAGGCTTTTAAAAGGAGACAAAAGCACCAAAAAGCAGTATAGGTAGTCCACATGTAAAGCTGCAGTCTTTTTTGTGTTTACAAAATGTTATGCTGAGCGAGTACATCATGAATCCATTTTCCAAACCGTGTTTTTGGTTTGTCCTGAATCACTCTGGTACATCAATAGTAACTAAGTGTTTATATTCATACTATTTAGATTGGTTTGCGTGCGTCTTTGCTCCGAGGGTCAAAAGTTGCGGACTACAGTTTTGTTATATTGCAGTTTAAATTGTTATTTCAACTCGCTAGCGAGTTCATGAAAGAGGCAGAGATTGGTCAATTAATATTGCTTCTGAGCCAGCTATTTTAAACAAATCTGTGATCCAGTTTACAAATGATTCCAAACATTCAATTTAGACTACTGACTAATTGCATGACTCAAGAAGAATCAGAATATTGCATAGGTCTTATGTACTACATTTGATATTTTATGGCTTTTTTGTAGTTTTTAAAGCTTGATGCTTCATTTCTTACTTGGAAAACATCAAGCAATATTTCTTTAGTAGCCTAATTATTCTTCTTACAGGTTTGGAGCGATGCGAGGGTGAGTAGGCAGCAGAGTACTGTATATGACATAATTTTCATTTTGGGGAACTATCCCTCTGAGAACTTTATTTGATAAGTCAATCTTCTTTCATATAATGAAGCTCATGCGAATGCTGTTTGACTAGCTTATACAAGATAAACAGTTATTCTCTAACCTGTTATTGAGCAGGGGTGTGGTGACTGTTGGGTGTGCAAAATAAGAATAACTCTTTTGTAGCAGTTGACAGTCATGCACTGTACCACGAACAACACTCCCATCTCAGCATTTGAATATTTCACAGCCTGCGTGTTTCTGTATATGCATATGCGTATGCTGACGCCCAGAGCTGTACAGCTGCACCATGACCCCCAATAGTATTTTGCATGTGTGCGTGCAATCTGCCGATAGAGTGTGGCTGGCAAGCCGGCTGAAAGGGCAGATAGAGGATAACATGCAAACCTCCCAGGATTATTAGTGAGCTTCTATTGTAGAGCAACACGTTTACTAGGTAAATGTTTGAACTTCTTTGCCTATAGGTGCATGGTGTGATCCCTTTCTCATATTCGGGTGGTGTCTGATAAATGAGGAAACAGAAACATTCTGGAAACATATTCATCATGCAGGCCTATATAACGCTTATTAGTTAGTGTACAGTTCAGTACCTCAGATGAGCCTAATATAATATCAATATAATCAATCAGAACTGAATACAATGACAGTTCATTGTGACTGATTTTAATGAATATTAGAAAGCTCCAAGAAGTTTTAGCATGAAAAAAAAAGTATTGTTTAGCTATTAAAAATGAAATAATTTTCACTTGCATTCGACAGAAGAGTCATGTTGTGTTTGGTTCCAGTCACACTAGGCTGACTTTACAAAATATAATTCTGAAATTACATATCTAGTGTAAATTCAATTGCTGCCTGATTTTTTAAAAATGTCATTTTTGTAGGCCAAGTTGTATTTACATGCAAGCAGAGATTATTGGCAATTAGTTTTGGGCTATTTGCTTTACAACATGGTGTTATGGGCCTTTTACTAAATCTCAAGAGGAATGTTCATTTTTAAGTACGAGTTTGGCTCATTTAAACTTCATTTCAGTTCTCTTTGAAACTTTTCCTTGAAGAAACTTTAGGAGAAAACGAAATGCATAAATGTCCCTCCCTGCTTCCACCTTTTAAATGTGCTTCCATTAGTGTAAGTACTGCATAAATATGTCCTCCACTCTCATAAAAGTGCTTGGCTAGGTGCCTGCTCTTCACAGGCTGTGGGTTTGCCGTACGTTGTGACAGTGTTATATTTTGTTATTCTGAGCCAAGCACACTTTTTCCTTGAGATATGACATGAGGAAATCCATTCGTTGCCAAACTGCCCCATCGCTTTCACAGAGGACTGATTGTCTCTTAGTGAAGGGCGGGACCAAATTCTCTTAAGAAAATGAATAAACGGCCCGGTACAGAAAAGGAAATCATTACCCCAAGGGAAAGACATCCTAACACCTCCATTAGGAAATTTGCTGATAGCTTACTTAGTCAACAAAGTGGAAGAGAGAAAGATTTTGGCTGTTGCTGAGGAACTCAAAGCAGATGCGCTTGAATATTTCTCAGAAAATGGTGACAGAACAGGATCGCCTAATGAGTAGAAATGCAAATGACTAGAAATAAATCTGTTTTCCTGGATTTGGAGTTCATTCTTTGATAGTTTAAAATCATTTTGGGAATCATTTAAAAGTCATAAGAGAGTGGTGTTGGTGTTTTTCAAGTTTTCAAATGCTCACTATGTTAAATATGCTCAAAGTATCATAACCATTATGGTTACTTCTTAAATTGCCAGCTATGCTTTACTCAACAGTTGCTACCGAGGCAATAACGTTCTTTCAGCTCTCTAAATTTACATTCTCTGTATATGCAGCTTAGAAAATGACGTACAACACAATAACAATCACGGCTGTCATCCTTCCTGGAACACATTTGCTATTTTTTTTTTCAGTGTAGAAACCTCGCAGCAAACATGAGAAACCAGAACAGTCCAAAACCGCACTGTCCAGGCGTTCACTGTGGCAAACCAGAGTCCTCTACTCAACATGTGGCTTTGATAAGTCTGTGGCTCCTGGAGTTTTGCAATCTAAACCCGGAGTTTTGGGATCTGTGAGGAAAATCTGCATGGACAATATTTTCCGTGAGAAACTCAGCATCAATGAACTGAAAGGTGAAAAATTACAAATCTTTTCCCATTTATAACTGGGCTGCACCATTCTCTCCACAGTCATTAAATCTTCTCATGAAACCAAGACCGGCTGGGTTTAAAAAGTACACAGTTACAGGAACTTTGGAAATGGCAAGATATGCAGTACTTTCCTGTAAGCAGCAATTTCTGCATTGACAACATTCTGTTGTAATGAACTAATCTTTGTGTGATTCCAAACCCTCATGTGGGACACAAAAGAAGGCATTTTGAAGAATGTTTTTGGTCATACAATGAATGTCAGTGGGGTCCAAAACAACATTTCAAAATGTCTATATTTGTGCTCCACAAAAGAACTAAAGTCATACAAGTTTGGAACAGTATTTGAGGGTGTGGATTTTTTGGTGAACAGTCACTTTAAGTAGCCTATTTTGTGCTGTCAAACAATTTATCACATCCAAAAAGAAAAGTTTTGTTTACATAATATACTGTAAACGTGTGTGTGTACTGTGTATATTTTTTATGTACATAAATATATATATATGTAAATACATGTAAATATTTTCAAAGTAAATGGTGTATACATTTTTACAAATAATAAATATACACAGTGCACACACATATATTATTTAAACAAAAACCTTTATTTTGGATGTTATAAATTGTTTGACAGCACTAATTAACTAATTAGATATTAATTAACTAATCAATAAATCTTGATCAAAATATATTATGGTTTGCACAAACGTTAAGCAGCACAGCTGTTTTCAACACTGAAAATAAGACAAAGTACCAAATGAACATATTAGAAGGATTTCCAAAATATCATATAACACTGGAGTAACGCTGAAAATTTTTGAATATATTAAAATAAAAAAAAGTTATTCTAAATGGCAATAATATTTCACAATATTACAGTTTTTATAGTATTTTTATTCTTATAAAGGCAGCCATTGTAAGTCTTTTAAAAACATTTTTAAAAATGGTATAGACTCTAAATCTTTGATCGGTTGTAGAAATATATAATTTAATAATACTTAGGTGGCTGACATTATAGTCGACCCAACACACGAGAACACTTATTATTAATACATTATTAAATGCGGTACTCTGACATTAACTGATTTCAGACACAGAGACTCCAATCAATAAGGTGCTTCTTTAAAACTGGTATATGTCCCTGAGTTTATGATGCTTTACAGTATATCAGCAGGAGCTTTTTTGATTTAGAATTTTAATTATTATGGATAGCATTTGATTACTGCTTCAGCTACAAAGGGATATCGCGTTTGTCACTCTACAATGCTGATCGTCAAAAAAAGTAGTTTGTTATTAGTGATTGCTGAAAAAAGCATTACTGTTAGATAGCAATAAAGAAAGCATGCTATGTTCAAATAGCTCCCTCAAGACCAAAAACCTCTAGCTCCAGCATGAACAGCTCAGAGGTGTGAAGCCAGCGTGATCTTTCCTCTGAGGACTGGAGGTGACTGGTGTGTGTACAGAGGGACTGCGGGCGGAGGATCAAACAGGGCCAGGGGAAGGGTAGACACTGCAGCTGGGTGCCTGGGCTTCAGGCCCCAGGCAACAGGAGCCCAGCTGGGAGAGGCTTTGGCTGGCTGGAGTAGAGAGTGCTGGCTGTCTCAGGGGCCTGTGCCCTGTTGCAGGTAGTTCAGCCATCTTGCCTGAGGAGCAGAGGGGGATGAAAGGCAGGCACACAGATGTCGCCCCTGCTGGGGACCGAAGGCCCAGCCAGGAAATGTCATGTTTAGCAGCTGGTATGAAGCCTCCCCTCCCTTTTGGCTCTTTCTCCCAACCCCCTTCACCCATACATTCGTTCACTCATCATCGATACCCACACAAGCACACACAGAGATCAATACACAATCTGTCAATAAAGATGCTTTTTTTTGAAGCTCTGGTTACATTCCTAAAGCTGTTCTTGCCTGAACTGTTGTGGTACCGGCAAAAGTGAAGTTTAGTGTGTAGGTCATAGAGGAGAAGCAGGCAGAAGAGGCTCCTGATGGTGCGGGTGGCAGCTGCACGGGCCAGACTGCACTCTGTCTCACCCACAGGGCGAAAAAAGAGAGAGAGTGAGAGAAACAGCATCTGTCTGACTTTCCCCACGGACACATCCCTTCTACCGCACCGGCCTGGACAGGCTAAAATGGTACAGTAAGAAGGTCACCTCTACCTCTCTTCCCCCCTGTTTCCTTCTCCAAACTGACCTGACCTGCTACAGCCCCCATTAGCCATGGCCGTCCCAGCGCTGTTGCCTCACCGAGCGACTAGTGTGACAGATAGGATGGATGGGAGAAGTCCCTCAGGAGCAGTGTTGAAATGTCTTTTCACTGATTTTGTTTGGTCATAGTTTCACTTTATGAAAACATTCTTTACATTTAGGCAGGTTTTTTCCTTTATGTTCATTACCTTTTAGAAATTCGACTGATGAACATTTTGACATCCTTTAAATTGAACGTGCAAAATTAAATCAAATTTTGATTCAAACAAATGATTTTGTTTGAATTCAAAAATGTAAATTTTCTATAATAATTTCGATACATTTTAATTTTCCAAATATTATATTTATACATGGTTATACATATAGTTCAATCAATCAATCAACCAATCAACCAATCAATCAATCAATCAATCAATCAATCAATCAATCAATCAATCAATTTTCAATCAAAATCATTTTTTTCATCATGTATAAATCATAGGTATACTGTACTTAAAATGTGATTGTGTCATTCTGAAGGCTGTGTCCTTGATGACATATGTGGCTGACAAATGCGACCTCAGGAGGGTTTAACCTTCAAAACGTGACACATTGATCAGTGTTCTTATCATGTTTTAGTCCAACGTCACAAGTCGGCAACTCATGTATAATCTAGAACTCTCTAGAAGTTTCCCACTTTAATTAAGATGATCTGTCATTAAAGAACATTCTCATCCTTTTGTGACCGCACTGATGATTTTTTTTAATTATATTTGTCTCATTAAAGGGATAGTTCACCCAAAAATAAGAATTCTATCATTAATTACTCACCTTCAGTTCTGTTACAAACCCTTAAGATATTTATAAGATTTAGAAATTACAGATTGGGGGCAAGATCGGAAAAGGTAGTGCAACAGCACTGTCCAGTACTGTATGTTGGCGCATTACCCACAAGGCTCTTTGTGCCGACTATATTAAGCTATTTTTGGATGAAATCCAAGAGCTTTCTGACCCTACAGGCAGCAATGCAATCGACACATTCAAGGCCCAGAAAGGTAATAAGGACATTGTGAAAATAGTCGATGTGACATCAGTGGTTTAACTAATTTATGAAGCTACGAAAATACTTTTTGTGTGCAAAAAAATAATTCAAAAATGTTTCATTCAACTTTTCAACAACTTTTTTTGTCAGTCAGTTAAGGCCTTTTGGGACTCAAATGACATGAGGGCGAGTAATTAATGACAGAAGTCTCTTTTTGGGTGATTAAACCCCTTAATCAAAGAAGTACAAAATGAATTTTCGATCAGTTAGCAAAGGAACTTACCAAAATTGAAAAAAATTGTTCATTATTCCTTTACTTTACAGCACAACTCAGTCCACAAAATCAGTATGATTGGATTATTTGAAGAAATCCTATAATATAAAAAAAACATTTTTACATCCTGCACCCATTTTTCTCTGGTCATGTGATTCAATAGTTTATTTTAATTCAAATCATAATGATGAACATTTTTTGTGTCGTCATGGCTGACAAAATTTTAAAAACCTTTGCTAATGAACATTTGCGTTAGTAATAATGTTGGCGTGACTAACACTGGTGTTTATAGACGCACAGTCGCATGCAGCAGCCCAATAAAACTCATCCCACCTGCAATTTCCCCAAAGTGCTGACGCAACTATCCAGTTAGTAATGTCATATTTAATATATTAAATGAGTTAATGGAGTAATGTTGAATACTGTAGCGGTTTCCCTCAAGGACTGAGGGGCAATCTTGAGAGTAGTGTGGATCTAGAGCAGAGAGTGTCTGAAATGTGAGGCGTGTTTCTCTCTAAGTCTCCCCAGAGTACCCATCTGTTACTGCAGAGCCATGTCTGATTCAGAGAAGAGCCAGCTGGGCATGAGAACTAACCCAACTCCCGCTAGTCTAGGCACACTTTAAAACACTTTCACATACACGCAGATGCATCTCAGAGAGCCTGTACTTACACGGCTACCAGGTAAACGTACTTAAACAGCGTAAGTAAAAGAATACGATCATTTTGCAAGATTCAAAATAAAGTACTTGGCCACAATCGGAAACAACCAAAAAGCACATAGTTCCGCCAGATTTAGCCAGACTAACAAGCTAGGTTAGTGATAGGTTTTCATGTGGGTGTGATAAACTGCAGCTCTTACCAGAATTAGCTGATCGGCGTGGTCCAGCTGGGGTCTATGGCTGCTGTACTGCTTGTAGATAACTGCTGGTTCCATTTCATTGGCTCCATTGTATAGCAGAAAAAAACAAAAACATTCTTGAATCTGGCCACAACAGGAAGCTCATGGTGAGATCCAAGAAAAAGCATGTGCCCAATTCACATACAGTATGCATTCTGAATTGTAAACGAGATTGGAATTAATGTAAACAAAAACCTTGAATGAATGCAGAATTAATGTAAACCAAAACAGTAGGCCCATTCACACCATTACCAATAATTATAAAGACAACGGTTAATAACTAACCCAAAAATGAACATTTTGTCATCATTGTGTCTTGTGCCGTTACAAACCTGTATGTGTTTGTCTCTTATGAAAATTAATTTAAAAATTAAATTAAATTAAAAAATTAATGAAAATACTTAAATTTTTTCTTCTTCAGCTGAAGAATGTTAAAAATTTGAGAATAAATCAGAATTCCCCAGACTTAAAGAGTTTGAGCATTTAAAGTGGCAGATGGCATAACTGCATCCCACTTTAATAAACACAAAATGTTTGTTTTATGTAGTCCGCTTGTGTCGACGAAAATGTAGTTTTTTTTTCTACTTGGAAACTGGACTTTGGATTGCTAATCTGAAAGACAAGACATCATTTTGTTACATGATACTTTGTGCTCTAAATACACTATTAAAACTGGGATACAGCCTTGCGAATTGTATCCATGTAAGGAATTGAATGAACATGCAGACAGTGAAAAGTAAATAACAACCTGCTAGTCATGACATAAAAGTCTCAACAGTGAGTCATATGGGATAAGGTTGCAGACAGAGGAGCTGGAAATGCCTTGTGTTACAGTGTGAAGAAGAAGGACTGGGCAGTTGTTGCAGTGTAATCGGTGAAGGCCAATTGGACATCAAGGACAGATCTCTTGCTTTCATTGCACCAGGAGCTGATGACTGTGACCTTCAACTGAGACTGGAAGTAGACGAAGTGGGGGAGTGCTTAGTTTGAAGGAAAGTATATATATATTTGAATAATTTGCATTACTTTATTTTTATTTACTTTTACATTTTAGTTGTGCTTTTAAATATACTGTTATGGTTTTTATTAATATTTGTAATTAAAGCTACAAAAGGAACCTACCTATTTATGTATAAATGATTTATATATCCGAATTAGTTTTCCACAACAAGAACAAAAAGTAATTAAATCCTAAGCAAAACAATGCAATGTAAGATGCAATACTAGACGATAAAGAATGAATGCCTACAGCTAACTAACTGAGAAGCTGATAAAATAGTACTTACATCTTCATTTGTTTTAATAACAGTAATACGACGCTAATAGTGCATATCTGGTATTACACTAACGATGGAACATCTACACAGTATTTAATCTGCAGGAAGCTCACAGACACTTTAGCAGTTGGTGAAGTGTGTGGTGGTTTGTCCTAGCAGCAGGCCTGTTTAGGCTTTTCAGGGCAGACTGTGGAGGTTGGTGAAGGCCACAGAGGATACAGGGACCATCGCGCCTGCTTGTCTCCATCTGTAGCTGAAGCTGGTAATTATAGTTGGGAGAGGCGCCCGCAGCTTGATGCCATCTGCCAGCGGGACGGCAGAGCCAGGCTGAAGCGGGCACAAAGGCCCAGTGAAGTTCCCTTAGCTGCGGCCGACAGGAGGACCAACACCTGCCAGCGAGCCGCTGGGTCTCAGCTGCTCGGATGGGGCACACGATGGAGGAAAGCGAGGTCTGGTCAGAGATGGTGGAAGCAGTGGGTCACATGCAGAAAACCAAGACCGGCAGGGTGTTTTAGCTTTAATGCATAAAGCAAAACTCCAATAATCTGAGTGAGTGGCTTTAGACTGCTGACTTCACATAAAAGGTAAAAAAAAGTAAGTCATTCATTCCATCTTGTGGCTGAAAACGTGCAGTGCAACTGAATAAAAGCACAAGAAGCGTGTTGAGCGTTCCGGACACATGCTCACATCCAAGCGAGTGTAGTGACAGGAAGACAGCTGTGCTCCTGTCTCACGCTTTTCTACGTGTTGGCACGGCGTAGTGCTCCGCGGTCTGCTGTAACGCGGCCATGCCCTTCCCCTGCTCTGCCCGTCTTGCGTGTCACCAGAGCTCGTGTGTGAACCGCTGGTGAGCTTGGACACAGATGGTACGGGGGGAGCAGCGCATGAATATATGATGCTGGAGGGTGAAGTGTAGCGGGTCGAGGCAGATGCCCACTGGCCCCGCGAGAGCCCCTCTGCTCGGTCAGCCACAGCCCTTCGGCTTCCCACCAGATGCTGCAGAACCCCAGCGAAACCTCTCACGCTCCTCAAAAGATAGACGTTGACATGTTTGATAGAGTTTTTAGGATGGACGGAAAAGTGTGGAACTTTACATGGATTTAATGCAAGACATTTGAGAAGCGGTAACACTAAAGGGTTAATTCACCCCAAAATTAAGATTATAGCCCATGTTTTGCACCACCCTCAAGACATCTTAGGTGTACATCGCTTTCTTCTTTCAGAGAGATTTAATCAAAGTTTTATTTAAAACGGTCCTTGCTCTTCCAAACTTGAATGGCTCTTGGTGGGTGTTTTTTTTTTAGTCCAAAAGTAGTCAAAGCACATGTTTTAAATATTGGATTTTTTTCTTACAAAACTACAAGTTCTCTTATAATGGTTGGATGCACTTTATTTGGCTTTAAAACAAAAAATAAATAAAACCAACAACAACAACAACTGCAAATCCATTATAAAGCTTGAAAGAGCCAGGACAATTATTTATACCAGTCTGATTCCAAGCTTTATTTTTAATAAATACATTTCGATAAATTCAGTCCAAATACAATATTTATTCATTGCCCATTTAAGTGACTTACCTGAAGAATGAATTTTAACATTCAAAGTGATGGCTGTTGTCTCCTGAAGCATACCCCCCCCCCCCCCCCCCCCAAAATTCACTTTTAACAGACGTAATATAGCCTAAATGTCTTTCCAAAAATGTTTTTGTTCGAGATTTTTTTAATGTTAATACAAATATGACAAGATGTACAATTTGATACAAAAAGTAGCAAAGAAAAACTTTTTTTTATATTAACATTTTTAAAGGTACGGTGCACTTTTGCTCCAACTTGATTGAAACTGATTTTAATTACTTTAATCTGACTTTGCAATTATGACTTTCCCAACTTTAAATACCAGCTTCCCAGAATACTTCCCAGAACTTGAAGTCTAAAAACACTGAATCAAAATTAAATCCGATTTTAAAATTTGGAAGTAGGACAGTCAAAAGATTACGCTTTTATATTGTCCTGCACATAGGTAATTTTCCTTACAGTCTGTAAATAATTGTTCTAATGCACAAGAAAAGCCAAACAACAGCATTGCAGCATAATATTATATTCAAACGTGAAAAACATGTACACGTAAATACACATTATATACAGTTACAAAAGTGTTCCAACAGACGAAAAAAAAAAAGAGAAAGGCATACTGTTTAACAAAGAACAATAACAAAAACAAAGGGTACCCTAGTCATCAACCAGTTATTAATGTGCTAGACAGTGAACATGTGGGCTTACACATCACATTTGGCAAATTGTTCCCAAAAGTATTACTCAAAAAAAAACAACAACAATAAAATAAAATAAAAAAATAAATAAATACAACTCCTAGAGTGACCTGAAAAGTAAGAAGTTAAGCCTCACTGGCCTGATTACTCTGACCTAAATTGGCAGGCACATCGTAACACAGGTTGCATTTGCATTTTCAACAGGTTGTGGATAAGACCCTTCTGGGGTTGGAAACACAAACAAAATCCAAACATGTGTGTTATGTCAACAAAATGTAGATGGCATAATTTACAACATGTATAAAATATTAGCTCACTTAAAATGATAAATTTTTGTGAAAGCTTGGTTATAATGAGTGATTGATATGTGACCAACTGTCTGATTCCAGGAAAATAATAAAATCACTCAGCAAAACCCCTAGCCTACAAGCTTCTAGAAGGCATCAGGTGACATATCTGCTACGTCTATGGTGCGTGTCAAGTATCTGAGAAGATTCCAATGGAAGAAGGTTTTACTGTCCTACGAAAGAGCGTACAGGAAGCATATTAAAGCAAGTTGTACTGTAGTCTGAGGCTCATTAGAACCCCTGTGTGTGAGGTACGAAAGTGAGACATCCTCGGCCACTAGCATGCATACGCAATTAAACTGAAACAGACTGGCCAAGTTATTGAGGTTAGGTGACTATGCTACAAGAAAATTATGATAGCAGTGCTAAGAAATGTTTTCCTGTCAAGTGTTTGTTAAATCTCAGGATAAACAACAACATCAAAAAAATAGCTTAGTTAACCACACAAAGGGAAGAAACGGTGATGGTGAGAAAAGATACAAGGCGATGTGCAACAAAAGGAATTGGTTCCAAACACCACAGATCTGTTTATCTCCACTGGCTCTGCTCTTTCGTAACTCCTTTCAATGCAAGTCTGCCTCTTCAGAAGAACAGTCTCATGAACAGACACCAATGTACCCCCAATGTGTTTAGGAGAACAAGACTGGATCACAGGCGATCCTTGGCCAAATGAGTGGAAAATCACCTCCTTAAGCTGAAACGGAGCTCTAGGTTGGAAGAGGGTCATCGTCGCCACGTTTACACTTGCACTTGCAGCAAAGCACGAAAGGAGTGGCCAGCAAAAGGATAGGGGAGGCCACTAGTAACAGCAGACCGAAACCAGCAAATATCCCAACAACCTAAGCATAGACGTGACAGATCCAGGGAGAAAGAGAGCACAATGTTAAGGGGGAAAATGGCAGCAAAAGAGTTGGATAAATAACCTGCTGTTTATGAACCGGTAGAGATCAGATACTATAGCTTGACATGTCAAATCAAATGACATTCAGCCACAGGGGGGCAGTAATGGCTTGGAGATCATATCTTGGTGTCTGTCCTAGTGCTACGTGTATGGATTTATTAAAAAGAGTAAAAAGATAATAAATGAATAAACAGCCTATTAGTTTGATGTAGTGCTGAATAGACTAATTGATGTTTATTTCTCACAAAAATATCATTTTTTTTTTTTTTTTTTACATGTGGTGCTTTTGAAGATCAGCCACCTCTCTCTTTCTATTACGATATAATAAAGTAACAACAACAACAAAAAACCTCCCTGCACTGCACTGTAAAAGCCATTAACAAGTGTGACACAATCCACTTTTGAAATAATAAAACATGCTATTTCCCTACTATAGAAAAATAAATCATGCCCTGATGGATTGTAGAAAATGGGAGGGTTATTTCAGGTGAATTGTGTGGGCCAGCCTGTCTTTAGCACTTCAGATCTGTGATCTAGAGGGATATGCTCAAGTGGTACATACCTGTGTACGATGCCAGATGACGGAGGCTCTGGAATGACCCAGTTTATTCCGGCAGGGTCCTTTATCATAGTGGATTAGTAAAAAGTCATCCTAAAGAGGCAAAGATGAATATGAGTTGCTCACAGCACTTAGAAACTCCCACAGCACTATATAGAGGAAATGAAATAGGGCATGTAATAGGGCATCCCAATAAAAGTAATGTTTTTAGGGTAATTAGTACACATATTTTTTGTACATAATAAAAATGATAATAACAACAACATCTTACATCTAATGACTCCAGGCAGTACCAGCAGAATGCGTGCTTGCAGTTCTTACACATCATCTGGGCACAGCCTTCGTCTCTCTCAATGTAAACCTTACATTTAGGACAGCGTTTGATCGGAGCCTCATCCTCCTCCCTCTTGAGGTTGGAGCTGAAAGCGGGGAGATGAAGGTGTAAAAGAACAGGTCATGAGTGTAATGTTTCATCAGGGCTATTTGTAATTTATTTTTAACATGTTAAATGTGTATTAAAGAAATCATGCGATGTTGCTAAAACGAACATTATTTTGTGTATTAGGTGTAATGCAATGTTTTTATGCGATTAAGGTGCAAAAAACACATTATTGTTTCTCCTTTAAGCCCCGCCTCCTGAACCGAGTCGATTTGTAGCTTATGGTTCTAATAAAAAGCGAGGTGTGCATTGATTGGCCAGCTATCCAGTGCGTTGTGATTGGCCCGAATACCGAAACGTTACCCCCTTTATCATAACATGATGTCACGTCCTGACACTAGACTGTTCTTGCAGAGGTAGAATTGCCTAACTTCATAGTCTCTGTGGCCAGCCAGCATAGGCTGCTGTGCAGGTTTTAGAAATCAATTCTCAGTAAATTTGCTGAACACACTCCAATATTGGTGTTGAACTGTTCTGATACAGTGTTTTACTTTTCTTATTCATGCAGCTTGTAACACTCCAAAGAGAAAGGAACATTTACATTTGTATGTATGTAACATTTCCAAACATGAGGACTGATAACTGCTCACTTTAGGGCGGGTCTAAGGTAAAACACTAGTGTCAATCAACAATCATGGGAGGGGCCTGTGTCTTTGTGATGTCACACAAACCGGCATCTAATGATGTCTTGATATGAGAAAAGGGAAATAATTTGAACGAGCTTAAAAACAGCTTGCATTTGAAATAAACTCAAGTGAAATGTCATTTAATCAAATGTGTCAATTTTTAGAGGTCACACAATTGAATCCAAACAGAAACATTACTAAAAAGTATGCAAGTCATGTTTCCGAAAAATGTATGCATACTTTGCTGTAAAACAGAGGGATACTTAATAATATTTGTATACTGAACTATAAATAGTGGAGAGAACCCTAGTAAAAGAATTTAAAGGAAAGATAAGGTATTGCATTTTTACAAAATAAGATGCACCCACAGAAAGATTTCTGCTGTGAATTCTACATGATTTGACTCTGTAGGATTTAAAGTACACAATAGTGCAAATACCTGTTTTCGCCCGGCAGGAAGGTGGTAATTGGCACGCTCTCCTGACATGCCTGGCCGCTGTGACAGTCTGCCCTGCAGGCGGAGCAGAAACGCAGACTGCACTGAGGGCACTGCACCGGCTGTGGCAGCTGCACCTCTGATTCATTCAGCTGGCACACAGCTTGGCATGAGAACGATGGGCACCAGGTCCGACAAGGATCCAGAAGCACCTCTGCAAGGAAATGATGACCTATTTAATTTGATCTAAAAAGACTTCAGATATCTACATTATAGGTTTGATACTGGGAATCAAATTTAGTTTTGAGATTAAAGAGGCTGATGCATGAACACATACTCTTAGCCTGTATGATGCAAGAACTTCCAATTCCAGTCAAGAAGACTAAGCTGCAAAAAAGCTCATTCTGAATGAAACCTTTAACATTGTCCTGATCACTTTATGTTGCAAAATTCTGTTGTTTTATGTTTTATTAATGTGTCAAATTTTGTAGCAGGCTGTTATAAAGGAAATATATATTTCAGACATGGCAAAACTCACAAAAACGTCACAGAGCAACAAAACATTAATGATTCTAAATGTAATGCATTTCTTAAAGGCACAGTAGCAAAAACAACAACACTCAAAACAGACCTTTATGTCGGCGGGTGAGGGTGTTGAATAATTGAAAATTCATTTAAAAAGCTAAATCAGATTCATATACTTCATGAATCTATCTGGAAAACTCACCTCGCTCAAACTGGAGTCTCTTATAATGTTGCATGACCTCGCTAGCCACCATAAACTCAATCTACATCAGAGAAAAAGTATATGAGCAAGACAGGGGCAAGTGACTTAAAGTCCCAGCACTTTGAACACAACTCAATTATTTCTAGTTTCTCGCAAAGACGGTAACTTTTAAGTGAGCTTACCTCGTTTTCCAGCAGATGTCCCTGTTTTGGGCAGGCAGAGTCTGGACAGCTAATAGCCGTTTCAAGACCTTCTTTAATGAGGAGTTCAACATATTGCTTCAAACACTGTAAGAGACAGATTCTCATTTTTTTTAATCTTTGAAAAAAATAAATGAGGCAACTGCTGCCTGTGGTTGTTTCCACCCACAAACGCTCTGTTCATTGTAGTCGAGCCAACGTCAGACCGTCACAGCATTCTGCTGAGACAACATTCAAGAGCTGCTTTTGTGGAGAACAGGCCAGTTTGGCCGATATCAAGATTCAAGAAGCTAACACATGGCAAAAACAACTGTCAAAGCATTAGTATAGAATTATACGTACACATACACGATTATGCATTTGTTAGCTAGAATAAGAAAAAGACAGTATACAGTATATCTATCCATGCATCCTTTCTAATTAAAAAATAGGCCACAAACAGCATTTAGAGGCATACAGTACAAGCACCAGCTCCTGTATATTTAGCGCAGTTACATTACTGCTGTATTCCCAATTGTGAAAAGGCTGTTTTACAATTTGTTTTGTTAGACTGGAATGCACACAGCTGAAAAACACACTAAAGTAGTCTCTGAAGACAGTCCTTACCAGACTGCAAAATATGCACTGGCACTGGGAGATGGTGGTCATCTGTTCCAGGGGAAACTCTCCCAGGCACAGTTTACAGGACAGAAGGGGCGCCAGGTCCACGTCCCAGCTGGGTTCGTAGCGAGAGCTGCTCATGGTGCGTGGATCTGGGACACTAAAAGACAGAAATAATAAAAACAGTTGAATGTATGCCGTTATATCAGTTATATTTATAGCTTTGACCTTGAGCATTCATGTTTTTTGCTGTATATAACTTCTAATATTTCCACTAGTTTTATTTTATTTTTTTTTGTGTTATTTCTGTTAGTTACCAAGTTTAAGTTTTAAATCTAATATTTCTATTTTATTTTTACCTCAGCTTTATTTCAGTAACTAAAAACATTTAATAATAGTTTTCATTGCAATTTACAATAACACTGATCACAACATTAGAAAGAACAGCAATGAAAATAAACAGAAATTCTAACATTGGGCCTGAAAGACACTTCCCCTTTGACTATGCATGTTTACAAAGATTTGGGCATCTCACTCCTTATCTATTAAAATGTTTGGTCTATCACAAGAGTTTTCCCTTCAGAGAGCTTCTGCTGTTTGCCAAGGGCTTGTCCAATCAGTCAATGGCAACTATGTCAATATCCCTCAGTACTGCTGCCAGGCAACCCAAAGAAAACTAATGACCGTCTCTACTGGAGAGCCCTACAGAACAGACTCCCTCAGAGAGTATGTGCAACACAGCGCGGCCAGCTAAAAACAAACAGACTTCTGCAAAACACACGGTATGCGTGAACTTTCAAAAGCACTTTCACAATATGCCACAGCAAAACTTTTGCACTAAAAATAATGGGATTCGCTGCACCAACTCATCACACACTACACGCAATCACGTGTTGAAAGAATTAATTGTAGAGGAACATTCAGATGGTCTAGTTAGTACGCTTCCCCATAGCAGATATCCGTGTAGGCGGAGACAGATGGAGACTCATGTGCTTGCGCCTGCAGTATCTCATTGTGTTGTGGTGGGAATAGTCGACAGCCCAAACAGCAAAGGGTTCTCAGCAGGCTGTGTGTCTCTCTGTTTGAGCCTCTCACCTCCGTTATACACCCACACAGCCTTAACCAGACACAGTAAAGTCAAATGTAAAGCCAAGCGTACGGGATGAGATTATGCTGTTCGTCTGATACAGTCCTGGTGAGACCTTGGGTAAAAGCCAAGGCGGATTGTGACACATGAACAGTGTTTCATGTGGGACTGATTGTATGATGTACATCTAAGGACAGTGCTGATGTAGTAATCACATCTCTTTTTGACCACACAAATAAAGAAATTACATTTTGCACAATTTATGGTGTCTATAATTGAAGAGGCAGTGCTGATAATGTGAAAGGAAGGCAATTTAAGATTTCTTTTTGTTTGAAAACACACTGTATCAAACTTAACCACTTGCTGTGCACCTAATTGGTTCTTCATTAGACAGTTGTCGTAAGAGCTGTTACACTATAGGACTTAAAACCAAACCGTCTGATTCTGTCAGTACTTCATTGGATGCCCACAGCGGCAATTAAATGCCTCTCACTGTGAATGCAACAATAAATGATAAGACTGCAGAGTTTGCCCAACTATGGAAATATTTCAAAATTTGTCTCATGCATTAAAATTGTTGCCACATTCTTGCTGTATAACCTTAAAGTGTCCCAGTTACTTTTCATGCAGTGTATAACACAGCACTAACTGAATGGAAACATCCTGCAAAGTTTTAAACCTGAAAGTGCATAGTTATTTATGCATGTATAAAGCTATTGTCTCTCAAAAGAAAGAGTTGACTCTTAATCATTGAAACAAGTCATTTTTAAAACGAGTTCTAAGTGTTCATTGCTGTTCATTAGGGATGCAACGATTGTAGTTTTTTTTTTTTTGGTACTATTATAGTCTGAAGAATAATCATGGTTTTACGGTTATGCATTTATTAATTTCATAACCTTACTAACGTATGAAATCACATGAACACTCTTTAGATATTAAAATGTTATTAAACACTGGCTTTTAAAACAGAAATAACACAATAACCATCAATACAGCACAAAGTAATAATAAACATCTCTCACATTGGAATTTAAAAAAAAAAGTGACCTTTGCCCTGTTAACATCCATGACCCTATTTATCTTTTAAAAATAACAAATAGAAATAAATCACTTAAGTACTTAATGGTTTCAGTTTTTACATTCTTTACATTTCTTTTGGACCAGGGGTAGAGTTTCTAGACATGGAAAAAAATTGGTTCACCATGGTTTTTACAAAATTTAGTAAATAAAAGATTCTGAAGTATTATTAATATATGACTAATATTAACATAATTTAACCCACAGGGGAAACTGTTACTAATGATGGAAAAATATTATTATAATCAACTGTCATCCATTGGTAGGATAGACTAATTCACACACGCAAGTTCCACCTCTCTCTCGATCGATCGACCGAATACTTAATTCAAGTAGATAACTCATTTAATTAAATGTGATCTTACCACACTCTCATTTCTTTCAGGTGGTTCACGCCGTGCATTAAAATCCTTCAATGTACATCTAGACGTCCGTTATTCACTATGCATTCATTCTTTAGCAGCAGTGTCTCTATAAGTGCATCATTTAGGCCGGTGCACTGCTAGTATAACTTTGTTTTAGTTTAGCGCAAGCTGCAACAGTCCTTTTCTGTGTAACAGAAAAAATTGGTTTAGCAGAACCTTTACTGTTAATGAACCGTGACGAGTTAAATTGCGGTTAATAGCGTAACCGGTTAATCACTACATGCCTAGAGTTCATCGGCCAGGGCAATGGGCATGAGACCCTTTGGTTGTTTGACACGTTGGTCAATCACAGTACGTTATGTTCCACATCACATTTTGGGGCAATCACATGTCGCCACAATAACAGACCAGTGTGTAAAACTCTCTGACATATTTTGAAGATTTTATGCCTTGAAATTTAAATATTTCAGATACTTTTGAAAATCCAGCCTTTGGTTGATCCTGATAAGCTCTCGTCATCACTGTTGTAAACATGACGGCTTTCTCTTTTTCTCAAGGAGGTTTGGCATCACGGCAGCTTTCTTTCTAGGGCACCACACAAGTCTCATGGAAATTCAACTTGAATTAAAAGGAACAAATTACAAGCAACAAAGATGTCCACCACACCCAAAATTTGCAGGCATGAAAGAAGGCTTATAAACCTCCCTTGTGCATTCATCTAGACAGGGACTGGAGCTCTTCCTCCGTGGGTCAGGAAGGGAAGGTCAGGAAATACCCTATATAACTGGGTCACACACAGCGCTTTGGCACAATGAACCCCTCATAGTGTCCAAGATGAAGACATGGAGTGGCCAACAGTTTGGCAACGCAATTGAACTTTTCTATCTGCAGACAGAGGTTAATAGTCTGAACTAGCTGACAGCTGTTAAGCACATTTTCTTGTAGTATGTGCACATTTAAAAGCGCTCACAGATCACTTAATAAAACAGGTATTGCTCAGCTTTACAAAAAAAGCATTGGGGCTCCAGTATAGCTTTCATCTAAAGCTTTTAACACAAGTATGAGTAAAATTATATAAATGATAAAGGTCTTACGTAAGATCTATTTATAATCTATCTAGGTTAAAGCCAAACGAAGCTCAACTGTCTCTTGCAAGCAGGGTAAAAACAGTTTGGCTACTATGAAGACCTTTGACAGAAACATTCAAACACATTATCTTTCATTAATGAAGACGATGTAAGAAAACTAAAGCATCAGTATTTTTTATTTATAAAGACAATAATGAATACTCAATAATGAGTATTTTCAAAAGCACATTTTACACTCACTCTGTTTTCATATCAAATGATTAAAAAGTGCTGCCTGAAAACATTTACAGCAACACTTTAAATAAACCTTACAGTGCTCAGAACGCACATGCTTTTGGTAGCTTTTCCAATTTGTATCAAAAACAATATTGAAATCCCTAAGCAACCTAATTGCTTAATTGGATAACACTACCAAGGAGGAGTATGCGAATACTTAAGCATAACTGTGCCAGTCAGACTGCTGCTAAGAGAAAGACGGCAACTGAGACAGAAAGAGTTTTAGCATTCACAGTAATGTGATAAGGTCTTGAAGAAATAAGGCCTTTCATGAACCTTGCTGACATAAAACCTGGTTCTTAACAATAATAATAAAAAAAACAATAATGTTTTCAGTCACTGTATTTGGAAAAGATTTGTACAGTTCCCTCCAGAGTCATCACGCTGACTCACTATCATGTTGTTTTACTCTAAAGGAATTTTCTAATCTAAAGAGCAGTTCATGCAACCACAATAAACAACTGAATAAAATGTTGAGAATGTCTCCTTATTTACAACAGTGATCCGAAATAAACTCTGCAAGGCAGTGTGCAGGTCAGAGGGAGCCGACAGTGTTCCTGCCAAGCACAGGATGTGAGCTCTGCCCAAGGAAACAGCAACACTTCCTGTTTTGCCATATGCATGCCAGCATATGTAGGACTAGGAGCCCAGACTTATGCTATGCAAGACCGAAGCCCCGTTCCCACCAAGCACGATAATGATACAGACATAGTTCTAAAAATCATTCTCAGTGTTACAGAATAACAGTGTCCAAACCACAACTAGAACGATGAAGGACAGAGAAACTATATCACTGAAATCACTTCCAGAACAATTTTTTCCCCCAGCTGATGAATAACAGAAACATTGACAGACGATTGACAGAGAATCAATCCTGCTATCGCACGCTTAGGAATTTAAAGCAGCACATGCGCTTGAGCTTATAATAAGTAAACAATATTATTTACTGGTGTGGATGAAAATATACAGTAGTCATCGTGCTTGGTGTGAACAGGCCTTAGGAACTGGTGTAACAATACATGCAGAATAGGTTTTGGTTTGCACCAAAAAAGCTTTGCTAAATCCAAATGTGCAAAATTATGATTGTGATTAATCAAAATATTTTTCCCTGTTAATTTGCGGAAAGAGATTTGATCTTTTCTCTCAAAAGATTAAGGAAATTATACTGTTGACGCTGAAAGGAAATCTTGATCAAAATACTTTACACCAAACGCCATGCATTATTCAAATAACAAAATGTTGTTTATGCCACAGTGTAATTGATTCATTCAATGAGAAGATGTGGGTAATAAGATCATGTCAGATAGAAATCTAATCTCACAAACAAGGATTTGAGATTATTAGCAAGTGTTAGTAAAGTGACAAATCACACCAGAAATCAACCAGATGAATCTCTAGAGGGCTTGTTCCATTTCAGTGTAGACAACACGACCTAAAGAGGATTTAACAGATTATGTGAATGGCTGGGATCAAAGGATTTGTAGCAGGATTCAGAATGCACACCCATCATCTCTCATTCAACAATGTCTGAGAAACTATAAACATACATCTGAGGAATACAGAGAAATATCTAGGAGAGTTTGTTCTTTTTTTATTCTTTGTTCTCATAAGTGTCTAAATCCATACTTGATATGCTTCCAGAGGATTTGAATGTAAGTTACTTTTTTTTTTTTGATGAATTTGAAATCTCTGTTTTGAAGTCACTGGCCTGTGGCCTCGTTAACTCGGAGATTAGCCTACTTCATTGGGATTCCTTCTTCTGATCTGTTCACTTCAGATCCCCTGCCATTCATTGTTCTTTTGATGCCTGGAATCGTTTTGAGTTAATATTTGATTTTAGCAGAAAAAGGCACAATTCTGTGGCTTGGCCTCACAGTGAACCCATAATATCCAAACCACATAGTTAGAAGCTGTACTTGGACTGGTCCTAACTGTACTGTATCTAGGACAAGGGGTCCTATATAATTATCTTATATCTATATAATAATCTATATAATTTAACACATAATCTGTTAAATCCTCTTTAGGCCGTGTTGTCTACACTGAAGAAGCTAAAATCATGGGTGAGCTGAAATAATTCATAAAGTCATAAAAATATAAAAAATAAAGGAACATTAAAAAAAAAATAGCAGTGTAACGGTACGTCATATCGTATTGAACCGTTCGGTACGAGGCATTATATTTTACACAGTGTATTTTCTTTCTTTCTTTTTTTTCCTGAATCATTCGGTTCGTATGCGTACCGAACCAAATGATTCAGAAAAAAAAAAGAAAGAAAGAGAATAAACTGTGTAAAATATAATGTTTTCAGTGCTACGCTCAACAAGGCAGCGCAAACGACGGGACAG
>JAUCMU010000043.1:10955361-10965385 GCA_032275025.1 Enteromius treurensis
CTCTGGCGAGTTCCCATATGTAACGTCTCCGTTCCCTCCTTCAGGGAACGTGGGTTACAATAGTAACCTAGACGTTCATTGCACACATCCATCACTTCTGTGGAGATTTCTGACAACTTTACAGCTAGTAAAACTTGAAAAGATCTTTGGGTACGGTCAGGTTCTGCCTAAAATAAAGAGAAACTTGCCAAGATCTGGTTTGTTCACCAAAATTGTTGTCATTTGTTAAAAAAACAAAACATTATGTTTTCTATTTTAATATATTTTAACGTGATCTTTCAGAAATCTGTCTAATATACTGATTTGGTGCTCATGAAAAACATTCTACTTATCAATGTTGAAAACAGTTTTGCTGCTGAATATTTTGGAAACTGATTTTTAAAAAATGATTATCTGAAGAATAGATTTGTAAAAGAACAGCATTTTTTTGAAACAAACATTTGTTTCTGTATATTTTTTATGTCATGCATCTCAATTTCAGAAAATAACACATTTCAGAATTTTGAGTATTATTTTGGATTTTTTTACCTTTTGCTTTAATAACAGCAGGACAAACTGAAATATTAAAGTATAAAAAAAAAATCTGTTTAAGAAAATAATGAAATCAGATATAAAACCACCATTGTGAGAAATAAATCACCTTTTTCCATTTACTCTCAGGTGAAACCTGGTTTCCTGTTCATTCCAAGGTATAAATAACATTTACAATCCCTGATTTTTATTGTGGTCTCAGGAGGTCCTATAACAACAATGGAAGAAAAGGCACATTGCAATCTTTCCTATTGGTCATAATATCTGTGCTCTTGTGCCTGCTAGCGTCACAGATCTTGAAGGTCATCAGGCTAGTACCAGACTCTGTGTGTGTGAGTGCACCTGGTATTTGTGTCCCCACAAAGAAAGGAATACCAGTTAATTTTGACCTTGTGGGGACATTTGTTAGGTCCCCATGAGGAAACAAGCTTATAAATCACACAGAATTAAGTTTTTTAAAAATCAAAAAATGCCCATAGTTTCCTGTAAGGGGTAGGTTTAGGGTCAGTGTAGGTAAAACCACATTCAGTTTGTACAGTATGAAAACCATTACACCTATGGAATGTCCCCATAAAACATGTAAACCCAACGTGTTTGTGTGTACAGGCTGTGGTCAGACATCAGAAAGCGGATGAGTCAGGTAATGAGAAGGAGAGAGGAATGCTGAAACACCTCTCTGAGATCAATGTCATCAGTCTCACACAAAGGCTTGTGCACAGTCTAGCCCGAGGCTTAGGCTAAAAGTCTGGAAAAAACACACATAATGGCTGGCCAAACTTTATCTCGAGGCTGCCTCCCTGTCTTTGTCACCTCACCCGTTGCCCTCAGCGCTGCAAAAAACCAAGGCATCAACTCAAAGGAGCTCCATTTTCTCTGCACATAACCGGTAACTGAGACAGCTCCACTGAGCTCTTAAGAAACGGAAATGTGGCATTGTGGAGTTTCTTCTATTCAATTATTCACGCACAGCCCCTGGCCACTGCTGCCATTTACAACGGCAGTCATCTCTTCAAAGCTGCGATAGGGCTGGGTGAGATCCTGTTTCTGAGATTGAGGAGTGTGTGAAGGGAGTGGAGCTCACCTTCAACTCCTTCCTCTGTCTCTCTCTATACAAAGTAGTCACTCCAGGGCTTAGCCCATTCAACTCAGCAACATGATACAAATGTGGAACAGACAAAAAGAAGCAAAAAAAAAAGAAAAAAAAAAGAGAGAAAACATTACGCTATCAAGAGCGTTTGTGTCAGTGTAAAAGGCTTCGGGCTCAGAATCATAAATTAAATGCAAAAGGTTAAACTGAAGGCTTATATCTCATATGGTAGGGGCTACAAGACTTTTTAAAAAACAAAAGTCAATCCTGCATAACATAAATCGTTCAAAGGTTTAGCGTCAAAATGCAACCCAGGACTGAATTTTATTTGATCGAAAATGCTAATTGTTTTTATCATAAAATATTTACAAAGTGTAGTAGTGTAATTTTTCAAGATTCTTTGATGAATTGAAAGTTAAACTGCAACAAAAGAAAAGAAAAGAAAAGAAAAGAAAAGAAAAGAAAAGAAAAGAAAAGAAAACAAAACAAAACAAAACAAAACAAAACAAAACAAAACAAAACAAAACAAAACAAAATAGCATTGCTGAATTTGTTTTTTACCGACTCAAACATGTACATTGTACTTTTAAATTCTAAATATTCAAAAACATTATATTATTATATAATTGTTTACATCACATGCTATTTATCAACCAAAACAAATGATACACTTAACACCACAATGGCAAAGTACAGTACTGCACAAGCTAATGGAAGCTCATTTATGCCACTTAAAAAAAAAGCTTTTGTAAATCATTATTATATATATATATATATATACATATATATGAATTAAAACATTAACTTTTAGATAAAATGTCTAAGTTATGAGACTACAAGTATTAATTATGCAAAAAGGCAAATTCATGTAATTGACAAGTGGTTTTGCCATAATTATGCAAGATACAGCAGAAGTAAAAAAAAAAATGAAGGTTAAAAATAAATAAATATATTTTGAGCTGTTTATTAGCTGTTTATGTTTGGCCTCAGAAGAATTGAAATATAGATTAATATTAATAAATTATATTTTATAATATACTAAATGATTTCCAACTTGTGTAAAACTTGGTGGTTTAATCATATTTATGCTTAAGCTTTTATGCATTAAACAAAAAAACAAAAAAAAACAAAAAAAACACTAACCTAAAATATTAAATTCAGCAAATGCATTTATTTAAACATATTTTTTAAGTTGAAACATTTTTCTAAGTTTAGCCTTAGGTATAGTAATACAATACAAAATTAGTTATAAATACTGTACGAGAGTGCTGTTTTGGTTTGTTGTCCAAGGGGC
The DNA here is from genome assembly GCA_032275025.1 of Enteromius treurensis. Lineage (NCBI taxonomy): Eukaryota > Metazoa > Chordata > Actinopteri > Cypriniformes > Cyprinidae > Enteromius > Enteromius treurensis. The sequence continues at coordinate 10,958,274 of JAUCMU010000043.1, forward strand.
AGAAAAGAAGACTGCAGGTTCTTCTGCAAGACTTCTTCCTATGATCGGAATGTTTCAAAGTGCTTCAGCCCCAAACCCGAGCCCATTCTAACATTAACCGCAAGTGACCTCGCAGACATACATTTATACAAATCCCTGCACCTACAATGTCAGAAAGGGGAGAATCAAGCTTTTAGTTACAATATGTGACAGTTACCCTGCATTATCCACTGGAGGTTTGCATGGAAGGCATGTGACCTGGGGCACGGTTGTTGCGTGACCCTGTCAGTGTGTATCCCTATGTCCATGCCAACGGCGGCAGCCACACAGTCCTCCTGTATGCCCTCAGGTAAATTAGCACACACACACACAGGAACTATCCATAATCTCTCCCTTCATGACAACAGTCATTCAGGCCAGTGGTTTCACGACGTCGCACAAGATTACTACAGCAAGCGAGACAGACGTTGCATGCCCGAAGAGGAGCTGTGTTCCCTGTTTCCCCAACGTGGCCCCTCAGATGTGCTGCCACTCTAGAGCTCAGTAAAAACGAGCCCTATGGACTGTAAATAAGAGTTTATGGAGTTTGCATCTGTGCTGATGAATCATTAATGCAGCGCCCATCCGTTACACACAGACTACATTAGTTGTGCATTAACCTAATAGCTAGAAATGTATATGAAGTATGTTTTCAAATTGCATACATTATAAAATCACAGTGTACAGTAATGCAAACCTATGTTATTAGGCACATTTCATGATTAAATATTAATGTTCTACATGTACATTTATATGATTCTGCTCTAGATACATTTGAGGAATCGATGTAGGCTGAACAACAAGGTTATAAATTATAGCATACAGTGCGGTTCAGATAAGATAAGACAGATTTCTGGGAACATGTCTACGGACCTGTGAATACATTAGAATATGTTTAATAATGTATTTGAATGGATGTGCCTGCCTCTGTGTCTCATGATCACAGCTGGCATGCAACACTATTGTGGAGCATCAAAAATCACTTCAATCTTTTGTGACTTTAATGTAAATACAGGATCTTTCCATCCATCAAAAATCCTCAGTGTTACAAAAAGAAAGCAGGACGACTTATCTATTGATCAGGGAAACCAGATAACACAATCCACATTTTCACGAACAGAAACACCAGACTTTCAAGAAATGCAGCTCATTTAACTTAAAAGGCATGTTAAGCACAAACATACAAACGATTTACCAAGCAAATAAAGATAAAACTATAATGAGAGAGCCTGGCATGGCCGTTTTCTGTTATAAAAAGCAAGAGTGGGCAAAAACGAAATACTGAATACATTGTCATGTACACAACTGATGTGCTCTGGAGATTCATGGGACAGACATCACAGTGACTCTGCCTTTTGCTGACTGTGGAATGCATTGCGAGGAACTCATACATACTGTAGTGTGATAATGAAGCCATCTGATATCTTGCAAATATTATTGAGCAGTATCCACAGTATTCAGATGAACTACCTCCTCCTCTGCTGCCTCTGACTGCATGCTTTTAGATAAATGAATACATCGCATACATTTAACAAATTACTTTAGTTAAAACATCAGGACTGTTATTTTGTATAATCCACAACAGAATGACCCATAATGCAGTGCAAAGTCATTAAGGGCAATACGTGTGGCCTGTTGTCTGCTAGCATATTACAATAAGTCACAGGGTGACGATACACTCATTTGATGCCTGCAGGTCTCTATTGGGGGTGATGAATAGCTACAGACTCACTTTAATAATCTCACCGTGGGAGGCCTGCAGCTCGTATGCATCGCACTGCCAGACTCTCCAAGTTTTTTTTTTTTTGAGCCACTGATTTAATACAGCGCAGAGACAATTTGAAGCAATTTGTCACTGAGATCTGTGTTATGCAAAGGGAGGGAGCCATGTGCTTAAAGGCAGTAATGAGAGCAGTCACATTCATCTTTAGGTAGCTTATTTCTCCACAGTTGTGCTAATGAGGAAAAGGCATCCTGCATGCTGACATATGTGGTACATTGGAACAGGAATATTTAATGTGGAGTAATTGGCTTATAAGACGTTTTCCTGCAGCCCCAAGAGCAAATTGGTGTCTACAGCCTTAGTACTAATGAGAAATAATAATAATTTTTTTCTTTAAACCAAATAATCTAAACATTTTTAATAAAAATTCTAAATACAGGTAATGCTGGGGGTTTTACGTTTTGCTGTCATAAACTGTGACTTGCATTAAAAATACGAAAGGTAACAAAAGGTCAACACAATGAATCACACTTAATCTTGTAGATTAATCTTGGACATCTAGGTTTAACATTCTTAAACCCCAGGTTTACATTCTTATTTGCAACGTCAATATCATTGAATGAACGAATGCAACGTTCAATTAGTTTAAATTATAGCCTGACTCGCTCTAACGCTAGCCTGGCTTACGCGACTATAAAGCTCATAGGAGCTTAGTCTGTCTAAGCTGCCTTACTACCCGCCTTCTGAGAGGCGGGCTTAACCTGCATCCCTCAGATGCCTCTGTATACTACTGGATGAATCTACAAGCATCCGATGACGAATGCGTAGCGACGAAACCTGAAGCCAATGTAACCAATTGTAGCTAGCTTCAATAAAGCAGTTGGAAAATGTCATTACTTACTTTAATTACTTCTGCTCCATTTCCAAAGAAAACCTTTCATGAAAATTTCTCAAAACACCTGCAACAGCAGAGTCAAACGATTGTTGCTGCTCGGTACATGCCATGTTTGAAAGTCGCAGAACTGCTGCGTTATCGCGTTACCCCCGCCTCAGTCGTGCCGGTGGCGGGGGAGCTTGTTTCTCATTGGTTCACACTTTTTTGGGAATTTAAAATGCTCTAAAACGGCAGCTTGGCCAAACTGACTTTGCTCGCGAAATAGAATGCAGCATCACAGGAAGTATGGGCGCATCACTCTAACGCATCACTTTGGCTCATACGTAATGCAACTGACTTTTGGAACATACCTTTACAGATAAAACAGTCTCTTCTTTAACTAACATGTTTGACATCACTGTTTGATGCTTTGATGTTTAGCTCAATCAAAACACAACCCACCCATCAAGTTTCTGTGACTGTACAAAGCATGTGAATATTTAATGAGGCAAGTGCTGTTTGGTTTATTATTGATTGTTAGGGCAAACTACTAGACATCATATTATGACGGGTCAGTTTGGCATAATGGAATTATTTAAAAGCACAAGATGCATGGCAATTTTACATACACATGCACACACACACATAATAATAATACTAATAATAATATGCAAGCATCACACTCAAACACATATGTATGACTTGCAAGATGCATCAGTGCCTCAGCCAAAAATGTTTGCTTAGCACATGTTTACACGGAAAAACTGGAAAAGCAGTGCAATGCAAAAAAGGCAATCCTAAAACTACATCATTTTATGCAGTACACAATTCAAATCAGCATTTAAAATGATGGCAACGGGGCTCATATACTGCATGCTTTTAGAAATAAGACTTATTTATTTTAATTTTAAGTTGGTTTATTTTATTTATTGTACACAAGTATACAACACACTGTGCATAAGTCATGAAGTAGCAGCATGGCGAAAACAGACTCCCATAGGCCACATGGTGATGGGAGCTGTTTTGATTATTGCCCAATTTATTTTATGATTCATAATGCAATAAACTTTTATAGCAGAATAATGAACATGACTTACGTAGTGATGAAAGACCGTGAGGGACTATTTTCACAACGGTGACAGTAGGGCCATGCACACAGCCAAATATTTAGCCAGCCTGATTTTTAACCCATGCCTCTTGCATTCATTAAATAAACCCTAACTCGCCGAGAATTTGAACGGCAACTCCCATGTGTTCATTTAGGACACACACACACATACAAACCACACAGTCAAGACAGAGCGGATGGAGGCATTGAGCAGACAGCTTATTTATTAATCCCATAAAGCCCATAAACCTAAAGGACAATGTCTGTTAATGTGGACCGTGCATTCATAGATTGCACACATGAAATCATTGGGAATAAGAGGCCAAGTCCCCCGAAGGGGAATAGCATTAGGTGAATTTCTCAGTCTGGCTACCGGGCAGCGTTTTCTTAATCACTGCATAGGTTACACAGTGGCACAGTGTGTTAAAAGGTTATGTCTCAGTCTTATGGAACAGCTGTCCAGTCATTTGCGAAACGCAAAGGGCCCCTGGTCTCATTCAATCTGCATTAATGTATGTGTCTTAATGAGCGCTGGACACGCTAATGATAGCTTGGTTACAGACCCAGATCCATTATCTAAGTGCATTTTACAGGCATCTGCAGCTGGGACCAAACCATTAACACAACGCTAATTTAAAATTGTGTAATGCTGATGCGCAGGTCTTACTTGTTACATGACATGGGTTTTGAGCTTTTAATTATGTTGTGGAAAGTTTGATGAAAAGATGATTTCAGAGTGACTTCAAGATTTTAATTACTAAAAAAGTGATAAATTATATTTAATTAGCAGTGGAGGATTTCTGGCCCATGAAGATTTCTCATCTTGCCATGAAAAGTGTTTTTGATTAAATTTAAAATCTGCTTGACATGTAATCTAAAGACCCAAAGAATAAAGAGAACCCAATGAATAACTTCAAACCAAATAATTAAAAATTAAACCTAAACTTTTTGGTAACACTTTACAATAAGGTGTCATTTGTTACCATTACTTAATGTATTAACTAACACGAACAAACAATGAACTATACACTTATTACACTACTTATTAATCTTAATCAGTCATTTATGTTCATGTTATAGTTCACAGTGCATTAACTAATGTTATGTTAACAAACACAACTTGTGATTTTACTAATGCATTAGGACATGCTAAAGCAGCATTATCTAGGATTAATATATGCTGTTTAAGTATTTTGAACTCAAGCGTGCACGGTCTTCAAATTGCTCAAATACCCTCAAGGTATATTGCAAATGACTTTACCATGTTTTGTTTCAATGTACTATGGTGTGGTTAGACAGTTTACATTAAAAGTCTCACTGAAGTGCCTTAAAATGCGTGCTGTTATTCAGTTTTGACAACATTTTTACAACTAAAATTTTATGCGTTCAAAACGGCAGCCCTCTAAAAATCTGATATTGCAACACCAAATTATAGCCAAACACCAAACAAATTTGCGTGTGTTTTAATCAAATTGTATGATTTTCTGACCATTTATGAGGTGATCAGAGATAAACACACAGTATTCAATTACAATCACAGTCACAAGATATTGTCGACTTAATTTATTAATGTTATGAAACTCAAAAATAACTTTTATGAGATTTGATCTGAGCATCATATATGTTAAAGTTGGAAAATGAATGAGAGGATTAGTGAAATACAATACAAATGTGTTACATATTCAAATGACAGAGATGTCGGAAATCAGAAACACTAACAAAAATGATTAGCAAAATCAGATGAAGAAAGAACTGTTTTCTAAACCAAAGGGTTTAAAGGTCAATAAAAATGGTTTTATGCTGATGGTTAGAGGTTTGAATGGGAAAGACCCCACATTGTGCCAAATTTAACAACCTTCTTCCAAACGGGTTGCCATAGACTTCCAACGCAGGGAAAGCATTTCTCTTACAAAAACAACAGGGGCTATGCACCTCTGGTGAACCTTCTGCACTTGGCCCCTAAAAACACGAACAGGAACATTGGATATCCAGTATCTAAACTGAAGTACGCTTTAGAGAGAGCTGCCTGGGGGCAGAGAGCAGAAATGAGCCACTGATTAGTGAGAGCGCCTCCGCACATACTGCATGAGGTCATTTCCTCATCTACTCTCCAAGGATGGCTGTTCAGACCTCTCACTCATTCTCTCATATCACAATCCGGTGATGAGAAGACAATACATCCTGCTGCTATTGGTTATGTGTTCGCTATATTTCATTCAAGTGATTTGTGCTTTGTTTTATACAGTATAAATAATAAACTAGTGAACAAACTGACTCAGAGGCTGAATTTTCGCTCTGAATGATGTTTGTGAATATCAGTTCTGGGAATGCTCTTTGCATGGTTCATTTCCAGTGTGCCAGGAGTGGTGGCTGTAGATTAGACACAGAAGGATGGGGCACAGGCCTTTCGGGACCAAAAGGTGAGGAGATAAGCCAGCAAATGGAGCCTCTACGCTGGGGAGCTGCTCTGTTTGGAGAGGGTGGAGAGTCCTCCAAGGTCCTGCAGTACCAGGCAACACAGGGGCCCCAGATAACAGAGACTACTGTTTGGACAAGGGGTGCGACTACCAGGGGAGGTTGCAGAGAGGGAGAGAGCACTAGAAGAGAGGAGCAGATGTATGTGGGACGGTGATAAACCTGCATATAACTCTTTTATGAACACGCAGGGAACTTTCAAGAAGAACAGAGTAGTATCTCCTTCTGTACATAACAGTACACAAACACATCAGTATTTTCATTATTATCTAATTTGCTTGACCCAGCAATATCTGAAACTCTGTATTGATTTCAGAGTGTACAAGTGTATAAGTACAAATTTCACAACCAATTCATATGTATTCGGTGCCAAAGTCATGCTAATTCATACAAATTCATATGACCTCACTCATATGATTTGGTACGATTTGTCTAAAACCCTGTGGCGGGTAGGTTTAGGGGCGAGGTTAGGTTTAGATATACATTTACATTTATTCATTTAGCAGACACTTTTATTCCAAGCGACTTACAGATGGGGAAAAAACAACAAGCAAATTAATCATACAGAGGCAAAAACAACTTAGGAAGTGCTCATAATACCGTAAAACAGGCAATCTTCAAATAAGTGCAGGCTAGAAAGGGAAAGAAAGAGTAGAGTTAAGGTTTTTTTTCGCAATATGTTCTTTGAAGGAGAGGCGTTCATCAAAGATAACACCAAGATTTCTGGCTGAGCTTGATGGGGTTATAGTTAATGAATCCAAATGGATGGTGAAATCATGCTGTAGAGTTGGAGTTGCAGGGAAAACGAGGAGCTCAGTCTTTGCCAGGTTGAGCTGCAGATGATGATCTTTCATCCACTCCGAGATGTCCGCCAAGCAGCCTGAGATCCGTGCGGCTACCGTTGGGTCATCTGG
>JAUCMU010000043.1:10967797-11005056 GCA_032275025.1 Enteromius treurensis
CACAATGAACCGACAACAAGGACTAAACTGGACGTAACTTAAATAGGGCAGACAATGAAGCTAAATGATTAGACACACCTGAACAGAGTAGACAATTAACAGAAACTTGGGTCAAACTGAGCACATGGGGAAAACAAACAACAAACAGTACAGGGGCGTGACAACATTGTGATACTTTTTTTCAGGATTATCTGAAATTATTATCCTGTTCAAAAGAACAGAATTAATTTTGTTTTAAAGATATTATAAATGTAAATAAAGATAAAGAAAAAATTCTTTGTAAATAACATATGTTACAGACCATAAATATATATATATGATATATATATATATATATATATGTATATATATCCCCAAGTGAAACAGCTGGCTACTGTAAACCGAAACAATGGCACATTGTGAAAAAATGATCAATATATTATAAGTACAGTACAGTCATTACACGACTTCACTAATTTCCCTCACATTTCCACGCATAATCAACAGCTCTCTTGTGGAGACTTTTTTTAGCCCCTGGCCTCCCACACCAGCACACAGTTCCAACATTGTTTGTTCAGTGTTATTCCTGCGTTATCATGTTGCTACGGGAACATGACTGATGGTGTGAAAGTGCTATGTGCTCGCCGGTCACTTTGCATCAGCACGCCGATATTATCACTGCTGTCTGAGAGTAGGCCGAACATGATTCATGCTCTATCTCTGCCTGTCAGCTCCAAAAAAATAAATAAATAAATAACCATAAAACACACGCTGTTCTGAACATGTGAAACACCAGCCCCCAAATAACGTTCTGTGAGAACAGCAAAACTCACGGATAAATCACAGGGAACATAAGTGCTACGAGTATTATATAAATCACAAAATCGTGCCATGGAGTGCCGTGAAAAAGATAGCACAGATAACGTCAGTTCTGGAAGCTTGTATTATTAAAAGTTTGTCTGATAGGTTAACTTTAAGCTTCTACATCTCAATCGGCAGAAGATTACTTCATAACAACAGTCACCTTTTGTGTCACCGTCTTATTTTCTTTAAAGAATTGCAATGTTATGATATAACAATCCTTTCTTTGAAATAAGGTCTCCATTCAGCTCTGTCTTTTTAAGTTTACTGAAGACGTGTTTCTCTATTCAGCCTGGTTTCTTTGAGCTTCTGAATAGTCATTATCATTATTGTATCATTATGTAACCCAGTACCTTCATTTAAGTGCAGAGTGTATCATTACCCTCACAACATTAGGTGAGAACAGTTCCTCCGTGCTCAGTCAGAAGAAAAAGTCTTATTTTCGGAGTGATTGACCCATTACTGTGTCGGACACCCACACACCATTTCACCACTGACAGTCGCTCTGAGGAGAGGAGATGATGTACTGATGAACAGAACAGCATGAACAGAACATAACGTACACACATACACAGACTCTCACAGCATGCTGGAGCCCACAGACAGAGCTGTATCCAAAGGTGGGCGCTTGTACTCAGTACTATCGACAGAGATGTCATCAATGACCTCAGCACTTGCTCTTATTCTCCTTCATCTGAGCATCATACTGACCATCATCTACTGACACAAGTGCGTTGTGGAATTGTCAAGTGAATCCAGGGATGGATTCACAAGTGCTGAGTCAAAAACAAAGTTGTCAAGACAACTTAAGGCAGCCCTATTTAACCATAATGAGTCAGTTATCTAATTTGGATCCAAGCACAATCATTGGCCTGATACAGTATGTGTCATTGTGATATGACGGCTTCTGATAAAGTATGTGTCATCGTCATATGGTACAGTACAGTGTGTCACAATTCTATCCAACATGCTCGCAATTTCTTGGTAATAAAGCATTGATAATCTAAGACAGATCAGTCATTTCAATACATATGTACACAGTTTCTATCTTTTAAAAGAGTCAGCAGCACAGCTGTTTTCAACACTGATAATAATAAGAAATGTTGTTCATTAAATTGTCATTTATACAACTTACAAATGTGGATATTCAATTTAGTCCAACCTACCTAACCAGTTGAGACACAAGCACACAAGACCAAATTTAGTTTGACATGATTGACATAAAACTTATGAATAAAACACCTCGATGCACAATTTGAGAGCTGTAATAAAATCAGTCTAGGCACACTGGAAATCCCTGCCTCTTCATACATTTCTGCAAAACTGAAAAAACGTACCTATACATACGAATTTCCAGCTAAAATGAACACTGTAGGCCGTAATTAATAATCCTTTTCACACAAAAGTATGATTTACAGGTACATTTTTGATAAATAAAGGCTAATTTACACACAATTAGTTGCTGAATGCACAATTTGAAAACTGATACTTTTGAGCATTGTTGTCACATCTACTGCATGTGTATGAGTTTTCAAGTTCAGCCAGTTTACTCGGTAGCTCACATGATATGCTATTAGTTTAAAAATGACAAATGAAATAAGGGCAAGCCAACGATGGCAGCTTTTTTGGGAGAACTATTTCTTTAAGCCCAACAGCTACAAAGCAGTCACAGCTTAAATGTGCTTGAACAATACATCTACTCTAAAACGGTTGGACTAAAGAACCAGAGGAATGTCCAATGCAAATAGCCAAATCTCTTAGTCCTCCACCAGAGGTTTGTCTGGGCAAGAACAATCATATCTCAGAGATCAGAGGAAATCTCTGGAGCTATCGCATTGTTCCTTCCCATAATATGGTTCCCATACTTCTTAAATAAGGAATATCTGAATCAGATTACAAATCACTCATCAAAGTGCACAAACAATATTCAAGTAATTATTCCCAGGCTCTCAGCATTTTTTTTACCCTGAAGATAATAGTTGATTCTGATCTGAATAAATTATATGAGTCACAGCCCATTGGTTGGATACAGTCAGCCAATGATCCAATGGCCTAAGGCGGTTTAATGGTAACTTATGAAAAATAATAAGCGTAACTGTGGTTAATGATAACTGTGTCAACAGTTTATGTGCAAGATATTCAGTGTATCATATTACATGTCAGGTAAGGTTCTGATTATTTAGCGAAACATTAACTCACCATCAGCGCTTGTTTGAATATGAATATAATGAGTTAATGGATGCCCATAATGTACTTATGTAATGCCAAGTTACTGGGTTTCACCTGACATTGCTAGAGGCCTGAAATAGGTAAATATTATTACTAAAGATGTATTCTATACATATGAAAGTGTGGATAAGTGTGGATAACCTGTCAACATACAATACAATAGCCCAGTGTAGTGTATTATGGTGTGACTAGCTTTCACATAAAAATTCACACATGCACAAACACTCACACACAAACACAAGCCCATCTCTTTTGCAAACAGAGAGCTGTTTTTACATCCCAGGCAGGCAGAGATAAGGGGAAAAACTCCTGCCGGACTCTTTCAGGTACACTGCAAATATGCAAACTGCCTGTGATCCGAAAGCAAAGCCTGCACTCCCAGAGCACTGTAATTAAAGTGCTGTCATTAGGGATGGCTGATTAGTCATTTCTAATCACTCAAGTGCTGGAACTCTTTCATTTTCCAAGACTTCAGGTCAGCATAAATGACCGTAATGCATTTTTTAAACTAACCTGGGGTCAGTCGAGTCCTTGGATCTTTAATGTCGGTGTATTTATGTTTAGCATTTGTGCGCTGCGCTAAGGTCTGGAGGTTGAGTTGCAAAGATGATCTTGTTTTTCATCAGTTAGACAAACAGGACTAATTTATGCCTTGTCTTCTGTAAGAATGTAAAAAACGGATGAGAAAAATGCTGCAAGCCCATTGACCTTTTCACTTTTCCTGAAGCAGAACATGGAATTGCCAGTGGGAGCAGACTGATGCCTGATGCTCTAAACAGGATGTACTGCACATCAGACGACTCGGGGCGACAGAATGTGCCTTCTTGACTGAGATGGCCTGTGAAGAATCATTGAGATGGATGAACGCAATTGGCCACACAGTGTCAGAGACGGAGGTCGAGAGGAACTGTGTCAGACTAAACCCTGTTTCTTAGTCGCTATTTCTCTGACCTACTTATGGCTCTGGATCGATACTCATAGTCCCTGTGGTGCTCCTGAAAAGGCTGTATAAGAAGCCCAGGCTGCTTTAAATGGCTGCTCTCATCGAATTACAGAGATGGACAATCCTGAGTGCTAAAGCAACCTACCAGCGAGAGAGAAAAATGTCAATTTTATAACCACATTGTCTACTCTGTACAGAGAAGAAAAGAAGACATCATGTCCATTCGTTTGATTTAAAATGCATCAGGATGATTTAGCACACAATGCTCCTGAACTTTGAAATATTTGCACAGAAATGTCTGTCTATCTATACATCTGTCATTTATGGATATGCATATAGGACTAACAAATGATTTCCAAAGCTATACGACTAATCACATATATAATTAAATGTTTTAATTAGTTACAATTGCACAACACAATCAAGCTTTAGCATCTTCATAAGGGACACCTCCGCTATGTGGCAGAACAGCACCGGGTTAGATATGTCTGCGAAGATGTTAACCCAATTTAAAAGCTTTTGGCAAATGGCAAGCTTAATGCAATAAACAAGGACACTGTTGAGCACCAGAGCACTTCTTTGAACCCCGGGCCACCAGGTTTGCACGTATACGCTGTTAAGCTTGTTCATTATTTAGTTCTGTCTAAGTGAGGGTGGGTAGGCACGTTGACATATCTAGCGCTCTGGAGAGATTTCACTCCTTCTGATTTTATAGCTGGCTGGGCATGGTGGGCGGCTGTCTCTGAGTGATGATGCGTAGGAGGCCCAGGGTCATGCTGCCACCGGAGGTTTAGTGACAACAAGTTAAATGAGCTACTTTTGACCTATTTCTCCTCCCCGTTAGCTTAACAAGCTATAAATACCTGTGGCCCTCTCGATGTCTCGCCACAGGAAAGATGGTGGATGAAATACGTCTGGTACTGGTGCTGTAGGACAAACTGCTGCGTGAATCTGCATGGATGGATTAATGTGTGGAAAGCTGTCAAATACGATCAGCTTGTACAATTCACAACTGCATTTAAAAGTTCTCTTTTATAAAACTGCTATGTAATGTCTCAGAAAGTTCAAAACAAGATCTGTGGATCTTATTTTTCTTTCTGAGAAGGGACAAAACTGCATTTGAAAAGCAAGGAAAACTGTATTCTTCTCATAGTTCAGAGCTCCAGAGGGTCTATCAAAGCCTTTAGGCTCTCACTGATGAGGCTTAAATATTTAAACACGTTCTGCTCTCCAGCTCTCTCGCTTGTACCACATTTGTCTGCACTTATGTAATTCTGCCACAGCTTTCAAGTTCAGCTCAGTTTGATAACTTTCTTCATGATGGTTTGAGGGCACAAGCTCATACACAGAAAGAGAGAAAAAGTTCCAATTTACTCAAAGGTTATTGCACAGACAAGCAGCATAGATAAATAACGCCTCTCTGAAACATTCATAAAACCCTTTACCCTCCTCCCCCCCAAATTAAGTAAAATAAAAAATCTGTCATCATTTACGCACCCTTAATGTTATTCCAAACTTGTATAGCTTGTACGGAAGTCACATCTATGGTGCTTTTTTGCACAAAAATCAAGGCGATTAAAACAATAAAATATTACTTCGCAGGTAAACTATCGCTTTAATTTTGGGAGACTGTATGTGGGTCTATAAATATTGCTCTTTATGCAAAACTAAAGGGAGAGAGAGAAGCTCTATACAGAAATCAAATAAACTTTTGACCATAGGCCACATTACATCTATAGATCAAAGGCCATGAGAACATGGCCTGTCTGTCTTTCTCAATGTGAAAGTTTATGTGCTGCATTTGTACGTAAAATCGTGTGTGGGTGTCTTCCTTGAGGACTTTGACTGGCTATAGAAGCCAGAAAGAGCCTTAAAGAGATCAAACAAAGCGTATTCTAATGACAACCCAATATATAACCTACATTAAAAAAAAAATCTTCACTTCAGGTCTTCACTTCCAGCACTCTCAAAAATAAAAGTTCCTTATTGGCATCTTTGATTCCACGAAGAATCTTTAACATCCAGGGAACCTCTCCATTGTTGAAGGTTCTTTACATTAAAAAAGAGGCTCTTGTGTTTATTAAGAAATTCTTTACACCAAAATGGTTCTTTTAAGAAATATTCACTGAAAGGTTCCTTGGGGAACTCTTTTTTTTTCTTTTATGGCATTGCTGTGTAACCTCTCTTTTATTTTTAAGAGTGTGTGCTGAATGTTAGCTTACTGTTTGCTTTGATTCCTTTTGCTGGAGGGCAGATAGGATTTTGAATGTTTTGCTAGTTGAGCACTCTACCATAAAAGCTTTGCAAGACCAAAATGACCCATAACTTATAAACAGGGTTGTACTTGCAAGCCTCGTTTCCTCTGATTTCAGTCTTGGTGCACTCAAAGCAGGCCGTCACCACTGAGTCCTGTGATCTCTGTCCAAACAACACCGGCTGGTAACACAGCAGATCAGAGCCATTTGCATGCCAGAGTGGAATAGATGGGGGAGACTGCAGGGATGAACAGACGTCATTTTTTGCTAACTAATCAAATGATTCTGAGCCGTGTGCTGCATCACTCTGGTACCTGCTTCCTGCTCCACATCTAAAGGCATCAACTACAGTGCCAGCACAGAATAAAATACCTGCAGAAAAGCTTATTCAAGATTTCCACCATCATTTCCCATACAGGCAAAAAGATAGTGAGGTACAACTGAACATTAAATACCAGTATTCAATATGCAAGCACTGTTTTGTAAAGCTAAGAAAACTTGAAGCAAGTGACAATGGAAGCAAAGCACATTCAAGATACAAACGACCAAGACTGGTCTTAAAAAGGTGGTATAATTATTAATAAAAAATAACCATATTGCTTTGGTTAACAAAAACTGTAACATGCAGTTTAAATCTGGTGACATCAAATTACGATCTGTACTATAGTTTATTATGTGTCACAAATTAAGTGGAAATTTTGAGATTTAAGCAATACAGAACAAATGTGACATACAGTCTGGCTAAATGAGAGCTTAGCAAGTCAGCTGAGAATCACACCTCTCCATGGCAATGATCCAGAGTGCCTGTTATGGTGTGAACAAGTTTTCTTTCTCTCTCTGGAGACATCTCAAGGAGCAGATGCACTCTTGTGTGATGAACATCTGTGCCTTTAACCATTCTGACGTACCATATACATAAATGCCATGTTTTCTCCTGAACATACCTGTTTATCTCTCCCTCACAGTCAGGACATGCCCATATGCTGCGTAATCCTGCCAGGCTGTTGATTGGCTCGCTTGTCCCTTAGAATGATGTAATGCTCAGGAGAAGGATGGCTATGCTGCTCAATATAGGGCTCACTGAGAGTGATCGGTGTTCGGTGGAAGGTCCCACATGACCAGCATTTGATTAAAAAAAATTCACCACAATGAGACAAAATCTCTATATATACATAATGTATTAAAATGAGTTAGTTCATGAGTTATAAATGTCAGATTTGTTATAGTACATAGTTACAGTAGATGCCAAAGTAGACTATTAATGTAGTTTTATTTAATTAAATTAAATGTATTATATCTCAACATAGAAACAAGAACAGATCATTTTGCTATTGAACACACACTATTGGCTCCACACCCCCTCGATGTTGCTGACTACTAAAACACTCCACAACCCCAAAGTTTACACCAAATGTGTACAAACAATACAGTATGGTCTGCCCTGGCTGTCAGAGGCACTTTGTAATGAAGTATGGTAAGAGTTTAAAATTCATTTAAAATTAAAGTGATTCACCACTAAAGAAGTTTTCAAACAAACAACTGCCCAGTGGTATTATGCTCTGAGATGTTTTATCTGTGAAAGAGAAATCAATAATGCCTCTTAAGTTAATGTGTAATATTTCATTTCAGGAGCTGTCCATAGTTATAAGTTCAGGTCCATTAAGTTATAAAAGAATAATGGATTTATGCTGAAGTGTTGCTGTTGGGTCGAGGTTGCAGCACAAACAGTGGAGGGAATATCAAATAGTGCTCACAAATGGCTTATTTCTGGAAACATGCCCAGGCACTGCTCAATGAGCTAGACATACCTGAGTGACAACCTGCTGAAATAATACTCTGACCCATTGTGTCTGCAGGGCCAGACGGGAGGAACTCAAAACAACATACAGAATTCATAAATATATAAATTAAAGGTTTGGAAGATTTTTTATTTTTTTTAAATCTTACTATTTTTATTTATCAAGCCATTAATGATTTAGTCATGGTGAGAATAAGAGACTTCTTTCAAAAACAATTTAAAAAAATCACACAACCCAAACTTTTCAACAGTACTGTATAAATAATAAATTATATACATGGAAATTATATTTATGCGTTGACATAGACTGTCCAAAGCAGATAAGATAAAAAAAAAAAAAAAGTTTATTTCTCCAAAAATAAATTAGTTAAACAGAAACAACGGCTGTTGATTTGGCCTTTTAAAGGTTATAAAGTGTTAATAAATATAACTTACATCAAGAGATTTTTTTTACCTTTCCATCATAATGTCAACTCACAGGTGTTAATGCCAAAATTTCCCTGTGTGATAAGTCAGACCTTTACTGAAGTTTAAGATGCTAAATCCTACATATAAATAGATTTAGCAGACCTAACAGAAAATGAAAGAGCATAAACTGCTGTCTGAAAGGCCCAGCCAATCAGTGCAGATCTAGTGGGTGTTCGCACCTGCCTAATTAATTTCCACACCAAAGGTTCCCATTGTGTGTCTGTGCAAAGCTAGACTGACCTGATACAGCTGTCCTTGTCCATTAGAAACTGTGTTTCGCTGGACATATGGTAGGATGGTGGGACGGGTGTATGTGAAGTGTGTGAAGATGGAGGTGCTGTTGACAGTCACCGCAGTGCGCTACCTGGCCCACGTCCACTCCATAAATTTAAATGAATGAATCATGCTGGCGACATATGCTCCACTGATTCTTCATGTGCCAGAAGCCTGCAGGTCCGGTACTCCTGTAGCCCAATAGTAATTCCACAATCTGTTCATCTCTGGTCTCAGGAGAAAACCCCTCTATCCTCCCTCTGAAATAAAGCTGGTGTTAAGAGAAGATAGAGAAAGTGAAGACTTTATGAACTAATATATCCTAAACGTCCTATCCCAATTTTATTTCTTTTTTGAATGGCCTTCTTTTTACTTGCTTTAAAACTTTGTAATAAAATGTGAGAGAAAATCTTTCTAATCACCAACTATTTACTTTATCTTTTTTTTTGTTTTTTAAATCTTTTATCTTTTAGTTTTTGCCTATGTTTATTTTCAGATTTGGAGTTAGCGTAAGAACCACCACAATAGTGATCATAACCGGACACTAGTTATTATATTGGGTGCCTCTCAATCAGCTCCCTTATTCAGTAGTAAGGGCACTGATCAGGGAGTTGTCCGTTTTAAGAGCTGTCTCAATTATGAAATCCTTCTAGTGCACTGGAACGTTTGCTACCTGAAAAATCAACAGTTGTTAATACTTATACATCTCTATGGTGTAGACGGCATAACATTGGTTCTGATCAGAACTAATCTTCGCCTGGGTTGTGTGGGGCGGAGCTTTAAAATAGGGGCGACACCCTTTCGGGTAGATTGGGTCATTTCAAATATCAACATTGGCTTCGCTTAGCCTGCTTTTAACACTACAATGTTTATTAAGTTATTAAAAGTTTAATCTGTTGTATGTGTTGATAATAATAAACGGACCTGAACAAACATGAACTAACAATGAACAGGTGCAGTTTACAAAGATTATTAATAATTATTAATATGAGTCTTACCATTAATAATGCATTGCTTATTGTTAGTAAACGCATTAAACAACATTATTGTAAAGTGTTACCAAAATAATTATTAGACATGTAAATATTTACTTTTACATTTACACTATGAATGAAAACATTTATTATCTTAATTGTAATTTGTGGGAAATTTGTATTAAAAAAATAATTAAAATGTTAAATGTAGTATAGCATTAATATGCCGTTTTTTCTCTAACTTTACTTCAATTCATTTTTTTGTGCAAAAATACAAAGTAAAAACAAACTAAACCACATTTCTTTCCTTTCCAATAAAGAGACCTTTTTCTCATTATTTGCTGCAAGCCTGTGTCTCCTAAAGTCACTTCGTTCTGTGATATTAACTCATCCTGGGCAGAAGTAACTGAGTGGATAGACTGAGAGGAACACAAATTGGCCTTTGCTGCGGGCAAGGCTTTTTCCCAAGATGGTTGAATAACAGGGACACACAGTACAGAACTGTCCGCTGCAGAACCTGGTGCCACTCGAACAGCCCATCTCAACCGAAGAGACACTCTTCTGCCAAAAATCAGTGATGAGCTGCCGCCCATCTCTGCCAGAGAACACTCTTGCAGTAAGGCAGGTCCCTGCCCAAAGCTGATGTAATGGTGCCACTTCCACAGATGGCTCTGTAACTCTATGCCACGTTAGCAGCTCTCAGAGCACCTGCAGCTTGTTAATGATGAGACTAGATCTGCAACAGAACAAAAGTCTTCAGCGCTGGAAGACAGGTGGAGTCTTTTATATGTACTTCATTCTACAGGGATGAAATGTTATGATGCACTAAACGGTCCCAAGTGAGACAGGCAGGAAACAGCAAAGCCGCTACACCAGACAACAGGTGCACGTCTGCGCCGAGAGACGGCTATATCCTTCTGGATTGTGTGAACAGACAGAGTTAAGTAGAACAGCAGAGACAGACTGTAAAATGCTGACCAGGCATGCATAAGTTTACTTCTTATAGTCATAAGGGCTCAGTGAGTTTTGAATTTATATAGTATCTAAAAAAATCTGATAATAAAGTGATAAACTGTATTAATAAATGCTGTGAACTATAAATTGAAGTATAACATTTAAAAAAAACAAACAAAAAAACACTTGGTTATCTGGAAGTCTGATTTACATGAGGTCAGGGAATATCCAAATAGCCATAAATCTATTCACAGCAGAACCCTAACACCAAAGTGAATGCAGTAAAGTTTTAAAGTTTTAGTCTTAAAATTCAGTTCAGCAGAAAAATTCAGTAGATTTAGTTATTTACTGAATAGAATCTTCACTGCCATAGTAACAAAAATATGATTAACAAACAAAAAAAGAAAAAAGTATTTTTGGGAAAATTCAGTTTAATTGCAGTTTTAAGGCTAAAAAAGGGCAGGCATACAAACAAAACTATTTACTATGTAAATATTTTAGTGAAATAATTGTTTTTATCTGTATTAATATACATATGAATAACATATATACATTAATAGTTTAATTATTATAAATTATTTATAATAATTATAAGCATAATTACTAGCATTAGTGTTTTGTTTAATTTTGCTCCAATGTTTCTGTGTGTAAACTTAAACAAATAAAATAAAATAAAATAAAATAAAATAAAACTAAACTAAACTAAACTAAACTAAACTAAATTAACCCTAAAAATAAATAAAATTAAAACAATGATTCTGTCACGGTTGTTGTAGCAGCAAGCAGGCAGAGACACAGTAGTAAAGTATAACAAGTATTTTTACTTAAATCAAAAGACAATAAACGAAGAGCTACACACATCCATTTAACATTGACGATCGACACACAGGACAGAATACACAAGGCTTAAGTACACAGGGGTAAATGCAGGGCAGGTGAGGAACACAGGTGGCAAGGGTTAACTAATCAACTAAACAAGAACAGGAACATGACCAAATAAGGAAACATAGGAATTACTAGAACAAAACCAAAACTGTGACATAGAACACAGACAAGGGCATGACAGATTCATTTAGCAGATGCTTTCATTCCAAAGCAACTTACAATTAAGGAATACGATAAACGATTAATCATAAAGAGGCGAATAAATGCAGGAAGTGCAAGATTCTTTTTTTGTATACCTTATAGAAACATTGAAACCACCACTCATACCTGTACAAATAAAGTGAACAAAATAAGAGTAAAAGAGAGGGAAGAAAAAGCCTGAAATAGAGTAAGAGTTGTGCAGGTATATCAGATTTTTGTTGTGTCCTTGTCCCCTCCCACATACACAAGCAAACACTTGCTCTTTTCAGCCGGTCACCTTTTCAGTGAAGAGGTCCACATAAAAAAAGAAATGAAAGTTAGCTGATGCATTGGCCCTTTCCATCAGCATTTGCCTCTAGAGATCAAAGCCCCTGCGGCCACGCTCTCTTTCTCCTTTTTCGTCTCACTCTCCCTCCTGCGTGGGTGTGTGTGTGATGTTCATTACCACCCCAGGCCTTGCCCATACTCTTCAGCCAGACAGATCGAGACGAGCTGAAAGCTTCAGATTCACTTTTCAAGATCAAAGCAGGAAAAAGCAGGGCTAGCATGTCAGAAAACTGAGCTAACAAACTGCTGGCGTGCTTAGATCAGTGTGGACAGGCCTACCTGGATTCCTGGACACTTCCCAATACATCCCGAATGTTGTTATACAGGCCAAAATGCAAAAAGCTCCACAGTGTCATCTGTATCTTCATCCTGGCTGCTCAAATTCAGGAAGATGAACAGTGATGTCACTTTCCAACTCCAGAAATGTGTTCTGCTAAACTTCAAACAAAATAAGATGGATAGTTATGGAGCTGTCTCAGATGCAATATTTTCCTCATTCCTCATGCAATCTGTTCTGACTGGATTTTAGCATATGGTAATGCTCAACGGTTAAAGTTTTTCAAGAACAAAGGTCTTCTCCAACTTGCGCTCTTTTCTGCTGCTATAAAAACATAACTCCTAAATGCTCTCTTTAGACATGATTTAATGTTTAGCCTACAGCCATTGTTAAAGTCAGAGTATCACATCACAACCAAACCCTTCTGCAACTTCTCAGTACAAACAGACAGCTCCACAGACTAGTGAGGCGATAGCGTTGATAGTGTTGAGAGAGCCGTGTGGGCCTGGAAAATACAGAGAAGCCTCATGCAGGGGCAGATACAGATAGCATGGCATGGCACAATAATTAATCAGACAGCAAGCTAACGCTAACAAGTAATGCATCAGCGTGGTGGAGACCTGGATTATGGATGATGGGAAGAGAGAGTTGCTCTGGATGAGACAGATTTGGTGCACCTGGGCAGAAAATCACATGTGCAGCTCCTCGACGCCAGGCCCATGAATCACCTCCACACTGAATGAGGACTGCACTGCTTCTGTGTCATTTCATCTTAGCCAAGCTACACGCACAGGCCACAGACTTGCTAATGTCGGAGATGTGTCTAGGGAACAAAAGATACTTCTTACCTTCTTGCTCTTAGCTGTCTTGTAGGGAAACCAAAAAATATTGTAATTAATCATTTAAAAATACCTTTACAAAATAATAAATAAACAATATGAATGTAGTATTATTTAAAATAAATAAAATATGATGAAAAATATTATTGTAAAATGCTTGCTATGAAAAATGTAATCACATGCACACCCCCAAAATAAAAATCATGCATTTACATGTTTATATTATATTCATTTAATTACTAATACATAATATATATAATGCCAATATATAACAAATGTATTTGGTTTCCCTTTATACTCAACACCATTAGACAATAAAATACAAAGTACAACATTTTCAAAACTGTACCAATTAACTGAAATGCTATTCTGTTTTGTGGTCTATCGACTTGCTATCTTATGCATAATCATCACTCGCACAAGGACAAGCATCCTTTTTAGCCAGTAGGAAAACGGATTGTGTGTCAAGCAGGTGTGTGGTTATCTTCCAGCCCCGATCTCACAGAAGGGCATGCTAAGCAAAAGAACAACGATACACAGATTTTCTACCTGCTGAGTAAGTGGATACAGAGGCTTTTAAATAGGTTATTGAGGGCGGTCAGAGCCTAATTGCTTTTAATTTCACACAGGGTGTCCACTAGCCCAATTAATTACAGTGCAAATGAGTCCTTTATAAAGTCCTTTATACTCGCTGTCCTTGATTTTGAATCATGTAACTGATAAAGTATTCAATGGGAGTAAGTGGCCACTTCTCCAATTCTAATTAGAGCTTGAAAAAGAGAGGTGAGGGTTGGAGGCAGTCATCTGTATATGGTTTTCCTCCAATCGCACCCTCTGCATTTAACAAGAACCAATCTTCACTGTCAGGAAATGAAGCATTACCATTTTAAATGACCTAGGCTATTGCGACGGGGAGAGAGGCAGGATGTATTTGTATGCAGGACAAGCACCAGGCGCATGACAATGTCAAACTCGGTGACAACACATTGGAAATGACTAACCGAGAGAGAGAACGCTCAGGCTTAGGGCAGCTCACGGGGTGAAAATAATCCTTTTAGCAAACATTCAACAGTAATGTGGAGATAATTACTTGGAAATGTCATGGTTTTATCGCAGCCATGCACAGAAATGTAATTTCATTCAGACTGAAAATGTGACAACATTTTTAAATGGGGTCGCTTACACTCGAGTCGTTTCGAATGTGTTTTGCGAAGGCTTTCTTGTGAGCGTTCGGTGTCTATTCCGAATATTATTCACAATGCACGTCCCGTTTTATTTCTTTATTTAACAAACACATTTTGTCAAACTTCACAAATAATAGGCACAGAGTATGGACAAAACACTGGCTATGCTTACTCTGAGGATGATACTGATTTGATGTGACTTCACACAATCCCACAGAGGAAGCAAAGCACAGACCAACATATCAAACACAGATGGACAGGTTATTTAATATAGACCATCAAAAGCATGCTGTGTAAGTTTGATAGTAGTGCAACAAATTGCTTTCTTATGTGGGTCAAATGAAAAATTGCTCCTCAAACACAGCAGCAGCAGCAGAAATAGGGACCATTTGCCCCGCTGCCCTGTTTAAAATCACTTGCTAGGCCTATCATATCTCACTCCTCTACTAGAGTCCCACTGGGCTGCCCTCTATCAATGCTCTTCACTACCCTTGTATCTACCTTGTAATGATTTGCTGTAGACAGGCCATGCTAAAAAGACGGGTTCTCATTTAGAACAATTTCCATTAATAAAGAATACAAAGAAAGAACTGGAACCGAATGACGTTTGGTTCTGTTTAGGGATGTTATCCGAATGAATGATTATTTTGTCAAATTTTCTTAGTGATCAAAAACATACAATGCAATCAGTATACTCTAATTTCTGAAAAGTGATACTCGTGAGCCACTTGTCAAAGACAGTTCATCCAAAATGCAAAATCCTGTCATCATTTACTGATATAATTTACCTCAAGTTGCAACAAACCTGCATGATTGACTTGTATTTTAAATGTTTATCCCGTTGAAAACATACAGTGCATACAATGTAGTTTGACTGCACAAAGAATGGCTTTTACGAATAAGTTATTTTTAGTGGGAAAAAATGGCAAAAAATGTACTGGTGATTTTTTTTGTGGTGCCACTTTTGTATATTTTTTAAATATTTCCAAAAATATACATTAATGCTAAAATATATTCTTATTTATGTAAACATATTTTATAAAATACATATTGGCCATTTTTTAACAATATATATTTTAAATGTATAAATATATATTTACAAAAATAAAACAATTATCGTATATAAGTAAAAAACATATGTGCATAAAAAACTTTTCGAAATATATTTCCAATTTATATATGACGTTTTTGTGTATTTTGAAGTATATCAAAAATATATTTGAAAATATACATTTTTTGTTGTATGGGCAGTACAGCTGACAAAATGGTTCTTCTTATTTTATTTAGTTTTATTTTATTTATTATTCTGTTTGTTTTATTTTTTTCGATTAGTATTGATATTAGCTTTTCTACTTGTTTAGTATTAATATTAATATATAGTTTATGTCAATTATCGGATTGCATCTAAAACACTATAAAAAAGTTATTACAGTTCTGTGTTAACTGTCATCATTTGGCATTGCATGTGGATTTCCCTTTTTAAAAAACGAAAAAATATGTTTCATTTCCTTATTCAGTAAAAGTGTTAAAAGAATCATTAACTGAACTAAGCAACCATTCAACTCAGTGGTGGTCAAGGCGGCTGATAAGATACTAAAACTGTACATTCTGTTAAAAAACGTTCATAGCCAACGTAGCAGAGTACACACACATGTCCTCTTAGTCCTTCTTAACCTGGCAGCTACCTTTACCAGGAGAGTTCTGGGTGATGTGTTGAAACCCTGAGGGCAGGAAGCTGTCAATTAATGGAAGGTCCTGTCACGAAAGACTTGTCGAGCCTCTGCTAATCAAAGACCTGTTCCTTAGCAACAAGTCCAGGGGCTTCTCTATGAAGACATTTTCATTTGAGCACAAAACATCACAAAAACTTTAAGAGGTCAGAACAGACCCCACAGTAAATGAGTGCTACTTGAGATTGAAAAGTGAAAAGAAACTCTGAGAAGAGTGTGTGCTAATGAAAAAATTTGAACACTGCAGAAAAATGAATTACAAACACAGAAAAGAATGATCTGTTGGATCAAGCAGATGGTGCTCCACATTATTGTGCTGGTTGAGATTCATAAATATATATTTTGATAAAGCCACAGTGTTTACACTCAGCATACCAACAGCTCATTTGTAGTTGTCTCTAGAGAAATAGAGATTATTTTAACAGAATAAATAGCTCTCAGGTAGTTTGTAAGTGAAACAGAAAAGACAAATGTAGCAAAGATTGGCTGTCCAAGTACAGTAATCAGTCCAGCTATTGTCATTTTGGCTGCTAAGGATCCTTAGAGTTGATTGTAGTGGGGAATGACGAAAAAGCAACCAAGGTACTCATCAGAAAGTGAGAGCTGTTCATTTATATGCTGTTAAGCACAGATCACACATTCTTCTTCTCATCCTTTCTCTTTCTCTCTTGTTGGCCCTTGGCCTTCATGATTGCTTCCAAGCATGCAGCTACAACATGGGCTTTTGTAAACCGTTTTGAGCCCATTATCATGCGGCCTGCATCATGTGACCCACAATCTTGAACATGTGGCAAGACTCACACTGTAAATAGCCTTTCAATGTAGAAAAATAGCAAACATGTAAATAGCCAAGTGGAAATGAGCAGATAATCGCTTGAAAGCATTTTAGTAATTTGGGTCATATCTTCAAGTGCTTTTACACAGATAAATGCTGTCAGAGCTGTTTGCATCAATCTCTGAGGGTTTGTTATTCCTGCCCATTATAATGCTTTTAATAATTTATCTCTCAATATTCACATTCATTTTCTGGTTTAAGGGGTAAGATTAAGAAATTATTCGAATTTTAATGGAATAAAACTGTAAAAACGTGTCAGTAGAAGCCTGTTTATTGGTTGAAGGCAAGTTCTCTTACTCTATATGATTAAAAACTGTAATACATCTAAAAGGACAGTTCATGCAATTTCACAGTAACATGTTAAATATACAATCTATGTAGGTTTAAAAAAGTCATTTTTATAATTTACAGTAAAAAACTGACAAACACAGATTTCTCTTTGTGACTTTAAAATATCACATTTGTTTCTACGCCCCTCAGTGTAATTGTCTCTGGCATAAATAGCATAATCTGGCATAATCTTTGCTGATCATTGCGCGTGTTTCGTGCCACCTCTGTAAGTGTCTTCCCGTGTCCATTCGTGTTCTTGTATGTATTTGGATTTACCGTTGACAACCTCTCTCTCTTGGATTATTCTCTTGTCTTTGTCTCCTATGTTCCTGATTGCCGTCGTTGAACTCGTCTGTATAAACGTTGAACTGTAAATAAAAGCTTGCAAGTGATTCTGCATGTCTTTCCGTCTCTGGATCATGACAGAATGATCAGCCGCCCAGGAATCAGCAGCTTTTCACGCCAATTCGTAAGAGGGGATTCCTCGTCTTTATACTCGGCATCTCAGCATTTCCCCGGGCCTCAACAGCGGCAGCACCACGGAGGCTATCCTCAAATGCCCGGCCCGTGAGACGCCGCGCAAAATGGCCTCACTCCCGTGCACACATTTGTGGCTGCTCAACCCGTGGAGGTAGCTGAGTCACGGTCCTGAGGATTCAAAGGGATTCTAGCAGGAGCACCCAGGAGATCATCCTCGTGGCCTGGTGAACCCAGGTGGGCCTCTCCACTGTCTGCTCCGCCCTCACTGCCTGGTCAGCTCCTGAGGGCATCCCAACCTTCAGCGCCACCCAGGAGAGTGTCTTTGCTGATGGTTTGGTCCAGGAAGGTGTCGTCGCTGATTGGTTGGTCCAGGAGGGCGTCGTCGGTGATGGGTCTGCCCCGGAGGGTATTACAGTCGTCTGCTCTGCCCTGGAGGACATCTCAACCGTCAGCGCCACCCAGGAGAGTGTCTTCGCTGATGGTTCGTCCCAGTAAGGCGTCGTCGCTGATTGGTCGGTCCAGGAGGTCGTCGTCGCTGATTGGCCGGCCCCGGAGGCTATTACAGTCTTCTGCTCCACCCTGGAGGGTACTCAAACATTCTGGTCTGCCCTGGAGGGCATGGATGCGGGCTGGTCGGCTCAGGTGGGCATCCCCACCATCTGCACCGTCCTGGAGGGCAATAGACCTGTCTGGTCGGCCCTGGTGGGCATCATCTTTATGGATTCAGCCCAGGTGGGCGTTTTTCCACCACCTGCTCCCCTCTGGTGGTCGTCCCGCCGGCTCCCACCTCAGGAGCGTCTTGAAGTCGATCCTTAAGTGGGGGACTATGTCACGCCCAGCTGTAGTTGCCAGTAAAGACTGCATATGGCACTCCAGTCTTAGACTCTTTTGGTGTGTTTCATGTCTGTTTACCCATGGTCTAATTATGAAACTCTTGTCTCCACCTACCTCATGTGTTGTTATGGTTGTTCGTCTGTTTCTCCGCCCCTCAGTGTAATTGTCTCTGGCATAAATACCCCGGATCTCCATATTCTCTTCGCTGATCATTGCGTGTGTTTCGTGTGTTAAGCGTCTTCCCGTGTCCATTCGTGTTCTTGTATGTATTCGGATTTACCGTTGAATTATTCTCTTGTCTTTGCCTCCTATGTTCCTGATTGGCGTTGTTAACCTCGCCTGTATTGACAATGAACTGTAAATAAAAGCTTGCAAGTGATTCCGCATGTCTTCCCGTCTCTGGATCATGACAGGTGGAGCTGGGGAAGATGGAGGGTTTCTAAAGCACACTGCAACTGTATCTGAATGTTGAGCAGCAAACTCATCGGCTCCTGATGTGAAAAGTAACCAATCAGCTGTGCCATGTGAATTAGTGATGGGAAGTTCGGATCATTTTACCGACTCTGACCTTTGAATCTCATTCAGCAAAATGAACGAATCTTTTTTCAAGTCATCTTGTTCATTTTAGCAAAATATAATTAAAATGTTACCTGTTACCTCCCTAACACATCTACTGCTTACACAAGCGTTGATCACACTACAAAAAAAGTAAAACAATAATGCTATAAGGAACAGAAAAGATTAATTCATTATTTACCTGGGTCTTTAATCTATGATTCGCTCACCTCGCTCAAGTTTTCGGGTTCGAGTCATTTGTTTATAATGTGACAGCCCCATAAGCTTAACCTATGCAGCCTGAGCCGAAAACAGAATTTATTAGTTTATCTCTCGAGTTATTTTCGAGTCGTTCATTCTTTTGTCAAGTGACCACTTGGCACTTACTGGCTCAATACCCAAAACAGGTGAATCCCTGAGTGAGTCCCATGAGACAACTCTTTCTTCCCGAGTCACATTAAAGATTTGTTCAAAATGAATGAATCGTTCAAGAACGACCCATCACTAATGTGAATGATGATGCGATAATAGACCCTGATGGCCTTTGCCTTCTATAGTTTCATTACAGAAATTTACATTTTTCTAAGTCATTGGTCTCAATCTCAATTCCTGGAGCCACAGCTCTGCACTGTTTTGCTCCAATCAAGCACAGCTGATACATTTCACTATACCAACAAGCAGGTGTGATTTGGAGCTGGTTGGAGCTAAACTGTGCAGAGCTGTGGCCCCCCAGGAATTAGGTTTGAGACCATTACACTCAAGTTTTTCTTATCAACCTGTTGAAAAAAATCATCATATGTGGGTTAGGTTTGTTTTGAAGCATGGCTGTGGGTTTGAGCTGGTTTAAACGTAATATAGTGTGGCGAGGCAGCCACCTCCCTAGCCAATCATCGTCTTCCCCATCTCTTCCTCCTTGCCTTCGCCAGGCTCCTGACATGAGTGGGCGGATGAGAGGAGGGGCGCAGGACTGGACAGGTCTGGTGGCGTGTGATGAGGCATGGATCAAATGGTGCCTCATCACTATGGTCATTAAAGGATCAAGCGCGCCTCTCCTCGAGAGATCGGTCTCTTCCCCTGTGCATGCACACTGTTGTCCTCGTGGGTCCTGGAAGGAGGCGGAAGAGGATCGCTGCGCGGCGTTGGAGTTGCGAGCCATCCAGAAGCGAGCTGCCATTGGGAACACGAGCCGCGAGAGAAGTAGAGCCGCTAAGGAAGCGCCCTTAGCGCTGAAAAAGGATCTCCGCCCCTTCCCGGGACCATTTTCCCTCCTGCATGACCTGACCTTCACCGTCCCATGCAGCACAACGAGGACATCAGTTCCCCTTTTATTTTGGACACTTTATTTCCCCTGGACACTATATTTTGTATTATTTTGTAATAAAAAGCCTCTCAGGGGCAATTGCCACTCCCACTGTGTCTGTCGTTGAATTTTTACCCCATCTCACGGAAAGGGTACTTGTGATCATCATTTGTGAGAGCTTTGTGTTTAGAAAAGGGTTGTCAGTATTATAAAGGTAATGAAATATATTTTCAATACGGTTAATTAAATGTTTAATTGGTAAAACCTAAAATGCAAGTTTTAGAAACTTTTTTGCTTTTTTGATCCTCAAAGAGAGGAGAGAGGGCAGCGTGTTTTTCTATTCTGAAAGCTTTTACAACACATGTGGGTAAATCTAATAAGAAATGCCACTGAATGAAATGTCAGAATGTCCTGGGCATTTCTTGTCCTTCCACAGTACTCCACTAAAGAGATATTTAACCTGCTAGCAGTAACAATTTAATCTTGATGTTGCATGCTTATCTGGAAAAAGAATAACTGTTACCAAAGGAACATCCAAAGGCCAAATGTCTGGACCACCTTGTCTGGATAAGGATATCTGAACTAAGAAGAACACGCTGTCCTAGTGAAGCACATGGTTCTGGGTTGAGGATAAGGGTTGAAGGTAAGTGATGTTAATGATGATAATCACAGTGATCTGGCAGTTAAGACCCAGCTGCATAAACAAAGAACAACCAAAGAAAGCTGTTTGTGAGAGCAGCAACAGGATCTCTACTTCATAGTGCCAAGTTCTATTATGAGAGCTTTGATAAGAAACATATGGAGCAAATCAGCCTCGTCTTCTCACCTTCCAATTACAACATGACCCACATAAGATGTAATCAATAGAACCTAAATGGCTGCATTCATTTGAAAAATAATGTTCCCTGATATATGCTTTTATCACCTAACCTTTGGCTAGTATTGTATACTGTAAATGTCTTTGTAAATATGCATTTAAAATGAAAGTATATACCTTCCTATAAAAAATATGTGTGCCTTATTTAAGTGCCCCTATTGTGGAGTTTTGAAAATTAGCTTTCATGCAGTATTTAACTCAGGTCTAAGTGAATGAAAACATCCTGCAAAGTTTTAAATCTGAAAGTACACCATGTAAGTTATTGTCTCTCAAAAGAAAAAGTCAACTCTGAATCACTGAAATGAGTCGTTTTTAAAAACAGTCCCAAGCCGTTTCACGTTGACGTCATATTGCCCTCCCACTTGTTGGTCTTTTAACGTTGGTCTGAATGAAAAAGCAAAATCATTCTTTGCCACTTTTGTAGCGTTTAAAGCTAACAAACACTGCTTTACATGAAATCAACCAATCACCGCAGGGGTCTAAAAAAGTGAATTGTTAAACCAAACGTTTGAAAGTAATTGAACAAATAATGTAAAAATAAATACATATTATGAAAAAATGAAAGTGTTTTTTGACCTTGGATTCATGTCAACCTGTTGTTTTGGACTCCCAAAAACAAAATATTAGCCCTTTTATAACCCTTAAACACAAACACACACACACACACACACACACACACACACATTTAAGTAATACATATTTTAGCAAGTGATCACAGTCATGAACATACAGCCATATACAGTATATGTGACTCTACTACACACAATGGCCTTTTGAGGGATCTAGTCTTAACCTTAGCCTATACTGGCCCCTGACCTTCAGACTATAATTATAGGCACCGACCTCTGACCCAGCAGACAGACAGAAATGGAGCAGGATGGGGTGACTCTAATTATAGACAGGATGCCCTGTTCATCAGCCAAATGCACATAAGGACAATGGAGAAAAATATTTCCCATCTATGGTCTACATCGGTTGTGATTGTTAAACTAGCTGGACAAGTGCCCCCAACTGGGTAGATGTGAACTGCTGGATAAATGTTATGATGTTTTCCCCCCAAAACAAACAATCGAACAAAAATAGCTTTGACTGTTTTGCTGTAAGGCAGAACACTTTTTGGCTGGAAAGAATTTTTATGTAAGCCTCAACAGCTGGAGCCAGCGCATTTTTAAACAATTAAAGATGTGTTTTTTTTGTAACAGGTTAATATTGAATGCAACAAAACAGGGAAAGGTCATTCCTCAAGTCCAGACTATGAGAAACAAGCTTTAAATATAATTGTACTTTATTTGTGTAGTCGAAATAGTACAATCTTCACATGGATTCTTTGATCATAAAACCAAACCCATAGTTAAAAGTTAAATATCTATAAAACCTTGCGTAGTTTCTCAGGAACTCACAATCCTGCCTGAAGTGCCATTCCAGAGTTGTGCTTTTGGACGAAGATGCGTTGTTGAGGAGGCCGTGGAGCCGTGATGGTCCGTGTAACAGTCTTATCCTCTCTGCACAACTGCATCCCTGAGTTATGGAGTAGCCTCAGGAGATTTTGATTAATCAATGCCAAGTTCATACAAACTAAGCTGTCGGGCTGAAAATTTATAGCCATTGCCTGGATTTTTTTCTTCCTCCTTCCATATCTTTTTTTTTACTTTATGACCCACAGGAATCATGATAGCCTTGTATGTGAATGACCCATTCTTTACAGAGTGGCAGAAGGATCAAACACAAGCAGTGTCCTGACTGTCACCAGCACTGTAATGCAAATAAATTAAAGCCGGTTCACTGATTTGTAAGGTCAACAAACTTTAATGGCTGTCAGAAGGTTATTGACAAGCCGGTGACTGAAAATAGGGTTTGTCTGGAGCAAAATGATGCTCAATTTGCAAGGTTTTATCCTATGTGGCCTTTATGGCAATGCTGTTTCCCGTGTGACTTATGGCCACTAGAGCCTTAACAACAAAGCTACAAGACTTTCCATTATAAAGCAAGAAAGCCTATTAAAGACAAGGTCTATTAAACAATATATGGTCTCTGACTTCATTGATGGCTGATTTGCTGTAAAATCTTAGAACAACTGCTGAGCAGTTCAAAGCAGAAAGGGCAGGTGGGAAGGAAATGATGAGGTTGGGGTCTTCAGAGAGAAGAGGGGATGCATTTAAGGTGCTGCTTTAATGCGCATCGATGTATTTGTTCAGCATGGCCTTCATTTCAGATCTGGTGCAGGTGGAGGCAAAGGGGTCAACCCACATCTGGGGTTGGATGGATTGTGGATGGGGGAATTGGGAGCAAGCAATTTTTCTCCATAGTCTTTAGTAAATCAAGCCTGTGTTTTATCAAAGCAGGCCAGGAGAGTGAGGTAGGGGGAATAAATATGGGCAATTTGAAACAAAAGCTCCCCTAGATTTTCCGACTAGACTTGCAGATTTAAACTGCTGCTTTCCATCTTTCTCTTCACTTAGCATCCTCTAGCATGCTTTGGTTTGTGATTTCTCTGCAAAAGGAATATTTTATATTTCTTTAAATATTTAAAAAATAAAAAGAATATGTTTCAAAAGATTAGGTTAAAAACAGCCAAATTTTATATATAATATAAATAAATATATAAATATAAATATATCACAACACACACACAAGTAACGTTATAAAATAATATTTCAGAGAACACTTTTTAATGAAATAACTTTAAATTAAAGTCTAGTTGTTTTGGTAACACTTTTCTTAAAGCTTCCATTTATTATGCATTTAAAATATATATAATAGAGGCTACAATGCGTTATAATTATTCATAATGTGCTTTGTAATAAATGTCATAAATAATTATGGCTAAAATTGAAATAGTGATAAGTGTTATAGTGTATTAATTTTGATAACACATTTTCATGAGATTGTAATGTGGATTAGGTGCAGTATATAACATAATTAATGTTTTAAAAATGCTTTAATAAAGTGCTAATTTTATATTTTAATATTCTGAAATTAAATTTGTTTCTGTGATGGCAAAACTGAATATTTAGCAGTCGTTCAGAAATGACAAAACATTTGTCATTATCATCAGTTTTGAAAAACACTTGTGAAAATAAAATGACAGAAAATATTAACTTACTGAAAAACCATGCTTTCTTTGTGAAAGCCCTCACACACAGGTTTTACACACAAATAAGTGTGTACATATGGTCAGTGAAAGAGAACCCTTAAAAATCCTGAATTAACATTTTATGTGTGTAGCCAGTAAAACCTTCCTCGTTTTAATATTATTATCCCACAGGACATACTGTACTACAACAAGTGTGTCACTTGAATCAGAAGTATCAGATTAATAAGATACACAGCATATAAATGGTCACAAACAAAAAAACACAATGTTGTAAAACATATTTATTGGGCAATAACCTATCACAAATTGAGCTATAAAGCTGTCTGAATTTGCCTGCGCTCCAAATCTGGCCTCCAGGAGAAAAGATATGTGTTTACAAGGATAATTTGTTGGCCCACCAAATTATCTGCACTATCTCAGAATGTTTTCTGAAGCAAATGAAACCATTTACTATATTTAAACTTTTGCATTTCAGAATTTGGCCTTACTGAAAGCAAAAGTGCTGACTGATCAGAGCTGACTAAAAATGTATATGCT
This sequence comes from Enteromius treurensis, assembly GCA_032275025.1. Lineage (NCBI taxonomy): Eukaryota > Metazoa > Chordata > Actinopteri > Cypriniformes > Cyprinidae > Enteromius > Enteromius treurensis. Next base: position 10,992,817 of record JAUCMU010000043.1, read on the forward strand.
CATTGTACATAAATAATAAATGTTCAGTGAAAAAAAAAATGCTCCAGCCACCTTCCGCTAATTTTGTTTCACCATGACAGTGAGAACGGCACGCCTTTTTCTCAATTATATTATACAACTCCAGCAGGCCCTCCTGAATAACAAAACCCCGAGGCCACATCTGTAGCCATGCGCCCTCCCTCTCTCTCAACATGGTTTCTATTGATCTGGTGGTCGCAATATCACACTCATCTTCAGCATGGGGAAAGGTCCTACTCCCACCTTAACCCCCTGCGGTCTTAAGCAGTGGCTGCCAGCAGGAACCCTGAACCTAGGGTCGTTCTAAGTCCTCCTACATCCCTTGTATCCCCTCCTCCACGGACCCATGCGCCTGGTTTTCTGTGGCCCAGCAGGGCCCCTGTTGCCGCCGTCTTCCATCTGCCATGCCTTGCCTGGTGCCCTTCCTCTCAGCCACATTAGCAAGTCAATGTGGCGCAAATCAGAGCACTCATGAGAAAGAGAAATCTCAATTTTCTTGTGTTGATTTGGATGCAACTTTAAAAAGTTGACTACTTTGGAAATTTCAGCTGAAGTGAATGAGAAATTTGAGAAAAGTGATTAAACTGAAGTGAAATATAAAGAAAACAGACCACAGCCTGTTGCTTTAATATTTCAGTGTGCAAATAAGGAGTTACAGGTAAATAGCACAGGCCATCTGCTGAGATATGCATAGACATAGAGAGACTGAACAGGCTTAACTGACACCTGTGGTCTCTCATAAGAAATGATCTCAGGGTATTCATTCCAGCCCCAGGACCACGGCTGCAGAATATTGATTAGAGTTGAGATTCAATGTGGAGACAAAGAGAGAGATGTGATGAGGCCCTCAGAGACTTTCTCGAATGTTTCCATCCTGTAATGTGAGAGCTATATCAATGGGCATGAGTGAAGAATAGGAAGGAAAAACAAGAAATAAAGAACAGAGGATTCTCCTTTTAAATTTTTCATTGGACAAGAGGACGAACATGCAACTTTCATCCTATTCATGTGATATTTGCAGAATTAGAATGAGAGTTTCAACAGCCGATCAAAACATCACAATAACCCACAAGTAATCAAAATGACTCAAGGCCACCATGTCTTAAAAACTATGTGATAGAGCCTTTGAGCTTGGTAAAGCTGCATTTGACAGACACAGTCAAATGGATTACCCCTAGATTCAATATGAAAATCTTACTAAAACAAAACTGAAAAATAATCATGCTGAAGCTGTGTAGTTGTAAAAATGTTTAATATATGCAGACTCTCCCAAATTACCAGAGAAAAAGTCCGGTCAGACTGTGATGGTTCACAATACAACCCGAAACCAGACCTCATTTGCCCCAAATCAGAAGCCTATTTACACTGCCTGAATTGGTTCATATTGTGTACATTGTGCACTGCATGCCATTCACTGTACAGAAAATACTAACACTGCAAATGAGTGACCGATCTCAGCTGCAGCTTCATCTATTTACACAGTTTTATGTAGATTAGGGGGCGGGCGCTTCAGATTCTTGAGAAGACGTCTAAAAACTGCATGTTTTGTACGGTGTTATCTTCTAAATGTGATTTTTGTCACTGTTTCTACCTTATAGATAACCTTAAGACTAGCCTAACATATTGATACTAACACCCAAAAAACTTTTTTTTTAATTTCAGGGGGACTTTAAGGCGTTCTAACTTAGCGCTTCTGGCCAAAATACCACTCCATAATAAATCTCTGACAGCACCCATTAATTGTTTCCATTGTGAGCAAGTGTGGTAATGTTAAGTTTATACCTTTTCTTTTTTTTTTTAAATGAAGAAACTCATCTTGAATGGCCTGAGCACTTGTTCTTTTTGAGTAAACTATTCCTTTAACTAGATTAACTAGCAATACGTCTTTGGGCAATTAGCTTTAGGAAAAGGCCAGGCTTTTCCATTGACGAAAGAAGTCTTTTTGGTTAAGCTAGTTAAAAAGACAACAGCTCACAAGCATCACATAAATGATACATCCAATAAACAGCTGCTTAGATGAAGCAGTTCACAGAGTTTGTTGCTGGTTTAATTTTAAAGCAGAGAGATAGCAGGGGTTATAGTTGAATGATGGAGATAATGAGCAACCAGCTTATACAAAAATACAAGGATCGTGGCTGTAACAAATTGGACAACATGGTTTTACAGCTAAAATCCCGGTAAAATTGTAGGGTGAGCAAGTGTGACCTCTTCATTCCACTGACAAATGCTGGTGGAGAGGAAACAGGAACAGGATCGCTTAAAACAAGACTGTATTTTATACAGATATACAATACGCAAAAATGTACTGCACAGGATTGATTGCTTGAGAGCTAAACGGTAAGGATGAATGATTCCAGAGTGTGTCTGTTGCAGCACTGGCCATGAGCTTTCACAGCAAACACTATTTTCAAAACACTGTAGATTTTCATCCTCTCTCTACAGTGAGTGTACTTTAAGTGCACTTTAATGGTTCGATTTCAGTGAGACTAGAGCAATAACTTGTCTCATTGAAATGTAAATGCTGATATCTAACTGAAATTGTACTGGTTTCAGATGAACAGACCTGGATAATTCTGGCTTCTAGCATGTATACAACACGTTTGAGCTTCAGTCTTTAGTGTAACATGATCCGTCAGAAATCATTTTAAAATGCTGTTTTTGGTGCTCAAGAAGCATTTCTTATTTGTAGGTTGATACTTTTTCGCTGAATGCAAAAGGTTCCACTAGGAATTACACTAGAAAATAAGATTTCTTTCAAAAATACATATCAGTAAAATGGAATCAGAAAGATGTATTGTAGTGTTTAGTGAGTCTGGAACTCTTTTCACTAACAGGAAGTGAGCAAGCAGTCGAGCCACAAGGCAAACATACCAACTGCCTTCATTCAATTAAAAGTCCCTGAGTTTATTTTCACTGTCTGATAACCACATTAAACAGTGATATGCACAAGTTTCAGATGTTTCACTGAGGTGCACAGGAATTTTACGTAATGTTTGCTGTGGCCACATTCTGGTGCCTTAAATAAGACTGCCTCCCTCGTCTTTCTACCGCTTCTCCTTTCTCATCTTCGCATACAGTTTTGTTTATCCAGCCGGTGATGTGTAACCAAACAGGACTCTCACAGCCAGAGGGGGTGGTTGAATTACCGAAGATTGCAGGGGGTCATTGGCGGACACACTGTGAGGATTTGAGCCTTAGTTCACCTCCTGCTGCCCAAGGTTTAATTACCACAGGCAGGACTGTGTGGCGTTCACATTCACACAGAAAACCAAGTGGTGGGGGCAAAGGCCCACTAACAGAGAAGGCTAGAGACTGCCAAACAAGTCAGTATGGAAAAAGACCAAAACAACCCCACATACCTCAAGTGCAGACAAGGAACACAGTATTTATGTAGGGAAAAGAGGAGGGAGAAAATCTGCACTCCATATCTGGAAGCTGTTGCAGACTCATCTCTGGAGTGCAGATTGACCGTGCTGGTGATTGAAGTGCCACAGGGCATGAGAGGAGGAATTACTGAGCGCTCTGACACGAGACACCTAACAGTCAAAGCCAATGCCGACATCAAAACGCAAGCATCAAACCCCAGGCTTGCGGCAAAACGAGGGGAAAAAAACCTAAACAACACTCTCTCGGAGCAAGAATCTACAAATGTAACCTTTTTTCGAATGCCAGGGGCAGGAGCAAGAGCCGGCAATGGCCACAAATGATAATTTTCGAGCAACTGCCTGGGATAAATATTTAATAGAGTGCAGAAAATATAAAACTGTAGAAACTATCAAAGGTCTGCCTCTGTGTGCAGGTTATCTGTCTGCCGGGTGTTATGTGAATCACTGACCGGCAGATACCGGGGTCCCAGAGGGTCCCTTTCATTATCACACAGAGAAGAGCAGGAACACGGCCAGACCGATGAATTATTCAAGTCAACCTCCAGTCTGCACCACTGACTATTTTCCCCCCTTATCTTTTCAAAACTAAATACTTTTAGAAAAAATAAATAAATAAATAAAAGATTTAGCCGGCCTGTACTAAAGCAGTAGGACACTGAAATAAACAGGACTTACAAAGAAAAATTAATACAGCTTTTGAGGGAATTTAAAAAGAGAATTCATTTAAAATATATACATTGTATCATCCTTTACACACCCTCACGTTGTTCCAAACCTGTACTAACACACAAAATAATAAAACTACTATTAATCATAAATCAAATATTTACATTATGAAGTAATATTTCATAAAAAATATCAAGAAATACTAATAGTATATAGATTAATACTAAAACGATAATGAGACAAAAGCAGTCCAGTTGCTACGTACACACTCCAAAATATTATATTAAAGTCATATGAATTTGGAACAATGTCAGTGTGAGTAAATAATGGCAAAATCAAACAAGAGTTAGCCTATGTGGCTCTCTCTATGTACTTTGTTCTTAGAAAATAAAATGTTCAGCCCAGAGGCTTCTGGGCATCATTCAGAGTACTTCTGATTTAATCTTGTTTTGTTTTGTGCACTGATGAAATAAGAGCTTTCAGTATTCCGTCCTGATTGGTTCCTCGCTATTGAGATTTGAATAATTTATCAATTTAACATATGCAAAACAGAAGGCTACTTTCCTCCACTGAAAAGGGGGATGTCATCACATCCAGCAGTCCATGGTAATCACTCACTTTCAATTAGCGAGGAGCGAAGGGAGGGTGAGACCAATTCACAAAGTAAACTGTAAAAGAAGATCAAAATATACAGCAATCAGCCCCGCAGTTAAAACGCGTCAACCATTTCAATTTCCCTGCTTGATTGAGCAAATAAATGGCTTATTTAACTCTGTGCTCCCCACGTAAATGCGGTTCAGAAAGCAGCAAGCTGTACCAACTCTCAATCAGTAGTTGAATTGAAATAAGGAAAACAAAACACAACAAAAATGTATATGCCACTTTATATCTCAAAAATGCCATTTAATTTTTTTTAGAACCTAAACTTTATCATTCACGACATGCCTATTTGAAACTTTGTCATTTTCATTTCTTGAGGAGGAGATGACTTGTATACACCATTCGAAACACTTTACAGCTTTTTATAATTTTGTGTCATAAACAGGAAACATGAACATTCATCTCATCAGTTGTTAGCATAATGCTAGTTTGGGGTTGACAGAGTGCTTTTCTACCCTGTCATTAGCTTCAGAGGTTAGGGTGGGGCTTTCCAGCTCTCTTCTGCGGCCTCTGTGCTGGTACGTTATTGTGTGAAGGAAAGTTCAGCAGGAGACGCTCAACACAGATTGGAAAAATGACTCCAGCGGCAGAGGCTAAGCACATGAACAAATAGTGCAACCCACCATTTGGCTCAGAGCGCAAATGGCAGATTTTAGCAAGCATATGGGAGATGTTAAATTTTCCTGCTGGACCTTTTTTTCCCTCTCTCCCCGATAGCTTAAGTACAGCTAATGACCGAGATCTTTCTGCACTGGGTAGCAGATGGGCTTTAGTTTTCAAAGGATAGGAAAGATGGCAAATGCTAAATGCAGAAAACAGTGTTTATTCAGAAAAGGGAGACCTTCCTTTTCAGATATTCATTTATAACGTGCACTAAAAGTGTGTTTCGGGCTTCCCCTTGGCTGTCAGCACTATATTAATGAGACTCTTAAAAAATGGGGGATTAAGTCTGTGAGCGTGTGCCAGAAACAGGCTTCATAGAACCTGCTAAAATGTCTCAAAAATCAATGGCTAAATAGACTTTGCATCAAGTGATCCATGTTCCTGCCATGACAACAATTCATTAACAACGCCATGAATCTCTTTCACGAAAAGGTGTTTAAATCCTTGGCAGCAATGTTGAAATAAAACCAACCCAAGCTTATTGGAAAAACGTGCCAGGGGCGACATTTCTGCAAAGCGATCTTGCTTCTAGCATGTTTTGCAGCACTTTCAAAGTTAAATGGTCAGTAAGTGGCACTGACTGCATATTCAGTTTTCTTTAAAACAAATGAATGTGAACTTGGCAATATTTTATTCCGCTGGTTGTTGTACATTGCGACAGCTTTGAAATTGAATATAATTAAAATAACAATTGAAATAATTGAAATAATTGAAATAAATGTCCAGTTAGTAGTGCTAAAATACTCTATTGCTTTTAAAGAGCAGGTGATATGGGTTTTATATATTATTTGCAGTTTGTAATGTAGCTGTCCCTCAATGTAAACAGTCCGCAAAGTTGTTAATCAAAAAAGTGCATGATAAAGAAAGATATTGTCTCTTAAAAGAAAGAGTCGACTCAGAATCGCCTTAACGAGTCGTTACATTTTCGAATTTTCTAACTGTGTACGTCACTAAGTGTATATATATATATATACATATATATATATATATATATATATCGGTATATAAGAGTATATAAGTCTGATCTGCCCACAAACACTTCTGCTAGTCAGTATATACATCATGTCGAGAAGACGCTGTGAAAGCAAATGTGTTATATATTTATTACCTAAGGATTATGATGTGAAGAATCAGTGGTTAAAATTCAATACCACAGCAGTACAAAAAGAACCTTTTGTTGAAAGTTTAAATTGTCGCACCGTTGTGACGACGTGTGACACGTGACAGCATCAATATGGCGGATGTAATATGTCCGAGTTTCATTCATACTACCCACATTCATACTATATAGAACGTACTGTTTTAACGGTCGGGTAGTATGTTCAATTTTAAATTTAGTACCTACTTAAGTAGTATGAGATTTCGGACGCAGCCAATGATTTATTAGATATTAAATGAAAGATGAAATGAAAATGGCATCCAAAATGTCCTGAAGCACAATTTCCTGAAGACAGTCGATTTGCTTCAGAAATACAGTGATATAAAATTTTTGAAACGTGTAATGCTCATTTATTCAAAGAAGTCAAAGCCTTGTGAAAATCGTTTTGTGGCGACCAATCAAAACAGACTTGGCCAACTGACCAATCAGAGCAGAGTTGGCTTATTAAAGGCAGAGCCGTTGAGAATGTTTTTTGACCTTAGATGCATTTATACCTGTTGTAGGGGACTCCAACACAATATTAGGACATTTTAAAATACCAAATTACCTGCTCTTTAAAAATAACTTATTACCTAACAATTCCTTAAACTTGTAAAGCAAATATGAGATATAATGCATTTTCCACTATGACATTTTAGCTTGCTTCCACGAGTCTTTGACATCTATTGCACAACAAGCACCATTGTCCCAGGTGGGTTACCGAGCAAGTTTACTATGTCAGAAAAGCCATTCATGTGGAGCTGGTCATGATGTGAACACCAAATGTAGTATTAGTTTACAATATATGCACTATGGCAACAATGTGTTTTATGGTATTTAGGAACTAAATACTGTGAATATATGAATCAATAAATGATTATTTAATAATCGGAGGATAGGTTGAAAAAAACTCAGGGCAGAATCTGACAACCCAAACACTGATTCCTCTGCAAGTTGAAAGTAAATGATAAATAATTAAGTGAACTATCAAGCTTAGTGATAAATCGTCAAGTATAAACAGCTCATAAAAACATCCAAACAGTCTGGGATTAGAGAGCGAAGTACTCCAGGATGTTTGGGCTAGAGAGACGCCCTGCTCCCCATCTACAAACAAGTCCATTTGTTTTGAGAAAGGTGGTTTGCATGGGGTGCTGATCATCCTGTGGGGAGATTTCCCTTGGGAGCAGAGCATTCGATCACATCAGACAAGCAGAATCTGCCTCCTCTGAACCCGTCCCACCTCTACGCATTCATCAGTGAATGTGCCCTACATAAGTGCTTGGATGTGATTTGAGAAGTCTCGTAACACTGAGCTGTTTGTGCTGTTGCCGACTGGGTCCAGAGGGCCAGGGCCCCTGGGCCGAAGGGATCGCGCTGGGCTGTCTATAGCCGTGCACATGACCCTGCCGAACCCTTGCTCTCTCTGATGAGGTCAGCCATCATTGAGCTGATGGTAATGTTAGGCAGGCGAGCAGCGAGCGGGGAGGAAGGGTGTCGGGTGGTGGGGTGGGAGGTGTTCAGGAAGCAGGCATTTGGCCCTGTCTGACCTTGGCTGATTTCTCCCCTCTGCGTGTTTTGCTCTGTTAAGACTCTTTTTCTCTGACTGCATGCCAGCCCTGATGAGCTGTTACACGACCTGCATTCCCGCTAAGGAAAGCATAAGGGGAGCGCAAAACTCCCCTGATGCCCTTGAGTCCCCTGTTTGGGTCTCACGTTGTTTGTGTGAACACTAAAACAGCCAAGCCAAACGGGGCAAAGTATGTTTTTTCATGATGACAGACCTGGGGGTGTAGCAGTGTAAGCTTTCAGGCCTGGCCTTCTGGTATACTTAGCCCAGCGTGCAGACAGACAGATCACAACAGCCTTCACACGGTATATTTCACTCGTTCCACTGGAGGGAAGCCATCTGAGTGTGCCCTGCTAGTAAGTAAATGAGCAATTGATATAGGGTCGGCCTAAAACGGATATCACAAACCGTACAGAGCCCAGCAGATTAGCTCATTGGCCTTCTGGGAAATGGAAAGTCTCAAGGCAGTAAAAAGATCTCTCTGGACATTTATCTTTCCAAACATTTATTCTACTTACACTGGGATACGTGTAAATGGAGAGGGCTGAATGGTCAGTCTTTGTGCTATGAACAGAAAGACAGCAGACACTATACAGAGGCAGACAGAGAACAATATTAATATTGTTTGATGCATACAAATAAATCTATCAGAACTGTTGATAGTTTAAATGTAGTTTGCTAAAGGAATAGTTAACCCCAAAATGCAAATTTTGTCATTATGCACTCACCCTCATTTCGTTAAGTTTATTTCTGATGCGAAACACAAAAGAAGATCATCTGAGGGATTTTGTAGAACCGTTTAAGTTACTGCTCCCCATTGACTTCCATAGTGGGGACCATTAACTGTTTAATTACCATCATTGATCAAAATATCATCTTTTAAGTTCAACAAAAAACACACTCATACAGATTTGGAACAACATGAGGGGGAGGCACAGCTTTTAGACTGGAAGGAAAAAATCACACACCAAAACATTTATAAAAAATTTTGGAATGTAACTTTTCAATAAAAACATATTATAATTTCAAATAAAAAAGCAAAACAAAAGCATTTTCACTACTCTTATCAGACGTTTGGACTTATCTATAAACTGTATATTGCAATAACCTATCTTTTAAAATCAAATCCAAATTCAAAATGAAACACACAGCTACCGGAATGAAACCTTGTGAAAATCTGATTTAAAAATCTCATCTGTGGAGGCAGCGGCAGCAACTGTTCATGCGAGGCCTCCAGCGCGCTCGCTCACAGGGCATCAGTCGACTCCTGCGCCAGCCTGCAGTCAGGCAGCCGTGCCTTCTGAGGTTATTAATGGGCCAAGCAACGTGCAGACTGCAGCCCTGCTGGAAGTGTATGGTAGAATCATCTGTAGCCATGATTAACATGTCTGCAAGAGCAACCACACCAAAGCCAGAGTCTGCGCCGGGGACGGCTGCTCTGAGAACAGCCCTTAAATCAAACTCTCATTAATCGCCGGCCCGCCAGTCAGTGGCACCACATGCCCCTCTGAAGCAGAATCAAACCCAGAGTGCTTCCTCTTCCTTTCTTTAGCCTTTATGTCTCTCAATTTCCTTCAATCCACAGACTCATGGTTGGCTGGTTTTCTACCAATGTCTCTCTCTCTTTTAGTAATTGCCTGGTGTGCTTTTAGTCTGTTCTTTTTGTCACATCTGAGATACTTGTGAAACAACTGCACACATATGAGCTACTTGCATCTATCACATTAGCTGATTTACTTCTAGGAAGAGTCTTTAGTCAAGTATTTTATGGTCACTATAGAGGGAATGATTATTAAAGGACACAAAAACATATCACTTTTTAATCATGCCATTCCCTTAATAAAACAACTTTTACTGTTATGATATGAATATAACTTTAAGACCGAAAATAAAATTTTCTAGTACACATACATTTTTTGCATGCTTACTGTGCAATTAAGAGGCTGATTTCATTTTATGTATTTAATACGGTTGCTGAGAGTGTTTTCTTAAGTTTGCAGCACGTTGAGCTCTCTCGGCCACCATAAATTTAATGATATTAATAATGCCATCACATGCCTATTCAATGCATTGGTTACACATTATTTTAAGGTGTGCATGTTACAGTAACACTGTAAATCTAAGTACTGAGTAAAATTCATTAATGACATTAATTAATGACATGTATTCCAGACTAAACCATAAAAATGTTAACTTGAAATGATTAATATTTAATCTATTATTTTTTTTAAATGATAACATTTATTTTTAATAGTAAATGTAACTATAGAAGTATATATAAAAATATATCAATAAAATGTATAATTAACAAAAAAATATATTATAAAAATTATTTAGAAATTATTTGTGTCTGTAAATCTGTATTAGTAAACAACTAGCCTACAAATACTTTTAAATAGTAAGTAAATCAGGTTTCTTTTGCATAAGCAACTCTCGTCAACTCAGCTTGCAAAGAGTGAAGACTGGCCAACAGGTTTGCATACTTCCTGTATATAAATATAACATTTGACTTGTAAACTTGTGCATTGTATCAAGCATATATTATCAACAAATTCCAGAACAATTCATTTAGAGACATGAAATCTGTTTGTGTTAACATTTTGAGACAATAATATCTGATCAAATCATAACAAACCAATAACTAAAAAAACAAAAAAAACAAAAAAAAAACTTAAACTCCAGACTCTACTTTTGGCAAATGTATAAAGCAATAATACTCATACTGTATAACTGAGTTGCTAACAAATGAGCATAAAATACCTGTATTGATAACCTCTTAGAGAAATTCAGCCCAATTAGAGGCACAGCACGGTTCAGTTGGCTCTAAGGTATGCTGCATAATTCATCCAGAGTTTCAGTACAAAAGACTAGCAGTGGAAACAGCTGTTTTTCTACTGAATATAAAGCATAGAAATTCAACCGAACCATTACTGAGAGGCTAAGGGTTTCTGTAATGAGTTGTCATTTCCAAGATGTCAAGATTTAAGATCAAGGTTGTTCAGCAGAAATGATTGACAATAAGCCTCTCTACTGATATCAGTCATTAACATAAACCTCAGACATACCTCTATATATCTTTTACACTAAATAGATGTTTTGATGTTAAGTTGTATTAAGATAATATAGATCTTTTGAAAATAGCATTCTGTAATAACTGACTTACTCCTATGTCATTAAAAACCTGCATGCATATGTCAGTGGGGTCCAGTGTTGTTTTGAATCCCACTGACTTTCACTGCATGAAAAATGCAAAAAATCTGACAGATGTGTTGAAAGTGCAAACAGATGGATCCATGATATATGTAGCCAAGTGGAGAAATTTAACAAAAATTAAACGTGAACATAAATGGGTTGTGGCTCCTTTAAGAAACCGGGTTTTCAGCACTCGTTTTGCGGCACTTCAGCATGCAGCACAGGCATGCAGATCTCAGTTGGTGTAGACTGGTACGCGGTGTATGTTGCCTTTATTCGGAGGTTGTGAAGGTAAATGTACATTATTAACGACGTTGTGAATACTTTGTATAATATGTGCAGGTTTCTAACAAATGCGTCGTCTTTTAAGGACGTGTATGGGTTGCATGTGTGAGGTAAACCGTGTGTGATCACGTTCCGGACACGTGCAAGGACTGGGTATGTACAATGGTTGTTAACAGAGTACAATGTTCTTTATCTACAAAAGTAATCTGTCTGGTTGTAGTTAAATCTGTTTAAAATGGTTCTAAAACATGTCATACCCTGATTAAGGTAGAATGTTTTGTGTTTTTTGTACTCTGCATGTATTTTTGTGTGAACTAGAGGGTTTAACAGGAGGCTAATGTACTGTTTTCATTTCATTCCAATATTAGCCTCTACCGTATTTCACCGTATTTCATTTCATCTTATCTCATTTCTTTTTATGTCATTTCATTCTGGTTTCATTGTATCTGCCTGAAGATACAGAAAGACTGAGTTGTCTTGTATTCTGAGTATTTTGTGAAATAAGCACAGCAAAGTGATAAGATACACTTTATTTTTGTAATGTGTGTTCATCAGTATACTCCCATTGACCGCTGCCCTTCTGTGAGACAGCCGTCAGAATAAACCCCAAAAAGACATTTGCTTTTCTGTTTCCGGTGTTGTTTTATTACGGCCACTGGTCACAT
>JAUCMU010000043.1:11035860-11046065 GCA_032275025.1 Enteromius treurensis
GGTCACCGACGTGACTCGGAGTGACCGACTGAAAGGGAACGTCTCGGTTACGTATTGTAACCCTCGTTCCCTGAAGATGCTAACGGAGACGTCACGTCCCGTCGCCATGGGGGCTGTACCGCCGCTAGGGGCCGTGTACACCGGCTCGGCTCCTCAGCAAAAAACTAATGAATGCTTAATCCGCTGACCTATTTATGCTTGCGCTGCGATTAGGTGCAGCTGGATATTAATCAGCATATGCCAATTTCATTGGCATGTTTGTATACACGCAGAGTATATTTGCCATCTCGAAGCGAGATTGCTATTCGTCGGTCACCGACGTGACGTCTCCGTTCCCTTCTTCAGGGAACGAGGGTTACAATAAGTAACCGAGACATTCTACAAACTAAAATGGAAATCTAAACAAACTGAAATTAATCAAATGAATGGTTATAATTAAATTTTTCTATTCTAAAATATTTCTATTAAATTATTTGCATTTAGAAACTGTAATTTTCCCCTGATTTCCATGACCAGTCCTTTCAGAACAGATCTGTGACCTACTTTTGGGAAGTTGATTAAGCAATTATCTACACAAATATGCAATTGCACACATTGAAAGTATGAGTAGTACACACTTACACAGATTTTGTGTAACTGTACCCTCTGCATGTAAGAAGATGATACTTGTTGACCTGAAACTGACTGTTGAAGAAGATAATAATTCATATCTGTAATAGCGTCCCTTGTGTCAAGGCTTATAATGCAACATATGAAATTGAATTTATATCTGCGTTCATACATTTAGCAATTACAAAGCAAAGGACTACTGGTGTTTGAGTTACAGTATTCAGAGCACAGATCACATGACCCCAAGCGTACCAAAACAATCAAACAGGACGGGAAGCACAATCAGCACACTGGAAACTTGACAACATAGAATTATGAGGATGTGATCTACCTCCCATTGTCCAGATCTACGCTGACAGATGTTTCAATATACCCGGGGAGGTTTTACAGGATTCAAATCACCAGGACCACATGCTGCTTTATCCCACAGGATCTGAAAAACATCCTAGAAATTCAGATCACAGATTCAAAACAGGTCATTTTCAGAAAGCAAACAACACCAACATCTAAGAACACTGATTACCTCTCTCTCCTGACTTTCTGGCTGTCCCTCCTTCTGCACACAAGCCCACCCTGCACGCTGGGTGTCTGTAAGTTATCATTCCAAATAAGTCAAAGTCAATCTCATCAGACATCATTTTTTCATATTCAGTATCCCTGCAGTAATTAGGTTCATGAGGAGTTCATTAAACAAAAGAGGCATTAATCTTGCACGCTGTAATCCCTCTGTTTATTTGTTTGTCCCTCCAGACGCTTTGTCTAGCTACAGACAGTTTGTTTACTGGGACACTCAGAGCAGTTTTGATGTCAGCGCGAGAATGTTTTCTTCGTCATCTCACACATTAATATGAATTTGTCTGGTTGATGGCCCTGAAAATGAGTGAAAAGTTCACTCTATCACATTGTCACACAGTAAATTCTACTAGCGCTCTCTCTATTTATCACCTTGTAAAAGTGTGTAAAACCCATTCCCCCTCCCTCTCTCCCAATGCCTCCCAGGTTTTTCTCCCTGATGTGAGAACTTATCTGCCCACTGGAGTTGAGTGGCAGGCAGCTTTCAGCGAGATAGAGCAGGATTCCTGTTCCTGCAGGACTTAATCGCTCAGACATAGAGGGAGCGAGTTGCTGTGGAGGTATCGATTTGCAGAGGAAAGCAGAAACACCCGTTTCCAGCTACTCCAGATAGCGCAGAGCTCAGGGAGAACTCGCTGTTGCACAAGACAACAGGCCACTGACCTATTTTAAAAGCTACTTGCTGGGAGCACTTAAAACTATGGGGCAGAAAACAGCTTTATGGCCAGCGCTTTCGTGCCAAAGTCGATTGCTGCAAGTGTGCATTGCTTGTGTTTTCCAGCAACAGAGATGTTTAGTTTAACTTCTGCTTTTCATGCAGTGGAATAAACAATAAGCCATCCCACTCTTGTGTTTATTAGTGTATACTTTAGCTCTACATATCTAAAAGCAGCTACGAAACATTACAAGTGTAAAAATAATATTATATAATTTTAATTAGTGCTGTCAAATGATTAATATGTAAAACAATAGTCACATACAAAATAAAAGTATTTACAGCATATATGCATGTATGTATATATATATATATATATTACTTTATATGTAATATACACAGTACACATACATATATTACGTAAACAAAAACTTTTATTTTGGATGCGATTAAATCACAGTTAATCATTTGACACCACTAAACATAGAATAATATAATATTTTTATCTTGAATATTGATAGGGATTTGGCTGGAAATCATTCCAGCTCCAATGAACAGTAAACGAAAATGTTCTGGAAAGTAATGGAGCTGCAAATGAAAATATTCTTAAATAATGTTTAAAATATTATGTATACTTTAATGCTTAAATATTATGTATAATATGCTGTTTACAATATTATATTTTCTTTATATTTTTAAACATCAATTTAAATGGAATCAATATGCGGCTGCTGTCTACGTTATCTTTAATTCTCACATTTGAGCCTCAGCAAAAATGCGTTAATGATTTGTGTTGACTTAATTAAGTGCCCTTCACAGAAGCCATTGTGCAGATTATCTGCTTTTTTTGGGGGGGGGGCTGTCTTCTTCATAATAGTCTGACATCACCCAACGACTCCAAGCTTTCGCTCACTGGAGATTGGAAGATATAAACTAATTGGAAAATAACAAAAGGTACACGGAGGGGCAATTAATTCACCAATAATTCACTCCAAACATTCATATAACGTGGGCTAAAAATCATGGCCTTGCCAGAGGATACTTGCTTTCTTTGTTTTTTAACTTCCATGCTCTGTTTGCTTTTGCATTGATTATTTCCCAGAACCAACAATGGTATTAAATTATCCAGTTATCTGCAGAAAGCATGAAGATACTCAGAAGATACCAAAACAAAACCCAGGGAGCAGCTGTTCTGACTTCAACAGAGCCTTTCAACCAATCTTTTTTATTCTCTCTCTGTCTCTGTTGGCCAATACGCAGGTTTGCCAACTCTTCTGCAGTAGGATATGGAACCTGGGCAGGGTCATGGTTTGGTAATGATGAAGCTTCAGAAGCCCTGCTAAGTGCTAGGCTTCTTAACCTGATTACTGAGCTCATGCACACTGCCAGAGAGAAGAATATTCATTAGGGACCCACTGAGAGAGCTGATAAAACAGCAGACAGCTGCACCGCCGCGTCTGCACCCTCGCTACGTGCGTGAAATGCAGACATTAGCATGTGAAAGAGACAGCCTTCCTGGGCCCCTTAGCAATAACGCTAGGCTTTAGAATGCCGCTTATTCGCCCATTGCTCTGTTACAACATCTTTTTTTCCAGTCCTCCAGTCACAGTAAATGATCTACTTTTCAAGTTACACCCTGAAATTGAAGAGGTCAGGGTAAGTGTGCAGTCTTTAAAACTCATAAATCTGTTCTGAGATTGTTTTTGGTGTAACAGGATCGTGCTTCCTTTCACTTTTGCTGTGAAAAAAATTCAACGATTATATAAAGGGAACTGTCCTGTTTCATTTTTTATTTTCGCAATAATTATATGTTTAAGATGTTAATTATATTTTTGTTTAACCTAAATGAAAAGATAATTTTGTCTATATATATATTGCTTGTTTTATCATTGTTTTATCTATTTTTAAGTTGAATAAGTTAAAAAAAAGCTAAATACCATTTGATTTTATATTAAGGTTTAATCTAATAATTAAAAAAAAAAAGATAAAATCAATTATTAATTAAATTCAAATAACCTTTATAACTATTTAAAGTTTAAAAACCAGTTGCTTTAATATAAATTTTAAATCATCTTAACATATAAAATGTAGCAAAAAAATTCAAGAAAAAAAAGTTACTTTTAAAATGTATAAATATATTTAACAATAACAGAAAGTGGTTAGCAGAAACACTTCTTCCAGAGGATATAGTTTTAGGCTTAACACACATATGTGAAAAAAATAAAAGCTTGTTTTCCTTAATTTCCTCTACATTTATATAGTCTCAGTCACCACAAAGGTAAGTGAGTGTAAAGGCTTTTAGTGGTAGACTGGGCCTCTATGGGTTGTTGATATTGCATTAATCATGCTCTTCTCCGACATGCCACAACCGTCTGTGTGGCATGTCAACTAGCATACATTTAAAGCAGCACCATGCTTGAGTTCTCTGCCTAACGCATCTGTAAATGTCATAAAACATCAATTATATCTGCCTGCTGCAAGAGGGTTCTTGACATTTCACGCTATTTTGAGTTCCAGGCAGAATCCATGACACCGGCTCCATTTTCTGTTTGTCTGCTGTACTGCAGCAGCCCTGTGGCTTAGTCTGCCTCTTTTTCTATACTTGTATCAATAAAACATATAAACAGATGGAAACCTTATCGAATTGGTTCATAAAATGTGCTCTTAGCCGTGCAGATGTAGAGAGCAAGATCAGATCAGCTGAGTATGAATCCAATTATCTGCCATAAATGTGGTTCTGTTCTGCTAAGACTTATTTTTTATTTATTTACATATATTTTTGCATTAATATTAGTGCATTGAAACAAATAACGTCCTATAGACTTGATTTAATTAAAGGAACACTTTAATTTGGTGCTGCTTAATACTCTAGTACACTCTACGTTTTATCTATGGCATGCATAGAAACTGGCAAATGAGAAGACCAGGAAAAAATAATCATAAACAATTTATACCAATGATTTTTCTTACCAAATCTGTTTGCTAATTAAGAGTATCTTTAAATATCTATTCTCATATAAATATTTTACATTATTTGGTCAGCGGTATGAGCGAGGAGTGGTTGAGGATTTGGCAGCCAAATGTAAAAATAAATAAAACAGATAACACCATGTTTTCACCAAAACAGCAAAATTGTATTTCACAACTGATAGCTTTTGTTCAGTGAATCAAACTGTACAAACATTACTGTACACTGCCTTCTGGTTTTATTTAAAGTTAGCTTATAGGTTCCTGTAATGCTTGTTTATTTGATACAGTGTTAAAATGAATGGAATTGTCTACATTCCCTTCACAATCAAATACATTTAAGGTTACCTTTTACAGTATATTCCATCTTTTGCCATTGATAAGTTGTTCCAGTGTTGGAAACAAGTCACAAGATTAATTACTTCTTCCCAATAGCTTGAAATCCAACAGCAGCAGACTATAAGAAGTATGTCAGGTCACCAAAGGGTCATTATGTGTACTTTCTGTTGTGATGCTTTATTCTTTACATCGGCAGGTCGTTTAAACAGAGAGCTAACCCAGCATTGGAGGAGTTTGCGATAATGCTTTTAGTCTGGAGCACACCTGTCCCTGCTGAGATATTTTACAATAGCTCAAATTCTCATTGTGTTGGTATTTTTATACTCTACAAACAGATATTTAACCTAGGCTAATTGGAAATTCGTTCCTCTACCTACATTTATTTGAAACTCCAAAAATGTCCAAATTGCTGCTGTTTCCATCAACTCCTTTTCACATAAAGTATAATTTGGAACGTATTTTCAATGAGCCTGAGTTGCAGATATTACATAGTACATTATAAATGTCTTAGTTTTCACTTTTGATCCATTTTTATCTGTCCTTTATGAAAGACTGGTTTCTTAAAAAAAATCTTACTGGCCCCAAACTTTTGAAGAGTTGTGTATAAAGTTGAATGAGGAAACGAGTTCAGCTAATCATATGTGGTGCTGTTTCTACAGCTCTGTGAAGCTGTTTTAAGTGGTTCATGATCATACAGGAATTACTGATTTAATTGGGAAACCAGCATTGTTATTTAACACAGAAAGTTGGCAAAAAGGTGTAAATCCATAATGAAGGTGCCCTGGTCAGCACAAAGAGACATTTAGCTTTAGTTACTATACTCCACAAAGGTCAAAATAAATGAGTCAGTAGTTAAAAATAATATCAGTAAATATAATACCAGTCACTCACATTCAGCATGATACTTTTCTGAGAATCTCTGCATTCTTAGAAAACAGTAGGTTACCTAATTATTATGAGAAGAATACATAGACTACATTTAGAATCAAAGCATTAAAGCACACAGAGATGACCTGCGCACACTAAATACAGTAAAAAAAAATAAAAAAAAAGAAAGAAAGAAAGAAACTGTTTAAAGGCTCTAAGGAGTATGTTTAGAAGTAAGCCCAGTAACATTACTGTTTCTGTTCTTCCTGTTCTATTCACTAGGGCTGGAAACTGACCCTTGACTGAATACCCCAACCGAATGACAGAAGAAGAAAGACACAGGGGGATGTGAGAGAGTGGCATAGAAAGGGTGATGAAGATGAAGAGGGAAAGCTAGGAAATGAGAAAGGGAAGACAGAATGTGAGAAGCAAAAGAAAAGAGTGAGTACTGGTCGTAAGGTGTAAGTGGGCCAGAGCGAGGGGCGGGAGGGAGCTTGAGTGACAGCTCTGTGATGGATTGTGGTCTGAATCACTGCTTATGCCCTCTTCACACTCACTCTAACTCACAGCGCTCTGACAGCCGTCCATCGCTCTCTTTGTAAACATACAGTCAGCCTTATATTCGAGGTCAGGACCAGGACTTCAGAGAACCGCAATCATTTGGCCCCTTTATTTCACTCGTTCTCTCTCTCTCTCTCTCTCTCTCTCTCTCTCTCACTCTCTTCCTCCTCTCTATTTCTTTGTTCGCCATTCATAATCTCTTTAATCATTTACAGCACACTAATATTGGAACACTAGCAGCACTGCAGTTAGTTTGAGAACTTTAATGTATATCTTACAATGAAATACGTTTGTGGACAACTTACTCATTACTGAAAAGTAAATATTAATATAAAATATGTATTATGATCGTACTCCAAACATAAAAAAAATCAATATAATTAATGAATTAGGAAACAGATTAAAATATCCCGACTCATTAATTTGAACACTAAAATAAATTTTTTGATCAATTTAACAAAAATGTAAAAAAAAACTTTCTTAAAATAAAATTATTATTAATTGTTCCAGAATTCCAAAATTATTTATATTATATTATTTTACATAATTATATATTATATAATTATATTTAATTCTATTACATTATATTATAAATCAATGTGTGTGTTTTTTTTAATTCACCTTTTTATTGAGGCTTTTCTTTATAAAGTAATTATGTCAGTACAGGCATGCACACGATTTCTAAATTAATATTAATACATAAATTAAAAACATGTTTGTCAAAGCTGTATTTAAGTCACAATAAATTAGTAGATCCAGACAGACAAACAAAAAAAGAAGAAAATTGCTTCATGTCACTGACCTGAGCTTTGTACACAAATTTTTTGTACTAAAACAAATGCCCCATATTCTATAATTTCTATAAATAAACCCTATTAAAGCTGTTTTTCCTCTTTAATATTATACACAACATAAAGATCAGCTGTATAATGAAGTCTTTTTTTTTTTTTCTTAGCTGCATTTTCAATTGTTTTTCAAACACAATTAAAGCCAGCACTCACTCTAATTATTTAGTACGGGCATGTCTTTACAATTTGATCATTTCTTTCACCATGGATTCTTCCCCATTAGCATATTTTCATTAACCTTGGAGAATGAATAATTTACAAGTCTCCGAAAGATGAGTTGTGCCGCTTTTGGGAGTGGATTTGCAAAAGCCAAGCTTTCTTATTTTGTCTGGTACAGTAAGACAGGCCTGGGAGATGACAGGAATAATTAGCAACTCTACCCACACACACAGAGGAGGAGGAGGCTGGAGGTGATGTGAGGTGCTGCAACCTGAAACCTGAGCTGATGGGAGACTCCCTGACCCCCCTAGGCTCTCCGAAGAAGCGCAAGGTGGGGTGAAGGGGGGCTCCTCATTAGTACAGTACGGCTGGTACAGTGGGGATGTCAAGGCGTCCGTGTTACCTCATCAGACCCCAGGGCGCTTAAACTGGAAACAAAGGCTCCCAGAGACTGGGAGGGGCTGCACAAAATCATATGAGCAGAAGTGTGTTTTATATTTTGACCAACTGGACATTTACAGTCAGAGGAATGCTTCAGCAGCTAGATTGGGTTAAAAGGAGTGTGAAAACACATAAAAAACTCACTTTAGAGTGTTTACTCACTCCATGCCCTCCTTTGGGGTTCTCCCATGTGTGGAGGTGGAAAAAGAGAGAGAGATTGTTTCAGTACCCCTTAAGATGCAAAATTTCATGGCTTTAAAATCATTTAATGTTGCAGCTGTCACATCAGATTATTGATACGCATGGATTCGCTTTTATCCTCCCGTGCTTCGGGGTCTGCGCTATACAATGTCAATATATTTCTGCTGGGCAATTTATTACTTTTATTCCAGCCCTGTGTACATTTCAGCTGCTAAAAGAGAGAAAATAGCACACCATACATTAGTGTCATCCTTAATCAATCTTAAACGGAATCTATTTGAAGATAAAGCAGAAAACAGGAGCCATACAAAAGTAATGAACCTCCATGAGGCTTCCTGGGGAATACATCCAATCTTGTATTTTCTGAGAACCCCCATCTCCCTCCCACACCTTTATTAGCATGCATGGAGCACAGCAAGAGCTTCAACTCTAGGGAGGAGCTCCAAAATTCATTTTCTTTTTTCTTTCTTTTCGTTTTTGTTTGATGAAGCTCACGGTGGAATAAAAACAACTAAAAGTCTCTTTCAATCTGACCGGCGGCACTAGCAGAGGTGCAGCTGAATATTAAAGTTTCGAAAGGAGCAAACATCCTCTCTTAGGTTTTCATGGCAACACATGAAAAGTAGTTTAGACTTTGCTTTGATTTATTGCATAATTTCACATGAAACGAACCAATTTTAAATGAAATTAGGCAATAAACACAACACAATTCGGTTCTCCAAATTTCCACGTCCTGCTACAAAGTGCTATTTTCTAAATGGTTTCATTCTGTATATGCAAATGAGGCTGGTAATTAACAGTGCAAGTGTCAGAGACTTGGCAGTGTGATGTGATCTATTATGCTCTCCACACAGAAAAAGATTATGAATTCATAAATAACATCACACACAAGGTAATTAGTCTATAGCAGAGAAACCAGCAAAAAAATAAATAAATAAATAAACGGGGCAGATAAACATCATCAGTGCAGTAATTGCATTTTGAGTCCCATTTTCTATTAGGATCTCTCCAGTGTGCCTTTTAGCTTTCCAGAATTACAGTGTGCCCGAATAAATATTGTATAACACTTCTAGCTGTCTAATGTGGTCGTCTGTGGTGAGATTGCATCATCCACACAGGTGCATAATGTGATTATGTGACTGTGTTTAGTTAGATGCTAAAATACTGGGATTATAAAACAGCACTGGAATATTGTTTGTAAACTGCAACATTGTTTTGGTGCTGAAAAATAACAAAGCATAGAGAAGCAGTTCAGATTGAGGGGATTTGAGTGAGCCTCTTAGCATAATGTTAACAGGCCTAATGATGGAAGTTTACATCATGATCCATACAGATAATAGAAGAATGAGTCATCCACTTCTCAGACTCCAGCGCCCGTCTGTGGCTTCATATTCCACCAGGATGTGTTCGGCTAAACTAATCTCTGAGGACTTTACAAGATGCTTTTATCCTCATCTACAGCTGAAGACGGCATATACTGCCTTCAAGCGTATGCTGGAAGCTCCTATGACCGAGTTGGGCAGATGTTATTACGACACACACGGGTCTAAAATAAATATGAAAGTGGCCAAAATAAAAACAAAATCACACTGCATGTTATGTTGTTCCTATGCATAAGCACTTTAGGACAACTTCTATTATTCATTTATGAGTAACTTTTGAATTAGTAACATTTTATAAAAACATTCAGTTTGTTAATGCGTTAAGTATCATGAAATAACCATAAACAACTATTTTTCCAGCAATTGTTAGTTTTCATTTATAAAGATACTATTTTACATTGCTAACACATGCTTATATATATATATGTGTGTGTGTGTTTGTGTGTGTAGTTGTCACACCGTCACACTCACCTGTTCCCGGATCAGCAGACACCGAAACCACTCCAGCACCCGTAATCAGATCACTCTCACCTGATTACTGACAGCTGTGCGTCATCAAGCCACACCGGTTAAAGGGAGAGCTCTGCCAAGCATTCAATGGCT
>JAUCMU010000043.1:11068370-11089221 GCA_032275025.1 Enteromius treurensis
CAACGGCGCCAGTGCGCTCACCACACACCAGCTACAGGTGGAGAGGAGAGAGAGATACAGCCAATCAATGGATGGGGGTTATTGGGAGGCCATGATAGAAAAGGGACAGTGGGAATTTGGCCAGGACACCGGGGTTACACCACTACTCTTTACGATGAGTTTAATGGGATTTTTAATGACCACATAGAGTCAGGACCTCGGTTTAACGTGTTATCCGAAAGACGGTACTCTATTGACAGTATAGTGTCCCCGTCACTATACTGGGGCATTAGGACCCACACAGACTACAGGGTGAGCACCCCCTGCTGGCCTCTCTAACACCTCTACTAACAGCAACATAGTTATCCCAGGAGGTCTCCAATCCAGGTACTGACCAGGCTCAACCCTGCTTAGCTTCAGTGGGCAACCAGGCTTGGGCTGCAGGGTGATATGGCTTGGAGTCCTTAAGATTATTTTAATTATCTTTATTATTATTATTATCTTTATCTAAATACATTTTATTTTAAATTGAAATAATATCTCACAATATTAATTTATTTCTGTATTTTTAAGAAACGCCTTTAAAAATCGTACTGATCCTTAACTTGAGCTATATTGTGTGTGTGTGTGTGTGTGTGTGTGTGTGTGTGTGTGTATGTGAATGTGTTTCATGTTATGCATGTTCTACCTCTGCACACTGGACAGCAGGAGTTCGGAGGAGCTGGAGTGGGATCTGCACAGGTCAACGGTGGGCATCTTTCCTGATGACATCTCACGTTACCATTCTCACAAAACAAAAAAAACACTATAATGTTACTTAAGAATCGATGACCTCAGTGATGTCAGACCTAGCATGACCAGCTTTGATGTGTCAAGTACATCTAAAACGAGATTTTGCACAGATACGTAATTTACTAAAAATTGTGTTGTGTCATATTTGTGAAAAAAATAAATAAACAAAAATGTTATTTAATTTTAAGTCAACATTTTATTTCATGCAAAATATACTTATATACTTATATTTTATAAATACATTTAAACATGTCAACTTTTAACAAAGACATTTTTATCAACAGTATGTCTTCAATTAAAGTAAAAAAAAAAAAATTTGACCGAAAAAGAAAATAAAAAAACACTAATTGATTATGAACGCTTGAAACTGTGTGTGTTTCACCTTGCATAAACACTGGATGCACGGACCTGTACCGGGAGGCCTGAACTCTTCTCCATTTTCATAAACCCTTCCTTCATGTTCACAAGCTGCAACACAATAATAACACATTAGTTTGCGTCTTAAATCCGGGACAGCTCTGTGTCTTTTTTTTTTAAATAATGTTGCATGTTAGAGACAGAAAGATATGTACAAAAAGAAAGATATTAGCATGCTTATTTACTGTTGCAAGTCGGACAGCACTGGTCATGTGGTTTTGTTGGGTGCGTGCAACTCGTGGACGGACATGAAGATATTGCAGATTCACACGACACTTGTCCACCCTGCATAGTAAGACATATCCATACATATGCACCCACAAAAATATTCACATGATCATATTATAGTAAACACATTAGTGAACACTCACCGAGCAATAACATCTTAAGCACGGGTCCTGTCTAAGCACAAAAGTTTGACCGTCTATGTATGCCTCGCCCTCATAAGTGCACTCCTCACATCTGAACACCAACACATAGAACTGATTAATGAAGTCAAATACAGAGTGTTACACCTCTGTCTCATTCACTCTTGTAGCTAATACCGTGCACAACATTCTCCTGGTCTCCTAACTGGATTGTGACAGGGTGTCGGTGGGCAGGGAGGGTACTGCACGCAATTAATATTTCCATTCTGAAAAAAAGAAAATATTAATTAATTAATAAGTATTTGCCGCTTTTGTTTAAAGCAATTTACACTGCATTCAGAGTGAAACATTTAGCAGTTCATGCATTCTCTGGAAAATAATAAATAAAATAAAATAAAATAAAATAAAATAAAATAAAATAAAATAAAATAAAATTAAATTAAATCAAATAAATTACATATTAATGGCAAAGATACAAACACTAAACATTTTTAAAATTGTAATTTCTAACTTTTATTAATAAAAAAATGAATGAAGCAGTAAATAAAATGTTTTGAAAAACATTAAATCTAAATGTATAAATAATATTAATTAATACAATGTACACATCATTTACAATCCAGCGGTTTCTGAACAAAAATATTGTATACTGAATAAAATAAATGATAAAATATGATCAAATAAAAAGTAAGTGGAAATGATAAACAAACAAAAGTTACAAAGTAGACTTTTACGCAACTTACTTCACATTTACACGTGGGATCACATGGGGGTCCTGGCGGCAGACTCATCCCGTTCGTGATATCTATTCCATTCAAACTGCAACCTGTGAGAAATAAACGGATCAAATTAATTTCAAATATAAGTAGACATTTACCAGACACTTCTCTCCAAAGCCTGTAAATTCTTTACAACCTATCATGGCATTGCTGAACTGAAAAGTAAACTGACTTGATTATATGTTTTAAACAGTTTTAACGTATGATACTTAAATGGACACACCATCACAGACAGGACAGCAGGATCCAGGAGGAGGAGATGCTGGGTTCTTACACTGGATATTACAGCGCTCACTCTCACACTGAACCAGACCCTCCTATAGACAGAGAGAAAGAGATTATATATCAAGAATAAAACACAGGTGAGCCAAAAACAGCTCTCTAACAGGTGAAGCCCCACCGTGCATGTACAGGTCGTGCAGGGGTCATTAGAAAGCCTCCACTGAGAGCCGTGCTGGTGTCTCACATTGTCCTGGACACAACCTTCACATCACAGGGAAAAGTCTATTTTGAGCTTCTAAAGACAATCTTATCTTTGGTCACTTGTCATTAAAACGTCCATCAGACTTACTTCGACACCTGGGACAGCACTGCCCTCCCACAGTCTCCACCGAATTACAGCCAATATAAGGACACGTCTCAGTGTTACAGACTACATTCCCTGACTAAAAGACAAATTTCAACAAATGACTAAAAAACCCTTTTTGTATGGGTGGGCAACTATAAGGGCAAAGCATTGCAAGTACATGAAATACTTAAAACAAAACAAAGAAATCTATAAATACTACAATAGTATACTAAAATAACACTTGTTGTTTAATAAAATAAATAAAAAAATATGCATGTAGTGTGTAACACAGCTGTAAGTTAATATAAACATATTGTACTGTAAATGTACGATGTTTAACTGTAAGCTTGTGTTGACTCTCAACAGAGAAGCACACTGGGATATGTCAGCCTTACATTGCACACACAGCGCTTGCAGGGGTCATGGGAGGCTTGAACAGTGACGCCGTCTGGAATAACCTGCCCCTCGAAGTTACAGCGGGAACAGTCTTTGCAGCAGGAGCCGAACGGTGGCTTCACACCATCCTGACACGTCTGAGGACAGTGCTGCACATCAACACACTCCTGAATCCCTCCCTGAGCAGCAAAACACAACACGTGCAAACAAGTGAAGTCGCCGCAGTCACTGACTCCTTATAAGGACCTGTATGTGTGTAAGTGAGAGAGACGAAGCACCTGACAGGAACAGGTCTGGCAGCCATCGATGGAACTGAAGGAGCCGCTGTACGGACGACCGTCTATGTCACACGCTGCGAAGGACACGATAAAACACACAACTTACACTGTGAACTGAGTCACAAACGTGTGATAGAGGTCAAATGTGCTTGTGATTGTACTGGAGCAGGTGGGACAGCACTCTCCAGGTCTTCTGTAGGGGGTTGGACACGTGGTGGGCGAACACTGCATGGGGTCACATGCCACCTGACCGTTCTGCACATGAGGATGTTAACATGATAAAAGTGGTTTGGTTGAGTTGAGTTCAACTCTTAGGCATTTTAGTTCATTGACCTACTAATTATAGTTGGAGGTTTTATTTTTAGGTTGTCTGCCTTCACTTTAGCATTATAGATGGCCAAAATACTCAAAATTAAATAATTAAATAAACATTGAATACATAATAAAATAAAGAAACACATAAATAAATGCAGAAATGTATCAATATTTATTCATTTAAGTATTTATTTGTTTGGAGAGAAGGGAAGTAAATGTTTCTAGTGTATATAATATTAGACCTATAGGTTTCTTAATGTTTGTTTTATCTATCTGTATGTATTTCTGTTAAATAAACAAATGAAGGAATTAACAAGTAAATTAATGAAATAATTAATAAATACAAATTATTAAATAAATAAATATATATTCTTTCCCATGTGTTTTATTATGTATTTAATAATTTATTTATATATTTCAATATTTATTTAATTATTTAATTTTGAGTAATTTGGCTCTCCATGTAGCATTAGTTAAAGGTTAAATATTTCATAATATATAATTTTTTATACCATTATATTACATAATATTGTTATATAATATAATATAATAAGTGCTGTCAAATGATTGCTTTTGTTTACATATGTGTGTACTGTGTATATTTATTGAATGTATATATAAATACAAACACATGCATGTATATATTTAAGAAGAATAAGCCATTTTTATAAAATACATTTATTTCTATATAAAATAAAATATTATATAAATATATACATGTATTTACATGTAAATAGTTTAAAATACAAATACTGTATGTGTGCATTTATATACGCATAATAAATAAACACAGTACACATAGATATATCATGTAAACAAAAAGGTTTTGGGGTACAGTTATTTTTTTTGTTTTATTTTTTGTTTTATTTCAATTTCAGACACACACACACATACACACACACAGACAGACAGACAGTAGACTCACAGAGCATCTGCACATCAGGCAAGAGTTTGATCTCGACACAAACTCCTTTCCGTTCTCATAGATTTCACCCTCATGTTCACATCCTAAGACACAGAAGAAAAACAAATAAACCTTTTAGGTTTAGACAAGAGAGGACACTTTTATGTTACTCATTTCTGAGCACTTTTGCTTAACCCAAGTGAACTGAACTATGCATAAAGATACCTGCTGTGTTATACATAAGTTAGTACAGCTTCTTCCCTCGGAGTCATGCCTCGGCATAAGTGCTCTATCCTCCGTGCCGCAACAGAAAACTAGTGGTCGATATTTGGTATTTTTTCAATATCTGCATCGGCTGATAAATGCTTCTGTTTGGCGATATGTTATTTTGACGCTGCTGAGAAAGGAAGTGCCCGCAGTGCTCACATTCTCCCTCATGTTCACCGCTATCATTCAGGCTATATCCGAAATTGCCCTCTAATCCCCATAACGCAGTGTGAGAGTCCCAAATGAATTCCCACGTTTTGCAACACTATAACTTAAAGAACTGATTCTACATTATTGGACTTGAGGGCTTATCCTGTTTCCTTGTGAAAGATTTGTGAACTTCGCCTCCTTAGTGTGTGTTTTCTCCTGACTTCACTGTTTGCTCTGGATGCTGTGGATGTGTGTGAAGGGTACTTCCAAAGTGCATAATACGTTTTTTCTCTGGTACAACGATTCTATTTTGACGGACATAAGCACAGTGTAGGTATGTGTGTAGAGATGCATTGTGGGTACTTGTTTGGCAGACAGGGCAGCACGTTGTCTGAGGAGCAGGTGGTTGCTCACAGGACTGTGATGGACATGGATTCACATTACACTCTACTCTGCCACGCTAGAAGATCAAAACACACACAACCATGTCAAAGTTCCACAAGACACGTCAGCAGAAGGGAAGGGTACAGTATTGGAAAAGAACAAAGACCAAATCTCTTAGATTTCATACTTCACATGCACAATGGTTGCAGTCGTCTGGGCTGAAGACATCACCATTGCTATAGATATCGCCATGAAAGCTGCATTCTGTAATCAGAGACATGCACAACCCCTATAGACAAAATCTGAGATAAGCGATACAGATAAACCACAGCAGGTAAAAGTGTGTGTGTGTGTGAGTGTATGCAAGTCTATTTCCTGCCCGCATCAGATCCAATCTTATCTACAATATGAACTATTGTAGATAAGATGTCTGAGAGTATTCATGAGTGTCTACAAGAAATCTTCACAGCATTCTCATGTACTGTGGGGTCAGTGAGGTCAACGGGATTCCAAAATTCATTCTACTTTTTTAATATTAATAATATTTTTGCTATGTCATAGGACAATTTTTATTTGTCAACTACCCCTATATACATAGATATAGATATATATCTATCATAATTTATTTAGAAATATGTATAAAATTTAAGTAAGATTACGATTTCAGTAAACAAGAGAGATTGCAGAATACATTAATAATTCCATAAATTTTTTATGCTAATGGTACTTATAACTATATTTTAGGATGTAGCCTATTCTTGTAAGCATTACAAAAAGCTTGTGCTGGTGTAGAACTTTGTTTATCTTAATTTAGATGTTAAATCCATGTACGAGATACATATGTGAGAAAAAATGCCACATATAGGCTATATCTTGCAGATGTGAATCAGCAGAAGATGTGAAAGCACTCTGTTTGATAACTGGTTTGCTGATTAAAGCTTTGAAGTTTAAAGAGCATGCTGTCATTAATAACTGCGTGTTTTGATACTGATGTAATGGCTGTTAGATTACTCACCACTCGTGCGGTCGCACTGAACTTGCCCATGGGTGCAGTAACAGACGGTGCGGCTGTCAGGAGCCCAGCGCGACCCCTCATCCATCTCACGTCCCTCCCACACACACTTCCGCTTCGAACACTCACACGTTTCCAGGTACTCAACTCTCGCCTGCAGGGCCGTGTTCTGGATACACACGGAGAGTTGTTAAAACGTGTGTATAAAATCACTCGGTTAAATACTTATCCAGCTAAACATAGTGATCTAAAACTCGTTTCGTGAGGACGGGACGAAGGCTCTACCCCCTACTTACAATCTCCGCCTTCTCATTTCCCAATTATCCCACCTTCCTATCAGATCCCTCAACTCTCCCTATAAAATAGCCAGATCTGCTCCCTTGCCTAATCTCGATCTTTGTATCCCTCCTCCTCCCCCTTCTCCACCCTTCTCTAAGGGGGGGGGGCTCTCAGGGTTAGGAATTGGCTGTCCGCCTCTTCCCTCTCCCGAGCCCTTAGGGTTATTCACCCTAGGGCTCGGCAGCCCTTCTAACCCTGAGTTTCTCCTCCTTTAGCAGCACGCCAAATCTGCTTCGCTTTAATCGAGCCGACAAGCCCGAACTCGTGAAATATATTAAACAATAAATAGTTGTTTTAAATTGTAATATATATTTAAGGTTTTGCTGTATAAAATAAATGCAACCTTGTCGAGCATAATGCTTCTTTAAAAAACATTGAAAAATATTATCAATCCCAAACTTTTAAAGGTCAACATAAAGAGTTTAAAGTTTTAGTCAATATTGCAATAAAAGGCAGAGATGTAGCTTAAATATAATAAAAGAAAAACTTGAAACATGAATCTGTTTTGCTTCTAAAAAACTTCTACAAGAAAGATAAAGTGGTCTTTTCGTACCACAATGGATCTAAATGTGAGTTTGATAGTATTTAACACTAATAGCACTAAATAGCAGTGTGGAAAGAAAAAACTTATATTTGAAATAACATACCAAAATGAATCATTCAAAGTAAGTATATTTCTTTTACACTGAATGCTAACTGTGTCCAAAGCCATAAAGGGGTTTTCTGAGATACAGGAACTACAAAACAGCAATCAGTGTTTCAGATTTCAGTCCTAGTACAGTATATATTTGTATATTGCAAGTTTGAAATCAGGATGCATCCATCTCAAATTTCCTCCATTTCTCAAATATCACTATGAGGGGACATCTGTGAGTGAGGAGAAACATTTAATATGTGGCTGTCTTTCCCATTTGCTGTGTAAAGTTTAATGAGAGGCTCTAGGGTTGGCACCACATGAATTATGTATACATTATTCTATTTTAAAGCCCACACCAGGCATCTATCTTTTGGATGGACCGGAACCAATGTGATGGACTGGTTGAAAATGAAAGGCCCGGGGCAGATGCGCTAGAGACATCACACAGAAACACATTACCAGGAAAGTGAACCTATGTGTGTGTGTGCGTGTTTATGTTGCTAAGTCCCAAGAGAACTTTATATTAAAAATAATGTATAGGAACAAGGGTTCATCCCTCAGGACCTACCAGAGGAAATACAGAGATGAGACAGCAGAAAAAACAGAGGGAGAAGAAACCTGTATGCACTGAGCTGCAAAAGAAAGCAGAACCTGAGAATAAGAACCTGAAGTAGGGATGGATGAATCTTGAAGTATCAGTACTTCAAATACTGATAAATCTATGCTGCCATTGCTTAATCTAAAGTTACATATCTTAAGTTTAAAAAAGAAATCTGTAAGGTTTTTAATATTTTGGTTACACTTTATGTTGGGGCCATAGTCAAAATTATATTAAAATCAAGAGACGAACAATGAAGTACCAAATTAAAACCAAATATTATTACAAGATAATGCATATACCTACAATATTAATAATGCTTAGTTTGATATTGGCTAAACTCAACTGTATCTTTAAATGTAACAATAACAGTGGAAATGTAATCTAATACACTGCCCTCCAAAACACCCCTGGCAAATCGTGGTTTTGGATGATATCAGCATAAATCCTTACAATTTCTTGGTGCAAATACTTTACATTAAAGAATCTTGACATTATCATTGAAGACTTCACAAAAGATTTCACAATATTACATTTTTTCTGTATTTTCTGATCAAAATGCAGCCTTAAGAGACATCATAAGAGACATCTTAAGAGACATGAGCAGAAGAGACATCTTTAAAAAAACACGGCAGTGTATATATTTGTTTTTTTTTAGTTAATATTTATATTTACAAAAAAGCTTTCTAATGTTACATTTCTATAACTACCCATTAAAAAGTATCACATTGGCCTTGATAGTACTTTGTGTCGGACTGAGGCTATAAGAGGGAAGGAAAAAGCTGTAATGAAGCGTTCTGATAACGTGTTTCTCTCTGCACAGATGGGTTCAGCTGGAGTCTGCTTCGCCTGGGGGAACCTCGATGGGCACAAACCCTAAATCACATATGTCCCCTCAGGCGCATCTCTGCTGTTTGCCTGCAAACACCGCAGAATCTAGAAATTCTGAATAAGGACTTGAATAATATTCTCTCTCAAACACAGACGAATACCACATCAGGACTATTCCCTCATGCAGGAACTTAATTCCTTAGTTTATTCAATACCAACACAAGATCAATAATTTTAAGGCATAAATGCCAAGGTCAATGGCTAGGGGACACAGGGTCCTCCTGGTTGTCATAGAGACCTGCCTCGGTCTCCATAGTGAGCTGCCCCTGTCTTAACTGACCTCCTGTGGCTCATCAATTTAGTGACCCAAAGACATGACTCAGATTGTCTATTAGTCGATCAGTTCTGTGCAATCAATAACATTGCCACGGCTGGACTCTTCTTCATTTAATCAAAGACCAAGACAATTCTACCACTGCCATTTGTGAATGATACTGCTCGTTACATATGTCTCTGCACCAAGGATGGGCTGAGCTGAGCGTTGTTGGGACTTTTCCCAGTGGGACAGTTGATCTCTGGGACAGCTGCCGAAACCAAATCCAGACACAAAATAAAAGATTTAAAAGGAAGAATAATGCTCCCCCTTTATATTAGGTGTCCTTAACTACTATGTGCTTTTTAAATTTAAATGAATCATTTTATACAATGCAATTATTGGGTACATGTACACATCTGTAAAAAAAAAAAAATAATAATAATAATAATAATAATAAATAAAAATCTATCTACACTATACTGTTGTTTGGAGTTGGTTCTTTTCCACAAGTCTGCATTTATGTATTTGAAAATACGGTAAAAGAGAAGTATTGTGAAATATTAATAAAAAAAATAGCACAACTTTAATATATTTTAAAGTATTATTTAATATTTAAAAGGAGCAGAACAAAATGTAGTAACGTCCTAACCACTGATCTATATAAAGTTGTCGCTTTTTAGGAACTTGAGTTGCGTCGAGCAGACGCTATGGGGAACAAGCCCTGCCTAGTGTGTGTGCCTACTCACCAAGCACCACAGCACGGGGCGTGACCCGCAAGTCCAAATCATCAAACCGAATAAAAGTGTGAGGGGTAGACCATCCCACAGCCGCACAGATTCACTCCAAGGAAACTCCTGTCTGGAGGGCCTTGGAAGCCGCCACCCCACGTGTCGAGTGAGCTGACCTGACATGCTGCCGAGTATCCCTTCCCAAGGGACGGAGCCTACAAGGACGATGCCGAGGCGGGGGACAGATAGCCCCGCGAGCGTCTATTCAATCCGCGGCATCTCCCTGTACCCGTGCTCTTTCAAGCCACACACACCTCCATAAAAATCGGTGGACATGTGAAAGAGCCGGGCTGAATAAGGTTTATTCCACGATCTCGCGACCTCAGAGTGGAGATCGGGAAAAAACGTAAGGCTCCACTTTGAAGGTGGTGGCCGAGCCTGCAGATAACGTTCGTCATGCTTGCTATTGTGGGGCTCGGTTTTGATTTCATCCGGCCATTCCAACCTCAGTTTGGCAACGGCATGGGTCACCACCTCCAATAGGTCCTGGTACTGGAGTGATGAGGAAGCCGCGACTTCCTGAGCACTGTACATCTCCTCATCCGCAGTTGAGGAGAGCAACAGCGCTCCGCCGCCTTGAGAGCATGAAGTAACCGCACCGCATGCTCCCTCGCTCTCGTGGGCAGCTGCGGACCTCACTGAGGAGGGCGGAGAGAGGGACTCATTCGTCTCCGAATCCTCCATATGGGCGAGGTCCCGCTGCGTTCTCCATCAGCGCTTTCGCTTTCGCCATCGCCGCTGGGAACCGAAGCGAAGGCTCCCTTCTCAAAGAGAGCCCTCCAGGATTTCAGCATGCGCACCGCTAATTTCTCGCAGTGCGGGCAATCAGCTCCCTCAAGACGTCACCCGCCTATGACGTCTCACCATTTTACTGGTCTGATTCTATACACATTCAGAGCCGTCACGCTGACGGCATTTCCCATATCGTCTGCTGGACACAGCTCAAGTTTCTGAAAAGGAACTAATGCTGCGTTCTATTTATGACGTATTGACACAAGTTACAAATGGTTTTCAACAGTCACTTTGTTGTCTCGCTCAGTGTATACATGGTGTTAGTTAATCATTTACAATCAATATTGCCTTATATGAAAATTTGAGTGCAACCAGCAAAAGTTAGTCTGAAGCCCTGATATAGTAAAATTGCACTAAATTGCACTATATAAAGGTGCAACAACAAAGGCACTTCACATTGACCATGAATAGTGAAAACATGATTTTAACAGTGTAAACAAGCCAACCGTTTACCCCCTGTGAGTTCCAGTGTATCACATGACCATTTCATCTTGTGTGGCTGTGTCTAGAGCTGAGGTCAAAGGTCACATGAGAGGGGGATCTTTATAATAGCCATGAGGGAGTCCAAGATATGGAATAAGATGGAGGTTTCTCTCACAAAGGCCTAGTTTGTTTGTTTCATGATGGAAAGAAAGAAAGGATTTTGTCTATTTAAAACCATGACTGAATAGAAATATTTGCTCTGTGATTTACGAACACACAACTGCAATAACCACATGTGCAGCTTGATGACAAATGTTAGCTTGCAAAATGTAACAACCAGAAACAACTATAACACATTCACCATGATACTGCCTACCTATCAGACTAAGACAGCACAGGACAGGAAATTAGCTTGAGATAAAAAAATGTCACATGTGCACACATAAAATCAAGACAGAGACATGTTTTTATGAAGAATTTTAAAGTTCTACTAACAAACATGCCTATAGGGGCGCCTGCATTTCACTATACTCTGTAACATCAGAGCATAAACTAAATCAGATCAGGCTAAGCTGAGCTGGAGGAAAAGCCCAAAACCAAATAATCGAAACCCTCCAATCCAAGACTTTCAGCTCAATGACAAATAAAGATCACCAACAATGCTACTGGCCAGCAATCTATCTCATAAAAAAATCCCTTACAATACTTAAGTGAATGAAAGAAAAGGGGTACAAAAGTTTACAATCGCTTTTTAATTTACTGTTCCCTGATTATAGCATTACAGCCAAATGTTGCATAAAAAATTAATAAAATAAGACAAAATAAATCAATAATTTAATAGTAAATGAATAAACTAAAATGCAAATAAAAAATAATACATTTAAATAATGTAAATGTATATGTAATGAAAAACATAATAATTAAATAAAATAATTTACTATTATAAAAAAATACAAATATTAAACAAATAAATATAATACATTTTATATAAACAATTATAAAATATATAAAATATAAAAAATAACTACAATAAGTAATTTATTTAAGCAGCTACAAAATAAGTGCAAAAAAGTAGCGGCCTCTATTACCTTATTACTCTTAATACTCTTATGTCTTATTGACATTATCCACATGATTATTTATTATTAATGTACTTTGATTAATAATTATGCAATACAAGTTTAGTTTCTGACTTCATGGCTCAGTTAAAGGTATCTTTGTATGGTTCTATATATTTTATTTGCTCAATGCCTCTATTCGAAGCATACCATTCAAGTCTTTAGGTTCCTCCTTTTCCCAACCAGAAGCGACTTATCTATTATTACTTCCAGTGGTGTCATATGTTGCACCCCACCTTAAGCATACATACTTGCATTTCAAACACAGCACACCCGGCGAGCACTGGGAGTCTCAGATCGCTTTATGAGAGACGGTTAACCTTCCTCAGCCTGTGCCCGTGACAGCTGTCAGCTTTGAAAAGACACCAGCCTTTCATTTCACACAAGGGAGAGCCAGTGAGTGAGGACGGCCTCTCATTCCAGGCTTTCAGGTGGAGGACACTCCAGCAGCCTCTGCATTATATAAGAACAGAGTGGTTTCATATTAGCCCACTGACTTTGAGCGCTTGAACTGATGGAATATTAAACAAGGGAAAGAGAGACAGGGCAGGAAACATGTGTAGTTCTCTTCTTTAGACCTGCAGGTTTGAATTTGTACCCACAACACATGATGAGCCTTTTACTATCGTTCAACAAAGAAAAACTGTCTTACTTGATCAAATATAACATGCTCAAGAAAGAAAGAAAAGAAAGAAAAGAAAATGGCAGAACTTGAAAAATAATGATCAAGGATAAATCATTTACAGTATAATAAATACTGTGTAATTCCATTAAAATAAGAAGCGTAATTGCATTTGTTTTTTCTTTCTTTTCTTTTTTTGAAAATGCTAATGTCGACTTAGACTTAAGTATGAAATTCAATGTTAACCTATTTGACAATATGTTGAAAAAAAATATGATTTCCCTCTTTAAAACTGTTTGTACTTAAACATTTTATATTAAGTTTATTATCCATTTATATTATTATTACATTTTATATTAAGTTTATTATTATATAATATCTTTGAAAAGTTCTGTCTTAAAATATTATAAAATTGGATTTCTAACATTAAAGGGAGGGTAAGCGATTTCTGGAAGCCAATGTTGATGATTTAAAAATCACCAAAACAAACACACCCCTACCCCAAAAGGGTCTCGCCCCTTTTTTAATAGCTCCACCCCACACCACACATACATATGTAGGCTAAGTAACCCAGGCAACGATTAGCTCTTTGAAGCAAAGCAGAACACGAGCGGTGCAATAAATCTCCAACAGAAGTCATGATTTGCTGACAGCCAGTAAAGTCACCGGAAGTGTTCGATCCGCCATCTTTCTATTCCTTACCGGTGGAGAGTAGTCCATTGAGTCACAGGCAAACTGCTGACCCAATATCACCCAATTTTTACAACTTCAGATGTTATCTGCAAAATTGGTGGTCTTTTTGGGCAGGATAAGCGTATTTCTTTCATTTAGGTGGATGTGTCTGCCGACACAGACAACCGATTCAACATGAAATATAGCCTATTTCTTTATGTATGCAATTACATTCAACACGGAAGTACTAGTATCAGAAATTTATTTGAATATACAGTTAATTATATAATAGCCTCTGTTATTCTATGTTGTTCTAAAATGAAAAGCTTACCATGCATCATCTTCAAATAAAGCTTCATGTTCGTACTGTAGGCCTATGTAATTAGTTATTTCTCTGAATAAATTATGATGTGTATAATGTTTGTAATGTCCCCATAGAGCAATATCTATTACAGACCCTCTAAGATCACGCAAATTCACTAACATTATCATGAAAAATGAAAAAAAAAAGAAAAATCATTAACATTACATGAAAAATTGTATGTATGCTAAATTAATAATTTAACAAACATTTAACTAATTACTTGCTTCAATGCTGTTAACAAAATCATTGTTGAAACATTTGCAGTTAGCCTACACGAATAAAAGCAAAACTATAAGAAAATTTTAAATCAACAAACTATCCTTTTAACAATCGGAAGTAACGTTACTACCGGACCACACATACTAAACTGAGGACAACTTATAAAGGGAGGACAATGACGGATAATTAACATGACACCTAAATATGATTTTACACAATATTTCCCACTTCTTGCCTTATCGTTCCGCAGACATTTACCTCTTTTTTGTTGTTGTTGTTGTGTACAGTTAATCTTTCTGTCGCTCGGCTCGACTGTTCACTGAACCTAACCCATTACTGCTGATTGGCTACAGGTTTGTTTGGCTACTAGGCCCGGACTCATTTTTCCAAAGCATGTTTGAAAAATCGCTTACCCTGCCTTTAATGTAACTGATTTTAAGGATGTTTACTGAGATAAAAAAACAAATATGATCAGTGTTTAGTGTTAAACTAAATTTTTAGTTAGATTGTGATGTGTTGGAGATCCAATAAAGTCAACTTATTAGACATTCTAATCACAATCCGTTTAGAAATAACTTTCTATTTTGAGATTCTGGGAAATTCTTTCTCTCAAACACATTCTTTGTGCATTCTACGGCACCTCCCATATACTCATGTAAAGTTAATGTCTCAAACAT
The DNA here is from genome assembly GCA_032275025.1 of Enteromius treurensis. Taxonomy (NCBI): domain Eukaryota; kingdom Metazoa; phylum Chordata; class Actinopteri; order Cypriniformes; family Cyprinidae; genus Enteromius; species Enteromius treurensis. The sequence goes on from JAUCMU010000043.1 coordinate 11,083,376, forward strand.
TTCCAATTCAGCCACCAAAGACCTGTGCATTCGAAAGAGAAAACTCTCCTCTTCCTTCTTTTATTAAATTCTGCATGCATACATCTAATGCAACCTTCCCCCCTCTATCTGCGTCTCCTCCTCTCTGCGTTGTCCCGTGCCTGCTCACATATTCTTTTAATCTCTGCTTGGTGCTGTTATAATTGTTTTCTTTTCCTTTCATGATTCGTAACTAAGACCCAGAACGATTGCAACACAGATGAGTCCAGTGACAGCTTGCACTGAGATTGTCATCCAAACCTTGTACGACTGGCACCCTTGATGTGTCTGAGTTCAACACTGATGAAAGACCTGAAACATCAGAGTGATGTACAGTATGTCAGTGTGTCTTTGCCTGCCATCATAACAGTGGCATCAGGTAACTGTTACTGTTAATATATCCATAATCTTATCGATATATTGCATTCTTTTTGTCCCGCATGCAACAGTTCATACATCTCATGCACTCCACCATCAGGCCCTTGCTTCAGCACCACTGAAAGCAATTCTGCCGCCCCTCCCTATCGGGCCGCAGAGGGTTGAGAAGGTTACATGCAGATCCTCCACTGACGAACTTGAAAAGTATCTCGCCAGTCAGCGGAGGGTCTCCGTGTAACACGGCCTTAGAGTCGTGGCCTGTTCCATGGGTGTTCCCATATGTAACGTCGAAGTGATTCGACTGAAAGGGTAACGTTCCCTGAAAGAGGGAACGGAGACGTTACACTTTCTCCTGTCATGAGTCTTGGGTCGCGCTGACGCCGGCTCATTTCGTGCCCTCTTTTACTCACACAGTGATGAGGTGCACCTGAGCGCAATCAAATGCACGCCAATATTCATTGGCCTTTTGTAAAAAGCTCAAAGGCATTTGGTCTCTCTGAGTTCCCATGTGTAACGTCTCCGTTCCCTCCTTCAGGGAACGTGGGTTACATTCGTAACCTAGACGTTTTTTGAACTTTTGATTTTTGACATATATCTTTCAGTGTGTGTATGAGTACTTTTTGAACATATTGTACAAGATTAGAGAGCTCCTTTAATATAGAGTCATGTTGTGATTTAAATTTCATTTTAAATAGCACATAACATGATATTAACTCAGTTTTACAGTTTTACAACAAAAAAAAGAATACATATAAATATGTTATTAAAATAAACTATTGTTTGTTTTTTGTGTAATTCAGATTTTTAGATTTAAAGAAATAATGCAAGTGTATTCTTTCAAAAGAGGCCAGCAATACTAAAGGATCATAGACTGCAATTGGTTAATTTTCAGGCCTCGTGTGTAGGGTTTGTTCCCGCTGGATACAGGTTTTGCTTGCTGCACAGCTGTCATTCATTATGTCTATGAGGCCATTATGCACTAAAACACCTCTCTGCTTTCCTCTTATTTAATGCAGATTAAACATACAGACACTTGCGGGTGTCTGCTCAAATCCCCACGACAAAGCATGAATACCAAAGTCCATCCGGTTATGTGATGAATTCAGTCAGCGTGCAACCACCCAAACGCACTGCCTAAAATACATTCACACAGTAGTAACTGTCTTGAGAAGGCTTACCCGATTCCCAGCTAAGTCAAGTTGCTTAGACTGCCCCCTATTGGCTTTCATATTGAATTGCAACTCAAACTTGCTGGTTCTTCAGCAGATGGGGCTTCTGACAGACAGCTGCCAAGACAGGTAAGAGCATCTATTGAAAGCAGAAAACAAACAGGCAATTCAAACAATAGTCACTTGGTCACTTGGACAGCATGATAAAAACTGCAAATGAGTAGGAAAACAACATGTACATGAGGGTCTCTAATTCATCTAAATAAGTGTGCAAGTAAAATTACAAAATGTATCTTATATAAATCGACACCCGTATATTAACAAAATTAAACAGTGGCAACAATATCAATAGCTATAAGTCTTATTTTTTGGCTTTGCAATGGTATATACACTGTTCTATGGCATTACAACCTTATACCATCACTGCAACCCTTCAGAGAATCAAGGCGAGACGAGACGAGGGCCACTGGCAGGTGCGAGAAGTACAGAAACAAGCACCCACACGTACAAGGTGAGGGAGGGGTGTTTAATGGGACTCCTATTGAGGCAGAAGGGAACATCTGTGGTCATTAGACTGCATACAAAAGGAACCCCCCTTATTCAAACAGTCTTAGGGCCTCTTTGGACGCCCGAGCTCTGAAGCGTACCCTCCTAATTCAAGGCTTTCAGCAGCAATCATCATTAACATTTCAGTATGCGTGTGCGTTTTGTGTTCACCCCCAACCAGCATGCAGAAAGTGAAATAGGTGGCACGATTAAGAGTCTTTTAGTGATTTGGTGGTTCGTCAAGTGTATTAACTGATCATACATTATGCAAAGTGTGTGCCAGGATCTTTAATAACTGTGCTAAAATCACTTTTGGAAATTACATTTATACACAATTGCCTGAATTTATGTTCCTTATATTCATGAAAAGTTGTATGCCTAACGGTAAACAGTGCACATGTAAGATTTTTTTTGTCTTTGTTTGTTTATTTATTTGTTTATATATAAACATTAATATATATGTATATTTACTTGTATTGAATTTTCTTCTTTTATAACATTTATATAAAACAAAAAGCAACTGTGCAAATTTAGAACCCACCCCTGGTAGACTTAAAACAAATAATAATTATATATATGTAATATATATTTTTTTTTTAAGAAAAGTTGACACAACATTAGAAGCTGAATGCTATTAATTTACAGTTCTCACATTGGATCCATTTTTATGAGAAGTTAAGAGTTAGATAATGTCCAACAAATACACAGTCCATGTTCTTCTGTCAATTGTGTGAGGATTCCAATGGTTATTTATTGAAATGAAATTAAAGGAGGTTAGATGTCAAGAATGTGCAAAGCTTAATAATAATAATAATCACAGTAAAATGTCCTCTATCTATCTATCTATCTATCTATCTATCTATCTATCTATCTATCTATCTATCTATCTTTATGAGATATATAAAATGCAATATCCATTGCAATATAACTCTTCAATACCTCCCTGATTAAAAAGTCATAAAGTTACTGTTTATGTGATCCAAGTTTAAGCTGTAATCTAGGCTTGGCATAGAAAGAATAGCTTGTCTTTAAAGATTAAAAAAATAAGGCCCTGGCTCATAAGTATTTACTGTAACCACTGTATATCTCCTGTTTTTTCCATTAGGCTGTTGTGGGCTCAGGCTGTGGTACATTATAGATGGTGGATCATTCATATGGCTTATAAGTTATGACGTGTGCGAGACCATGACTGCACTCCCAGCCATCTTTTAAAACAGTCTAATGAAAAGAGATTAGCCTTATCAATATTTATCAGATGAGCCTTACCTCCCCCCCACATCAGAGAACAGTCATGTCTCACCTGACAGATTTAAACATCAAATATTATTATCTAATTTTAAAGATTGCATAAATATCATACAGCGAATAACACAGTGGCACTTCTAAGGACAATATGACATGAACAGTGACTTTATAACTTTTTTAATCAGGGAGGTATTGAAGAGTTATATTGCAGTGGTTATTGGATATTGTATATCTCATAAAGGTTCAAATATACACACTTTTGCATCACATTTACATGCCAGTAATGCTTTCCAGCAGTTAATGGCATTTTTTCCTGAAGCAGTTACATCCTTTCAGTGACAATCACTCTACATTTCAAGCAATGCCGAGCAGAGACGCTCCACATGCTGGGACTGATGATTGTCTCTTTTAAATTCATGTGTGGCCTTTCTCAAATCAAATTACCGCTTTGTGCCTGGGAAAACCGTAGCGACTTTCTGGGAACCGGTTGCAGGTTTGGTGCACCGCATAGCAAAAGAAATATGAACATGTCTCATATTAAATTCTAATATTTGTGAGCAGAGACTATTACAGTGGACAGCAGCTATGATCGCTGACACATGGATATTAGCCCTGTACGACATGCAAATGAGGCCGCAGACATTAGCCCATGCTTGAGGAGGCACAATCAGTTATTATCAGCTCAATCAAGCACAGAGCTTCAGCAGTTATAATGACCCACACGCCACCAGTCAAATGCAAAATGAGGCAGATTTTTAGCTTGCTGGAAGTAGAGGGCGGATGACTGAAATGTCTTTGTGTTCTTGTCTCCGTTCGGTTTTGTAGAACTTTTACTATTGTACAAAATCCAAGCCTGTTAAAATAATCATGATCTATTTATGGAGTGAGCGACTCAAAGGCATTTGTTTTAAAATACATACTGTATGTATGGCCATATATGGCCAACAAATACCCCATTATCCATTACTTTGCCATTGTGTGAAAAAAGTTGTGATTTGTTTTCCATACAGACACACAGCTTTTCATTTGACTGGACATTCACTGTGATATTTTTTGTCTGGACCCTCATTCTGACGGCACAGGATCCACTGGTGTGCAAGTGATGTAATGCTAAATTTCTCCAAATCTGTTCAGATGAACAAACAAGCTCATCAGAATGAGTACATTTTTAAACAAATTTTCAATTTCAGGTAAACTATTCTTTTTCACTATTTTCACACTTATATCATTTGTACTGAACATGTGGGTTGTGTCTGCTAAGATTATTCTACAGACAACTTTCATTGATTAAAACTTTTAGAAAGAATGACTAAACAACAGCTTAAAAAACAGAAATGAAGGAGATGTCCTTGCAGCCAGCTGTCTTTTCTTCAATGAAGACTTGAAACGGATAAAAAGTCTATGTTATTAGACGTCCCTCACATCTGTCAGTTTGGCTTCCCACATGCTCCTGTTATCTCTCAGTATGTTCTGACGGTGGCTTGTGCATGTCTGATGGCTTTTGAGAGCACCTCAATCATTCCTATGAAATTCATAACCAGGGGGGTGGACAAAAATTAAAAAAATGACGCATGAAAAAGCATTTTAACTTTGAATCAGCCAACAATATTACGCAGCTGCAAAATGAGTCATTATTTTCTAATTAGCAGTATGTAGCAGTGTCAGTTATAAAAGATGCTTAACAAGACACAGTTGTACAAGCATGTCATGAGAAAACTGCAGGTGTGCTGAGAAAAAAAAGGAAGGGAAGAAGCTTTTTAAAAAAGGCAGAATATGGCTTATCATTGACAAACTGTTTCAGCAAAATACATTATGGGTTATGAAAGGTTCATGTTTTGGTTTTGGGAGTCCCAAACAGCTGGCTGGAATGCATGCTAGGTCAAAAAACATTTTCATTTTCTTATAATATGCATTTATTTTTCTCTTATTTGATCAACGACTGCCAAACGATTATTTTAATGATTTGTATTTCCAAACCCCTCAAATGATTTCATTTTCATTCAGAACCCGCAAAAAGACCAACAAGTGGGCGGGCATTATGCTAATGTTTTACTCTGGCGTTATCATATGGTTTGGGACTCGTTTTAATGATTCAGGGTCGACTCTTTCTTTTGAGAGACAATAATTTTGTACACGGCGCACTTTCAAATTTTAAACTTCGCAGGATGTTTTTATTCACTTAGAGCTGCAAATGTATGCTTTTGAGATGTGTTTGTGATATTTTAGTGTGTGCAATTCTTGGATTGAATAAAGTAAAGTTGAAAAAAGGCAAAGCTTTGAATATGTGTGTAAGCATGTTCTGCTTTCGTAATTTATTGTAAAGAATATGAAGTTACTTACTAATCCTAAACCTTCAATGGTAGTTTATGTCTGATATCAACAGCAGTCACACAGAGATCAAGTGACATGTGATAATCCTTTGCAAAACTTAAATTCTGATATATATATATATATATATATATATATATATATATTATATTATATTTAAAT
>JAUCMU010000043.1:11117798-11131477 GCA_032275025.1 Enteromius treurensis
GATAATGTTCAGTGCTTTGTTACAATCTGTATTGTTAAAAGCGCTATATAAATAAAAGTGACTTGACTTGACTTGACATGTCTTGGGTATTCGATAGTCTTTGGTAAAATATGACGGGATTTTCAGTTTGGCATGAACCATCCCTTTAACATAAGTAACTTTTATAAAGGATGGTTGAAGCATGTCAGTGCATTAAAACTAGTATAAGATTAAGAGAAATCAAGTTAATACCATTTTTTAAATCTATTGAAAGCCTTTGGGGTCTCTGAGAAGAAACAGAACAAGTGGGGTAAGCTTTGAATTCCTTACATCCACAGGGACAAAACAGATGGAGGACAAAAACAAAGACAGGATAGAGAGAATAAATGAGTGCATGTGTTATTTATGTGAGCTGCTTGGAAATGCTGCTTATCCGCTTGCAATACTATAAAGGGGAATGTTGGTTCCAGAACACACTGAATAAGATTTGTTGGGCAGAGAGAGAGGGGGAGACACATGGAAGGGTTTAAATGCTAAATTGAGTTAGATAGGGAGCGGCCTGTCGGAGAATGCGTGCAGGATGATGAATTATATATGAAGTTAATCTCAGCATGTCTTGCAACCCTTGATGGCTGCCTGGGGGAAAAATAAGCAAAGTGTGGCGGCAGTGGACAAGCCTGACACATTCTCAGCCTCTCCGCTTCACACTCTGCATCCGCATCGCTGGCAGGCCAGGCGACGGCATCTAATGAACAAGGGCAGGGATGGATGGCCGACCTGCACACACTGTGGGAGACGACAAACCTGTGATATGCATCCGTGATGGCTTTGGGTAAAGCAGAGGAGTTTTGATCATGTGTGGTCTAGATCTGCCCTGACATGCTACACTTTAAAACACAAGCTTACACACACAGTGAAGTTTCTTTACTTTTGCAGTTCATGATTACTGCATAGGCATTTGTAAAAACTATTTTTCAATTTCCATGTAAAGAAAATACTGTAGAAACTATTTTCACTCAGAAATTGCTAGTAAATTGCACAAATAATTACAAAGAAACAGCAATAACATCTTTTTTAAATATACAGAGATAGGATTTTCTTGTAAAACACACACACTCCAATAATCTCCAGCGAGTTTTTCTGGACATTCAATTTCTATAAATATAAATAATGTAAATATTTTTATAATATATACAATTATTTAAAAGATTTGTAAATGTTTCTGGAATAAGTCTGTTACACTCAACAAGGCTGTACTTATTTGATAAAAAAAATGTAGAAATATTTATAATATAATGTAAAATAACAAATCTTCTTTTTAAAAAAAAATTATATGTATAATAAAATTGTACTTTTGATCAATCAAAATGCACTGCTAAATAATAGTATTAATGTCTTTAGTAAATAAATAAAATGTAAAAAATGTTAACTACATTACAAATAAAACAAAAATTCATAGAATATGTTTTTTAAGTAAATACTATTTTAGTTTTTCTACTTCAAAATTCCATGTTAAATTCAATGTGTTAATTGCCATGTCTTTGTAACTGTTTGTAAGATTTACAGCAATTTCTGAATAAAAATTGTTTCTACACCATGCACAAGATTTTAAAGTATAAAAAAAAAATAATAATAATAAAATCCCCTTACATTTGCAGGCTCATATAAAAATGCATTAAGCTTATGTCTGAAACCATTTCTTTCTGAGAATCAAAGAAGGAACTAGAAATACAAGCTTTCTGACCCGTGCAAAGTCACTGCACTCTTGACAGTATTTATAAAATAATGTCAGGAAGATCTTCCACATATTAATGACATCCAACTCTTTAATCAACAGCAGATATGCATACAGACCTGTGATTTACAGCAGTAAAACCTCAATGAGAGTGAAGGGCATCATCATGTGCACTCTGTGATATACCAGTGCACGCAAAACCGTGAAACATGGAGCCACGACAACACCATCCAAGTGTGTGTGTGAATTTATGACATTCCGTGATGACTGAACGCACCTTCTTCTCTCGTCGTCAATCAGTGAGTTTTATGAGTGATATCAGCAGACTGGCACTGTCACAGTAAATTGGCGGGTCAGCGCTCACAGAGCTGATGACTGCTGAAGGGGAGACAGCGCACCAAGGGCCGAGTATCCTGTGCTCTCGGCCCACAACAAAGAGAATCTCGTAAAAGTGTGGGAGGCGTGTGGTGTTGTTCAGGTGGAAAGTAGTAACTCAGCGTGGGCTGTCACTGGTAACCCAGAAGTGGTAGGGCAGCCATAAATCCACTTTGTTATAAACGAATAAATTAATGTGAAGAAGATGTGACATTTTCATTGAGGGAGGTTTCATTGGAGTGGACTGCGGTTATGTCTCTTTTACAGGGCAGAAGATTCCAGACCACATGTGAAATATAGGGAGTTACGAGATTTGGCTTTTTTATTAAGACTCTTTAGGAAAACAGAGTATGAAGATAATATAATTGTAAAATTTTTAACATCAGGGAGTCAAGTCACAATAGAAGTTAATAAAACTAAATAAGTTACAGTCAAAGCTATATTTAAAAAACTAAATGTATCATTGTACATCCCACATTAAATGTAGTAAGTAATTAAAGAACTCTGTAAGTCTGTATATCAATAATGATTTTTTTAACAGGTTTGCAATATAAACATTACTAAGTATTTAAATACTGGAAAAGGCTGAAGACCAAGGGTTAAGAAAATTAAATGGATGAAACATCTACAATACTTAAAATTAGTTAATAATTAATTATATTATATAAATAATACAGTTAAAAATGGCTAACTATATTACTGTTATATTTTATGGTAATATTTTTAAAAATAAATAAATACATTTGTTAATGTATTTTTTCAATATAAATATTTTTATCTAATTATTTAATGTAAAATTTAATCAGAATCTACTAAAATAGTATTTTCTTTTAAAATATGCTTCAAAAATCCAAAATAAAAATTGTACAATGTATATGTGGTCTTATAGTCAAAATGGTCAACATCAACAGCTCTTGACAAGTGTGGAGGTGACTCTCATGTCTGCTTCTCACTGTGCACTGCAAGCTGCGTCAATCAGTCATAAAGGAAGTTCAGTGCTTTTTAATCTTTTACAGACTCTTTTTGTTTATTTGTGAGTGGCAGTGGATGTGAAAGATGCGGTTGCGTATAGGACAGGTTGAGTATCATCAAAGCCAAGCTACTCAGAATCCTTAGAGGGCATATGCAAGAGATTTTCTGGCTCATGTCAAATGCAAGACTGAAATATTTCATATGTTTATTCCATGTGACATCAAGGCACTGGGGTGTAATCATATATCCTATATGTGATGTAATACTGACAGCATAAAACACAAAGCATAAACCATGTTTACCACAGCTGAAACTCAAATGTTAAAGGAATATTATGGGTTCAGTTAAAAGGATAGCTTGCCCCAAAATGAAAATCCTATCAATAATTATTCACTCTTAGTGCAACTGACACAGGAGAGAAGGAATTATTCTAGAAGAAATTAGACTAGTCCTTACTACATATCTGGGCCTGAACACGATGAAGGGTCAGAAAGCTCTTAATTCTTAATTTGTGTTCCGAAGATGAACAAAGGTCTTATGGGTTTGGAACGAGTTTTCATTATTGCGTGAAATATCCCTTTAAGCTCACTGAACAGTTTTTGTGTAATAAAACTGATTATACAAGGATAATTAGTTTCTGACTTTCCTTTCCTTTTCTTAAAAAAATCCTAGAAAAAAAAAATCAAATTTTCAGATTTTTTAGGAAAACGACAGAATATAAAAATAATTTAATCATCACCAATGTTCTAAAGGAAGTTTAAATTGTTCCTTTGAAATTTTTGAAACCCGAAATTTTCCTTTGAATGCCCATGAACACATTGATATCAGATGTTCGACTACAAACAGCCTCCACACATTAAAAAAATCAGAATAACCCAATGATAAAAAATCTGCACAGTACTTTACAACCACCAGTCCAAGTGTCAGTTTTTAAGGTATGGCTCCATTTGTGAATAATGTAGTCTGGCCTAAACAAGCACCTTGCATAATGCGAAACGTCAGAGATTACCCAGCCTTGTCGACATCAACATCCCGCTCCAAACAAACGAGAACAACGTCGCTCATGAGTACACGTTCTCCTCCTGTGGTACAGGGGAGCCCAACAGTGTAGCGAAGCGCGTTCGGCTGGCTGCTATAAGTCCTTTGTATCCCAGACTCTTAATGACTCCAGGAGGAGTGCGGTGAGTAATGAGCAACTGGGTGTTTGATGAACAGCAGGGTAATTCTGTAAGCCGCCGCATCGAGGCCCAGAGGAATTGAGAGCGAGGCACAGCTGAGGCTGTCGGCAGCCGCTGACAGGCCCTGAGGTTGATTAAAGTTGACCTTGATCGTGAAGTGAGGAAGAGGGAGAGAGAAAGAAAGGGAGAGAAGCATCACGTGTGGCTGTAACCCCAGCTGGCCGTCCGGCAATCACCAGAAAACAGCGGCTGTTGCGCCAGGAGTAATTGCAGTGGAAAAGACTAAAGGAAATCAATGAAGACCAATCGATAGCAATTTGATTTTTTTTATTGCTAATTTCTTTTGACGAAGGAGGGGGTGCGAGATTGATCAAGTGCATCCGTACTGTATCGGCAGACTTTGTTATTCATTGAGGAGAAATGCCCGGCTGACTGACTGATGAATCGGCTGAGATCATTAAGTGTGAATAAATGCTTGTGATGAACACAAAATGAGCTTGACGGTTAACCTTGATGTGGATTTGGCTTATGTAAGTTGGGGGGAAAAGAACTATTGCATCCTGTGAAGAGAAATAAAGTACTTTTGAAGGCCTAGATTCATTGATTAGGTCTAAAATCCCTAAATGCATTATTAGTATACACACAGTTCCGTCAAATCAATGCCACAAAATTTAAAACAACTTTAATTTTATTTAAAACTTTTTTTTTTTTTTTTTTTTTTAACAAAGATTTAAACAGATATACAGGGAAATGATAATTCACTGAATCAACAGGACAGTTTGCTTTTAATAATACATTTTTTCTTGAAATTAGAAACATATACCTAACAGGTCCAGAGCAGCTTTCCTGTTGTTGACGTGTGATATGTGCGATGTGTGAGGTAGCAGAAATCCATTGTCTCTATTTTCACTTCCTGATTGAGGAGCAAAGAAGAGGCCCTCTGGGTTGAACTTTTCTTTCCATAGCAATTTAGGATTAATTTACACTATCATTCAAAAGATATAAATAAAAGATATAAAGATATACATATTTTAATAGATTGCCTTTATTTATCAAAAATTCAAAAACAGCAATACTGTGAAATATAATTACTTTTTAAAATAACTGTTCTCTGTTACATATATTTTAAAATGTAATTTATTCCTGTAATGGCTGAATTTCCAGCAGCTGTTACTCCAGTGTTCAGTCTCACATGATCCTTCAGAAATCATTCTAGAATGTGACCCTGGACCACAAAATTTAAATAGCACATTTGTAGCAATAGCTAAAAATACATTGAATGGGTCAAAGTTATTGATGTTTTTCTGCCAATAATCATGAGGATATCAAGTAAAGATCATTTTCCATGAAGATATTTTTGAAAATATATAAAAACCTAATTTTTGATAGTTATATGCATTGCTTAGAACTTTATAATAATCTAATATTTAGATTTGTTTGCACCATCAGATTCAAGATTTTCATTGTTGTATCTCAGCCAAAACAAATCTGGCTCTGAATTATTTTGACTTCTTCTTTTTCACCTGGCTAACTTCTGCTAAGTGACAGATGAATTTGTGTCAGAATACTGTGGAGACTGATTGTTTAGCAGCACAGGTTATTCTGCCTCTGCCTCTCTGAGGTTGCTTTGAGTTAAAAGAGTTGCTCCCATTTTTCGTCATGGCATTTTCGGTCACACAACTCCTATCGTACTTCAGGCTGTGGCTGTTAAAAGATAAAATCATCTTACACAGTCCTTAATAACCACAAGCAAGCAATCAGAACCTGGAAAACATCTTTATCTCTTTGCTTTCTAATAATATCACTTAGATACCGTGTTATTTTCTTTGCACTGAAGAGTTCAGAGAGGCACCTAATCGACAAGCAGATCCACCTCAAGCGGCCCTCTTCGGGTACCTCTGCGGTCTTATCCGGAGATCTCTGGCGGTGGATGGGCTGCCCTCTGAAGAAAGGCCATTAATCAGTGTTACTTCAGCCCGCTGACACTCTCTCACTCACTCATTCAGTCTTGTACAGCCCGCTCCGTGCCCTCTTCTGCCTTTCTTCAACAATGAACGGACTCAATGAGCCTGTCAATCCCAGTTAAAGCCCAGCCCCCGCCCAAGAGTGTCACTTGCAAAGGTTTCCACAACCACCGAATTGACTTCTTTAAACCTCTTAGCTCAAAAACGGCTTTAATTTCCAGCATCTAAATTGTACTTGAGGATAAAATTTGAAAAAGGGGCCTCATTTCCTCAACGGCAGGTGTTTGAAATGCGATTTGGCCCAAGCAGGAGGGAGAGATGTTTGACCTCTGCTGCCACGCTGACTCTGGCTGCAGTCCCAGTAAAGTGGCACTGACACCGATGCTGATGGGCGGTTGAATATGTGAGTGAGTTTAATAGGAATCTCAACACCAGCAACACACCGTGTCAATCACGAGCCGGTATGAGGTGCATTTGGAGCCCTGACACAGGATGACATGTGTAAGGGAGTCAAATCCACTTCCCCAAGGTTACATTAAGAGCATTCATCATCACCAAAGGTCATCGTTTAATATATAGACTGCACCCCGGACAGCCACAATATGCACAACCATGACTTTGCAGGGTCCCTCAATGGATCCATCTTACAAACTGTCTTTTCAGTAGACCAAAAAATGTAAATGTCCAAACATCCATCAGAAAAAGCACTGATTTGCATTGCCTTTGGAAATATCAGTGCAGTCTGAGCGGAGCTGTAAAAAAAAAAAAAAGATTCACCGTATGACCCAAACAATGGTCTGTCTGATCTGGTTATGATGAGATGAATGATTTATGGTGGTCTCCACACCCCACATAAAATAAAAGAGTGTGAGAAATACTAAAAGCACGACTGAGAAAGACTCTGGCAAGGTTGAGAGGACTCCCTGTAAGTGCTGAATTAATTTATGACTCTATCTGAGCTTGAGCAGAGCTAAAATATTCGCTTTGCAGCGCTGATTTTCTTGCCTATTGTCTGAGGCGGCGTCTATGAGCCTGTGAATTAGCATCGGTGCTTAAAGGTGTTCACACACACACACACACACAAGGCCCGTTAGCAGGTATCTACCCCCCGATGAGTGGAGACAGGGAGTTTTGGAGACTTGTTTCTGCTGCTTGGCTGCTCTCGTCTCAGGCTTGGCTATGAACTCGAAGTCTGAGGAATCTGGGAGATTTGCAGACTACATCAAAAATAATTTACAGGATTTAAAGGCTTGCCATGTTCGCACACAAGTAAAACCTCAGTCTTGTCTGACAAATATGTAAGGGATAATGTACAGTCAGTTGGAAAGGATCAGAAAATGAATCCCTGAGGGATTTTTTTGTTTGTTAGTGACCAGTTGAATGTAAATTAGCCCTTAAATTATACAGCTACCTCCATCTAAAATATATATATAAATAAATAAATAAAAATCACATAAAACCTTGATTTGACTTCAAAATGTGTTTGTGTAAGCTACTAAGTCTAGTCCTTGAGAAAACAAAAAGAAAACAAGTTACGACAAAACACTGCAACAATATTAAAGTATGTATTATCAATCTGCTGTCCAACAAAACCTAAACTTACAGTGATCTTCAATTATGTTTAATGGTCATTAATTGTGTTTATAACCATTGATATTTTTAGTTCTCCGATTGCAAATTTCATTACAGTTGCTGCTGTGAGTTGCAAGATGGCGCTAATGAGCTATTTGAAATTGTGTTGGCATGAAAGAGATTGTGGATTGATACAAGAGTCATGAATGTATATGGCTTTGTATTTTGACCAATGACCAATAGTGATGGTAAAATGATACCGTATAGCATCACCGTTTGCTCAGTGCTGCAAACGACCAATCAGTAGGACGTATTCTAATAACTAAGCGTATTCACAGATTTTTTTATTTATGGAAAGAAATCTCCAAGGATGCATAAAATTGATCAAAAGCGACAGTGAAGACTTTTCATTGTTACAGATTCACATTCAGTTACAGATTATGTTCTTTTAAATGTTCTATTTGTCCAGAAATCATGAAAAAAAATACATCACAGATTTCACAAAAACATTAAGCAGCACAACTGTTTTCAACATTGATTATAGTAAGAAATGTTTCTTGAGCACCAAATCAGGATGATTTTTAATTCCTTATGAATTCTGAATGTTGTGACTGACAATTGGAGTAATAGTCGCTAAATATATTCAAAAATTAAACAGTCATTTTAATTTGCAATAATATTTCACAGTTAGTGTATTCTTGATCAAAGTCTTTGCATAACAGATTTCTGTCGGCTGTAAGCGTTATGATATTTACTATAAAAATAGAGCATAATATACCTTGACACTGATCAGATTTACTGTGTAAATACAATTTATGCATTCTGTATATCAAATCTATCAGATCTGAGTAAATAAGTGCAATTAACTTTGAACAGAAGTCTTAAATTCCTCTCTCTCTCTCTCTTTCCATGTCTTTTTTTCTACCTTACTTAACAAACACCACTTTAGGTTGTTCAGGCACTGATAAACTAAGCCGTTCCCCAGCGACTCGCCTTGGCATTGAATGAGTCTGGTTCCAATACATCCCCTGCCCAGCCAATCAATCACTGGCAAGCACTGCAAACTAATCATTTATTGATGGCACAGCACAGCCATGAATTTCTAATAGCATTCGTCTTATTTAACAGTCCAGATCAAACAGAGAAAATCCAAACATGCTGGAAGGGAAGGGTTAGAAAAAAATAGTTAATTCCTGAGCATATCCTTCTTTTTGGCAGCCAACCGACAGATATTGATGGAGAGGGCTGCTGAATAAGAGAGGAGGGCAAGGTGGAGGCAGAAAGGGAGTTTGTGTATGTGTGTGTGTGTTTGTGTGTGTGTGTAGGTATTAGGGAGCCGGTGCGCACATTACAAATCTGAATTTCATGGAGTTTTTCATATCAGATCAGGGCATCTAGGTGAAATGTTTCTCTCCCTCCGGGTGATGAGAAGTAGATTTATAGATTTACCTCTTTTTTTACCTCTTCATCAATGTGCACTGACTACGTGCACTAACAGAGCTTTAGGGTTTGGGGTGAAGCAATCCCATCGCTGCATGAGCGCAAAGAGCACTCAAGACATTAGTGTTTGTTAAAGAAACAATTCATTCAAAAATGAAAATTACCATAATTAACACACCCTGCCATTCCAGACCTGTATGCTTTAGAATAGAATTTACATTTACAGCCTGTTGGGGCCACTGGATCACACACCATGCTGCAGAGACGCAAACAGTGACAGACAGAAGAGAGGTCATGCTAAGACAGCAGACGCATACAAGTCTCACATTACCGGGGTCAGAAGAGGTTTGTTGGGCCTCTGTCGCCCCCTGCTGGTGAGCACCGGATGAACGGACCATCTGAGTAACTATGTGTGAACAACATACTTTATTTCTTTTGAGGAATTATATAATAATATTATGCATTGCACACCATAGGGATTATTTAGTCTTAAAATGCTTTTTCAACCTGCATATAAGGCATGTAACATGATTTTGAATCATTTGTGAACATAAAAATATCCCAATATTCAAAATATATTTTCAGACACACATTACTTCTCCTAAATATGTCCCATTTTCTCTCAGATTCTATTCAATAGGGAAAAAACTGTCATGCCTTTAAAATCTGCATTGTTTCTCTAAAACAGCAATGTAATAAACTATAAAAGAGTAAAAGAGACTTTTGTTTTTGTTTTAGACTGAGAAAAAACACAAGAAAATGTATTATTTTTTAGTAATATTTTAAAAGTGTTCATTTATATAATTTTAGCTTTCAGTTTAATGTTATAGTTTCAGTCATTTTCAGTAGTTTTACTTTTTAAATGTCTATTCAGTATAGACAAGTACACACACACACATAATATTATACTACATTATATTTTAAGTTTTAGTTACATCAAGTAACTAATAAAATGAGAAATTTCTGCATGGCAACTACATTTTATTTCAAGTGGCTGGTTTAATGATTTTAATTTTAGTTAACTACAATAACCCTGACTAGTCTTCAGTTCAAAGTCTTTCATTTCAATATATTTCTCATCAAATTCTTCCAACACAAAATTATCTTAGATATGATATCCATATTAGCCCTTTACACACAATAAGTGTCTCATTTGAGGCTTATTATTTTTCATGTTACTTATATTAAACATATTTGCTGAAACCTGTTTTAAAAGAATTGACAAAAACTTGATATACTCTGGACAAACAAATCTTTTTTTCGTCAAAACAGTCGGTGTGGAAAACCATGCTGTAATTTTTCATGATAATAGAGAGACGTAAGATATTTTACATTGACCTTTTCTCAAAGCTAAGTGCTGAGTGTGCAGCCCAGACCTCCCCCCACCTCCCGTCATTTAAGCTCAGTCCAACAAACACTTATCTTCCTCCACAGCAAAGAGCCCTGAGTGTGTGAGTGAGTGAGTGTTCATGTGTCTGCGTGAGTGAGCATAATATACTGTAATTAATCACAATGCAGCCTGTTTGACTCCAGAGAAATGAGAGATGTCTGGTGCTGTCTCCACATGTCAGGCTGTTCAAGGACATCTAGAACTATGGGCACAATATGCATATTCATTTCAGCTGTTTTCAAATCTGCTTGTTTTGGATATGTTGTTCGATACTGAAATCTTAGTTTATGTTATTTTTACTTATTGTTTGTAAAAATAATGACATCTCCTCTTACTCTGATTCAGATACACTTAAAATAAATGCCTCATTCATAAAACACAAACAGAATGCGCACAGCTCATAAACCCATTCTTAAGGTAATTTAATGCAACAGTTTGCATTCTAATGGTTTTCATTGAGATTCCTTCTCCGTGAATGAAAGCCAATGACTGTATATTATATGGCTGGGGCTTCACAACTGCACAGAAGGCCTGACCTGATAGCACATGACTCCTGCAGAATCTTTCTCCACCAAGCCGACACAATTTGTCCTGCTATGGACCGCTGCCTTAATCTGAGCAGAAACATGACAAAATGATTGGGGGAGAAAAAACAGCTCACTGGAAAATCTCTGCATCTGCAGAAGCTATCTGTGCAATTGCACGGAGTAAATGCCAGCCAGTTTGAAACATGTCATTGAATGTCAAAATCCCACCTTCTTTTTTCACCAAATGTTTCAAGGGATAAGCATGTAAAGGAAGAAACATCAAAAGAATGTGTCGGCTGCAACTTCTCATGTAAGTAGAGATAAGCTCTAATTCGTTTTTAGACTTATTTTTAAAAATCAAAGACCTGTTGAGGCATCTTCCTGTATCAGAAAAATGTCAGCAAAATATTTTAGAAAATACTTCCCATCAAAGAGGGACACACACAGCTTGAAAGAGGGACACATACACCGTTGTTCCTTTTATAATATATCACTTTAGTTGAACGTTTAAAGCATTAAAGATTATAAAAACACATATAAATACATATACTGCCCTTAAACGCCCAATACATTTTATTTTGTGATAATTTTGCACTGATAAGATACAACACTAACTACAAAAACACATTTTATTACATAAACAGTTACTATAAAGAAAATACCTACATTTTTGAAACATGACAAGATGATAAGGTGCTGATATCATCCAAAACCACACTTTGCCAGGTGTGTTTCCAAACTTTTGATGGGCAGTGTATAGATAGATATAGTATCTTCATAATTATTTTAAGCATGATATTAATAACGACAGTAATTATTATAATATTATTATAATTATATTTTTCAAAGGTGTTTCTATGATGCATGCAAGCAGAACTTTTCAAACGTAATTTTGCAAATATTATCCTGTCAATGACATCCTTTTTCATTTTCGATGTAACTGTACAGGCTGTGGAGTGTCTTTTATTATGTCCATCCCACTGAGACTGTCTTACTCTCTGCATCTGCTCACATTAGTGTTTCGAAAATATAAACGGATCCTGGCAAATGTTCATATTAACACTGATAGACAGATACAATATGTATTACTGTATATTTAATATGTATTTTTAAAACTATTTTTTAGATCTAAAATGTATGATTAAGCAATATAGAAAGCAAACGATATCCAATTTGAGAGTATTTTATTTGTGTTTCCTAAAACATTAGCCTTGACAACAATTCATTTATATACTATACCACGGCAAAGGCTATCAGGTAATTAACTGTATATAGTATGTTCTCATTCTTCAGTGTTATTAACATTATTATGTTAATATTTTAAATCCCAATGGATGATCTTCATTCATGGTGGAATTACAGTTTGGAGATTTGCTGAGGGCGTGTCGTGTTGTTCGACACCGGTCGACCCCAGAGTCTGAGTCTGCTGACCCCTCCGTCGGGAGCTATGACCAGACGCACATGAGTCACAGGCCCACACTGCACCACAAACTCCCCAGAAAACAAATGCCTGTGGTGTGCTTTCAGCTAGATGAGGGAGATTGTGATCACATTTACACAGAACAAAAAGGAATAAAGTTGAAGTCAAATAAAATTATCGGATTGGCGAGTCTTACTTTTTGAGGAGGAAGAAGAATTCTCCACTCGGGGGTTTTGTCAGAACGCCACTGGTTATGAATTAAGTTGTTCTCCTCATCTGGGGTCAAACAGCAGGCTTCAATCTTGCAGGAGTCTGGGAAATTTCCTAAGGAAAACAATTGATCAAGAAGCCTTTATATGACCCTACGCTTTTAAAAACAGTATAATTTGTCTCACAATGTATATCTATTTTAAACTTTACATGACAACTAATTTTTTATTTGCTACTCCGGGGGCTACCATGCTACCATACATACATTATGCTGTTGTTTTAGTACAACAATGCTACAAAATTGAAATAAATATTCAATACTTTTTGTACCTTTAAAATGGTTGGTGTCTACCTCAATGTTGCTTATGATGCCAGGATGTCCTAGTCTGAGAACAGCCCACTCAAAACCTGGCACCTGTAATATGCCTTTCTCAGCCACCTGAAAACCAATATATAGGATCAGTGTGGAATATAACTTATATTTGTGATGTTTTCTAAAATGAAAACACTGCTTCTACCTTTAAAACTTTGGGCCGATCCAGGCGTCTGGCTGTCTCCCACCCATCACCCATGTTGTCAGCCCTCCCTAGACCTACAGAGAAACACAAAATCAGACAATCACAAAGTACTGATCTAGATCTCGAAATCTCTCTGGTTATTCCATAATCTTCCCTAAACAGCCATTAAACAGACCATGACTTATTTGTTGGGAAGCGATGTGTAGTATTCTCTCAGGAAGTTATTAAAAGTAGTCTGGGAAGCAGTCCAAACTGAGTTTTTATGATATGCCTGATTGAGAAAGTCTATAAAAGTGGTCTGAATTTTAGATTTAAAAAAGAGCCCACTCTCTAAAAACTCCTGGGTTATTTCTTTAACCCATTTTCTGGGTTATTTGTGTTGGGTTAAAATTATGGGTT
>JAUCMU010000043.1:11131577-11158977 GCA_032275025.1 Enteromius treurensis
GGAAAAAATCAAAGAAATTCTCTTTTTTTATTGTATTTTTGCCGTATCAAAAACATACCGAACCGTGACACTACTGTGTCGTATCGAACCGAACCGTGATTTTTGTGAAGTTACACCCCTAATATCTATATTAGTGCTATCAAACAATTAATCACATCCAAAATAAAGATTTTCTTTACATAATATATTTGTATGTACTGTGTACATTTATTAAGTATATATAAATAAAAACACATGCATGTATATATTTAATGAAAATATGTTTAAATATAAGAAAATAAAAATGCATTTATTTGTTTCAACAATTTGTCAAAAGATTAGTGTAAGCACCTTAAGAAAGAAATCATCCGCTAAGAAAAATACATAAATAAAACACCACATAAAAAAAGCGGAATACATACAGTACCAGTTTTTAGGTGGTATATAAATAATAGGTTAATATTTTATTATCATTTTACAACCCTTCATTTGTATTCATTTTACAAAACAAATGGCTCTCTAAGAAGCTGCTCTGCAGTAGCATCTCTCCCCGGGCCATTTTTTTATTTTTTATGATGACTGATCACATTCTCTGTTTTGTCTTTTTTTTTTTTTTAAATTGCACTGAATGATTCATGGTGCATTACCTGGATATATGTTAAGGCGGATATGGGTAACTCTGCGTGGGTAGGTGACATTCAAGTAGTTGTGGCATGATTCAGAGTACCCCGGGTTCAGCTTTGTCATCGGGACAAGCACCTCCCAGCTGTCTGAGTTAAGCTGTTCAACATCAATTCAGAATGAGTTCCCTCAGAAACACAGACTGGAGATTATCTGTATAAACATTTGAGTGCACTGGGTTTACACCTGTGCCACAGCTTCTAACTGGCTTGGAGAAGCTGCCATGCCTGTACGATCTCCTTCAAGAGTGAACGACGGCAGCGGATCTGATTTAAATGTGACATATATTAGATATAATGAAGGTAACCTTATACATTGGTTCTTAAAGGTTGCAGCCATAGATACCCACCGAGACACGCAGCTTGAATGGAGGTGTATGGTGCATAGTTCCCCGTGAAGAAAGATGTGTCCATATCAAAGCCATGAATAATTCCTGGAACTCCTAACTGAATGATGCACCAGTCGTGACCTTTAACACAAGATGAGAGACGCATGCATCTTTCATGAGATCACCGAAATCTGTTGTAAGTACAGACATGGCACTCTTTGAGATTACAAAACATGCCCTGAAAGCCTGATCAGATGAGGAAACGTCTCAGTATTGCAGTACATCTTTCTCTCATGCGTTCCTTTCACAGATCTTCGGAGAGGCTGGATGGATGAGAGAAGGAAGTACCCTGCAGCTGTTCTGCTCTTAATTCATCCAGGCTCAGTGGAACTAGAGCTCATTAGAGAAAAGAGGAACACACAGAGCCCTATTTCCCAGCTTTGCAGTAAACTCGCTTTGACTCGTGCAAATGGACTAATACCTGAAATTCTTTTCCTCCTGGTTTCCCAGCCATCCATCCATTTTCCGTATTCAGTAAAAGCTGAGGCTATGAATTCCGGAGGGTCTCTCTTAAAAGATCCAGATCATCATAATCAATTCAAAATAATGGTAGACAATGTTGAACACATGAAGGACTAACCTTTAAAAGATTTCTAGCGGGGGCAAACCACTCATCCGTGGCAAAAATCACCTTTAATGAAACGTTAGTAGTTTAATTAAGCAAACGTATTCTATCTATGAATATCAGAATAAGATATGTATTTCAAATGCTCCCTGTTGTTCACCTTTCCTCCAGATGTTTCACATGCGAGGTTGTTGAACTGTAGGAAGTGTGGTTGATTGCTGGTCTCCTTCTGCACTTGTCGATTTGCCATGTTTGTTGTGATTAAATTTAAAATTAAATTTAGCTTTTGTTTATTATTACAACCCACGCAGAAAATTGTTGAGAGAACTCTCTTACTCTCCACGATATAATAGGTCGACTATATAATATTTAACTACCCTCTCCAAAACAAACTCTTGAACAGAGCGAAGTCCACTATCAATAACAACTTCATCACGTTGGATATTATGAAATATGTAGCCTATAATCTCACATTCGTGGGACGTTTGCAATTAACCGATGGGAATGTAGCCTACAGTTTCTATTTTATAATGCATGACAATTATCTGACTAATGCTACATTAATACTCTCTATTAAAATGCAGCACCATTTGTCATATTTTTTCACAACAACGTCAGTGACTCTCTGAGAAAACAGCGCCCTCTGTTGAACATTGACCGGGTCCAGTTGCATAAACCTAAGCCGACACTCTACTTTTTAACTGAATTAAAAACCTTACGACCAATCTTGAAGAAAGAAAGAATAACTAAATATTTTTATATAATATATATTTATATATGTGTGTGTGTGTGTGTGTGTACTGTATATATGACAATAAACATTATTTTTGTCGTTACTTGTAATAATGCAGTGAGATTATTGTCTGCACAATAACCAGTGCTCTACACTGATCTGATCATCATCCAGTCTGTCTGGAATGACATGAAGTAACAGAACAAACGGAGACAGACTCAATCCAGAAGAACTGTGGCAACGTCTCCAAGATGAAGAAAAAAAACCTACCTGATAAATAATAAGTTATAAAGAACAGCATTCATTAAAAATATAAATCTTTTCTAACAATATAAATATTTGCAATTACTTCTTATCAATTTAACACATCCTGAATACAATATATTAAATTTAAATTAAAAAAGAACAAAAATGTACTGACCCCAAACTTTTGAATAGTAGTTTATATTGTTATAACTGTTTTCAGCACTGATAATAAATCAGCATGTCAGAATGAATTCTGCAGGATCATATGACACTGAACATTGGAGTAATGATGCTGAAAATACAGCTTTGCCTCACATGAATAAATTAGATTTTAATGCATATTAAAATGGAAAACTGTTATTTTATATCACAATAATATTTCACAATATAAAATTTCTCCAGTATTTTTGATCAAATAAATGCAGTCTTGATGCATTTAAAAATTATGTAAAAACTTACTGTTTCACATATATACAGTACACATACAGTCATCTTGGGCATCTTATATATATATATATATATATATATAAGATGCCCAAGGAACCTTCAAGATTTAAATAATGGGCCAGAATCACTCCTGAGCAATGCAGACGACTGGTCTCTTCATACAAGAGGAGTCTAGAAGCTGTAATCACCAACAAAGGCTTTTCTACAAAGTATTAAATAAAGTGTGTTCAATACTTATTTCCCGTGTCATTTCACTTTATTATGATTCAACTTGTATACTTAAATATTCTGATTTCTTTGCATGAATTCAATATTTGGCTTGATGGCAACATCTGTGTCAATAGCCCACTTAGAAATCCCCTAATTGATAAAAATTCTGATGTGTCAAACACTTATTTCCCCCTCTGTGTGTGTATAAATATATACATAAGATAGATCTAAAAACAGCAGTCTAAACAGCTGGGCCTGTTTCATAAAACAGGTTTACCAAATAAGCCAGGCTTATTTCAGTTAGTCTGACTTAATTTGAATCAAATTTGGAATAAATTCAGAACTTGCTTAATCGGTAAACTTATTTTATGAAACAATATTCACAGAAACACATTTATTTTTGCATACTAATAATCTATTTTATTAAACACTGGGGAGACTGTGAAACATTTGAAATCATTATAGGATTACAACTACCACAAGTAGTAGACGAAAGGTTGTATACCTTAAAGGTGTCTTGAACGCTTGTTAAAACTCTCCTAAACACAGTGCTTTAACGTCTACATTTGAGTTAGTATAGTTTTGTTAGATATACACTCATCTATGACAGATTGTTTAGAACAGAGAATGTGAATCATTTATTAAACCTACCGAAGGTAAACTTTTAGGTTGGTTTACAAATTGATGTCATGAATCAGTTCTATAAAATTAGTCCCTTTTGGTAGAACTGTCGAACTAAATATATATTTCTGATTAAATGTTTTAACCACTTTTTTTGATTAACCTAAATAACATTCATTTGAATTCTGAAGTTAATACAGGGCATTGACCAACATACTTTCTGCATTTGAAATTAATGTGGTCTTAATATAGTCACAATCCTGCCTGCTGGATGACCTGGTTTATATCATGTCTTTAACCATATCTTGGGGGAGTCATGATCAGAACAGAGATTAGTTTAAACAGATATCCCAAATATGGATTAGATTAAGCCAGGACTAGGCCTTTGGTAAATGAGGACACAAAGTAGTTTTTACCAACATGCCTTGCAAAAAAACATTACTTTTAACAATGGCACTAACGTATTTTTAGAAGTGTTGACGCAAGTTTTTTTTTATTTTTTATCTAGGACTAGTCTTAAACCCTGTTCAGGAAACCTCCTGTGAAGGATGGTTGACTACTAGTCATTACGACCTCTCTAATAACGGGTCGAAACATGGGCCACTTTTCACAATGGATCTTTAACTTGAATATTTAAACAACTGGACAATAAAGCATAAACAAACATAAAAGGATTAATATAAACTCATAGTTTTTTTAGAATATGTATTTTTATAAGGCAATATTGTTTTATGTGGTCATATTTGAGTGATGACTCATTAAATGTAAAAAGAGACTTCGTAAGAGAGAGAAATACAGACAGGGAACGTGACAGTAAACAAATTTATTTTGTCATCTGCGCTTTACAGTTGGAATTCTGGGAACTCAAATATCACATCCTTGCCTGTGAGCTTCTTGTAGACGCCAGAGAAGGTCTCAACCTGAAATAAAACCCAGATTAGCTTGGTTACTGAAATGACTAGTTTGAATTTTTTCTTCTTTTCATCTTATAAGGTGACTGAACTTAAGCATCTCAAAACAAGTTAACACATACTTAAAAGACAACATTAAATCAAATTAGGATTGCCTGATAATACAAACCCCCAACCCTCATTTAAAAAAAATAAATACAAAACACAGATAATAATGTGCTCTGCATGGTTTACCTCCCCAGTAACGGCCCAAAGGGCTCTGGGAAGATGTAGGAATATACAGGACGCCATCCACACCAGCCAGAGGCTGGGGACTAGCTTGTTATCCAACGTCGTGGAACGGGACTGTACGTCATGGCACCGAAGTGCTGCGCTCCCTTACGCCACACGGACAGAGCCACATGAGCGCCATCTCACAGGATGTCCACGTTGGTTGTCTATCAGCTCAAACAGCTGCTTATTCTCAAACAGCTATAGCTGAAATACTGATGTGATGGCAATCACTCAAAATGAATGAACCAGCAGGGCTTTTACCTTAGCAGCAGTGATGTGAAGCTCCCTGAGCTGAGCCTTCAAATCAGAGTTCATCTCCAGCTCAAGAAGAGCCTGCACAAGACAGACAACAGCTTATCATTAGAGGCTACAGATACACAATCACGTTTCAAAAATATAAGAACATAATATTATACCTGGGAAATGCCAGACTCAAATTCATCTGGCTTTTCGCCATTTTGCTTCACTATTTTCGCGCTGGTACTGAACATGGCCTGTGTCTGAAACGCAAAAATAAACTATATTAGAATATATATATATATATATAAAAACTACACATCAGAAACAGATCACTTGAAAGTGTTAAATGTCCAATTTATTAATTTACAAGTTCCCAACCTAAAAGCTCAACCTGATAACGCACAAATGAAAGCTGGAAAGCCTCTGTCTACTTTCAATTTATGGAGGAAAAAGACGTAAATGAAAGTGTATGTAGACTAAAGGCGCCAGCATTTACATGTTTTGTGGTCTCCAGAAGCAAGTCTCTAAGATTTTAATCATGAGGGTGAGTAAATTAAAACAACTAACTTAAACCATGCTTCACAGATGACATTCAACCCAAGTTACTGTCTCTGCAGGTGAGCAAGGGTGACAAACATTAGAATCCGTAATGCAAGTTTCAAAGAGGATTACATAACTCGGGATTTGATTAAATTTTCTATCTCCGAATTACTGTCCTAACTTAATTCCCCAGCTAAGTTACCGTCAAGCAGACTAGTATCTCGGCTAACTCAAAGCATGTTCTTAGCATGTTGTTAGCACTACTAGCCATTATTGAAGGACTACATTTAAATTACAATCTTAACTATACCACAAATGTGGGCCATCGAGATACAATATTTTAGTATTTAAGCATGTTAGACCGCCTCAGAGCAGCACATGGGGCCCAGGAATAATGTAGTACAGACACGTCTGCTAGCACATCTTAACTACACTCTTTTCCATTTCTAAAACAGCCATCCATTCACTAATGCACTAGCATCTAACGCATCCTTGTCTAAACATCACACAAAGCTCTTTCGTGAACACGAATATGACATTTTCAGAGATTTTAATTTGATATCTCTTCAGCTGGGCACATTCAGTGGTCTCACCTCTTTCAACGACGGCCTGGGAAGAGGCCGAAATTCTCGCGAGAGGCCGGTAAAAGCGCGTTGGTGTGTTGCATGACGGGAAATGTAATCACCACCAAGGGCCGCAAGGGGCGCAACGTACCCGCTCTTTTACTTATATGTTGCGTTAAGGAACAAAAAAGCATTTTTAAATTTGCATATACAAGATGAAATAGGTTTATCTGTTAGTAAAAATACTGACTTGCAATCTATGAAGAAGTTTAAATTGTATTTAATACGTTTAAAGTGTTTAAGACGTTTTATCAGTCAAGGATTTCTTTGATAGAAGATCCTATGTTCAAAAGAGTCATTCGTTTCGCAAACGAGGCTGATTAATTAACTAAAAAGATCCGATTCATAGGAAATAATTATTTTGGACTACGTTGGTCGCGCGGTATGTTAACTAACGTTAAAAGATTCGGTTCATAAGAATCATATGTTGAGGAATCGTATTACCCTTTTCGCTCTGTAGGTTATCGCTAAATAAAACATCTTTCTTAACGCCACGGTATTAAATATGATCGAGGTATTGTGACTCAATGCTTTAATTTTAATCTTATTATTATTATTTTATACTTTCAAGGCTGTCTCGTGCTTGCAGTCATACTCCGCTTCAGTTGGTGGCGGTAAAGCTTTGTAAACTGACTTGAAAAAGCACGTAGGAAGAAGTGTTTGGTCAGCTGACAGCTAAAGTAGAGGCAGTACACATGCATCGGAGGTTTTGCAAACGACAGTCAAAATAATTGAATCCATAAGTAATTCGCTTTGCCAGTTTATTTTCTTGGTCATTGTCTTTTAAAAATGCTAGCATTAACGGATATAGTCGTGTTTAACGTTACTCTGCTCTAAGCAGAGGCTATGTTGAGACTGCCTGGGTTTTTTAATATTGTACGCAGGGCTTTCTGTGACGCCGCAGAAGAGATGGGCAAGAAGGGAAACTTTTTCTACGCTGTGAGAAAAGGATTTAGACCAGGGGTATACCAAACTTGGTGAGCAACTATACGATATCTGTACTTTGTAATTGTGAGGGCATTTTGCATTGCATTGCTTAAATGCATGTTCTCTCCTAAAGGGATGAATGTAAACATCAGGTGGATAAGTTTCCCTCCGCGATTTATAAGAAGTTTGCTTCTGAACAGGATGCTTGGGCCTTTGTGAGGAGCCAGTCAGCAGCAGCAGCAGCATCTTCCGGAAAACCAAACGGTAGTTTAAAAGTTTATTTAAGATGGCAGATGTTTTAAAAACATCCACCATGTTATGCATCATCAGGTTTTTAGGTGTGTAAAGAAAAGAAAGGGATTAAGATTAGGCAAACTATAAATTAATACAGAATCAGTGCTTTATTTTTGTCTTTTGCCAATAAAGTATATTAATATAGAAGCCTTTACGTTTTATTACATTAAATATGTGGTATCTGGATCGTATTTACATAGGATACAGGATAATTAATGTAAAACAACAAATTTTAGACGCAAATCTGAAAAACGATTCAAAAAACGTATTAACAAGTCAAAGAATAAAATGAAAAGTCAGAAAACACAATGATGATAAAATGAAATAAAGCTCTCTGCTCAGAATGAACTAATAATCAAATAATATGCCATTAATAACAGTTAATTTCCTTGTTTGATTGTGTTCATATCAGTAGCGAACTCTACCCTGCAGGATTTATTCCGAGGGTACGAGCTAATGAATTTTTTTCTTTTGCGGCCAGCCGCAGCAAGTTGATCATCCAATGTTTGAATAGTTTAGCCTTCTCAAATCATCACGACTTGCCTAAAATAAAATCTATGCGCTGTAGACCCATGCAACAGAAGCTGAAGCGCGCTCTGCAGAACATGGAGGTGCCAGCGTCATTACTTGCATATTATTATATTTGTTTACTTTGGGATAAAAAAAAATAAATGCATAAATAATAATGGCATGGTTGGTTCAGTAGTCAGAAAAACAGGACACACAGGTGGCGGGCCTATGCTTTACTGCTGAAATGTTTAAGGGGCAAATGCCAGTCGGTTTGAGAGCTGGTACAGTGCATATAATTATACACCAGCAGGCACGACCCTTTACGCGGACACTGGTGTGGTTTGGTCGGAAGACGACGTTCATCATCCAAAGGAACTGAACTCTAACACCAGAACCCGGGTGTGCACCAAAAGTGCTGGTTTGAAAGAACCCTCAATGCTGCAGTATTTTCATGACTGACCCAAAAGACTCAAAAGTAATATAAGTAGTTATAATAATGCAAATGTAAATATTTATTAATGAATAACACTGACATTTGTTTCCATTTAAGGATGTGACTATGAGGTCCTGCCTCCTAGAAATGTGCCTGATGCCTCAATGGCTGTTCCCCTTGGACGTAAAAGGACATATGAAGACTCTGATGATGATGTTAATAAGGGACCATCCTATCCAAAACGAGTGAAACTCATTGAGGTCCCACAGCCAAAGACCGCTGCAGCCAGTAGTGATGGATTTACATATATGGGTAATTGTTACATATATGGTCTATAATAGTCCTACAGTAGATAATGGTCATGTTTATGGTATGTTTGCAGTTAGTTTTTAATACTACGGTATGAAAAAAAAAAAGAAAAAGCAACAGACACTTTCTGATCAATGACAGAAATTAACCTTCCCATTGAAATTTGTGTGTTTAGTTATATTTACAGAATTTACAGAATATAACTGAACCCGCCAGTAGGTGTCAGTAAGTCACTGTTTTTGTCACGGAATTATCCATTAACCCTCCTGTTACCCTAAAATCCGTTTACACCTTTTATCCTCAATTTAACCTCCATTACATTTTTCTTTTTTTTTTTCTTTTTTGCTAAAATGTTAGTGTCAGGTAATTGATGTCTTTATTGACTACTTAACAAAAAAAAAAAAAAAAAGTCAACTATATATGTACATATATATGTACACATGTTGTAACATGTATATGTAACATGTACACATGTTAAACATTGAATGGATAACAGGAGGGTTAAAACGATTCAGTTAATGGTTGATTCGTTTAGTAATGAAGCAATTGACTCTCTTTTTGAATGGGTCATTGAATCGTCCCCTCACTAGATTTCTTCAAAAGCAAAGACTCATTCATAAACTATACATAAACTGCATTTAGATATTAATCATTAGTAAAATATTTTATTACAGGTGATGCTGTAGTAGTATACACTGATGGATGTTGCACAGCCAATGGGAGAGTAGGAGCACGTGCTGGAATCGGTGTATATTGGGGCCGTGATCACCCACTGTAAGTTATCTTTGATCAATAGTGGGTTTTTACATTTTGTGTTTTGTAAGTGGCTTTGAATTATTTTAAATACTTTGTTTCCTCAGTAATGTGGCTGAGAGGCTTCCAGGAAGACAGACCAACCAAAGAGCAGAACTGCAGGTGAGAACAGTGAGATGCTAGCAAGCAGTGTTCCTTCTCAGACCCTGTAATCGATAACGGTATCATTAAACATATGTTCACAGGCTGCTTGCAAGGCACTCGAGCAAGCCAGAGAAAAGAATATTAAAAAGGTTGTGCTGTACACAGACAGCAAGTTCACCATTAATGGTATGTGCTCCTTGCTTTTCTGTTCAAATACACTCTCTCTCTCTCACTCACTCACTCTCTTAACTGCTATTTTTTTTTTTTTTTTTTTTTTTTGTGCTTTCTAAAGGCGTTAAAAGTTGGGTTAAGACTTGGAAGTCTAATGGCTGGGGGGTTAAAATTGGTGGGGCCATTGTCAACAAGGATGACTTCCAAAAGTTGGATAAACTAAATGCAGAACTTGATGTCGTATGGGTATGTTTTATCTGTACTCACAGTCATGTACAATATTGCATCTGCTCATCAGTTTGTGCATTTCAAGCGTTATGTCCCAACCTTTGTGTGTAAACATTCTTTTGGGCTGCAAATGTGCAGTTGTAGACCTTTACCCTATTATTTTTAATAAAACGCACAAAGAGAGCTACCTTTTGGCTACAATAGCCATTTATTGAATGAGGCATATAGCTCTTTTTGTATTGCTGTATACACCTAATGAACATGAATGTGTAATATTTCATATTCACATTAATATTTTGCTTTTTGAAGAAATTACGTTTGCAGTTTTTACAGTTCTTTGAAAACCATATCTCCATGTCAGAACCCTGCTGCTCACTTTCAGATGTTCTCATGCGTGCTTGGCATTATGCTATGAGTAATTAAACAAATGCATGGCGTGGCCAGTGAAATGACTACAAATGAAGAAATGCATACCATCTCTCTTATTCTTCATTTCTAGATGCATATTCCAGGCCATGCTGGCTTTACAGGCAATGAGGAAGCAGACAGGCTGTCCAGGGAGGGAGCAGCAAAGCCTTCGTGTTAGTCCATGGTTGCCACATTTATTTTAATACACTGAATTCTGTTTTATGTGCCTGGGATGAGGTTGTAGTTTTTTTTACTCCGAATGGCTAATGTACTTTCTTTTGTTGGGCTAGTGTTGTAATGCTATAAACAACACTGGAAACAAGATTTCTGAAAAGCAGTGCTTATCTAAAATGTTTGTTTTTTGATTGTTCTGTCAATTAAATTGTCATAAATATTGTTCCTGAGATTGACTGCTGGTGCTTATTTTCCCTTCTCTCAGAAATATAAGCACTTACGTTTTTTGGGTGCATTACAAGTGACACAAATAATTGTAGTGAGAGTACCGGTGTGATTCTCCAACCCGGCTAATAATCTGCAATCGTAATGTATTATTGATTCTTTATCTCTGAATGCATCATCTTGCTCTCATTTTCAGCAAGGTGTTTGCTTTGCAGTCATGGCTCTGAAATGCACCAGTGCTGAAATACCTCGGTATAAACAGCAGGTGTCACTGCAGTTCATGTTGAAAAATTACAAGAGTATAATACAGATTTTATCTTTACAAAAATCTTACTTTTTCCCCTGTTATTACTGATCCTTTCCTATCTTCACCTGTTTTATTTGAACCAAATGAAGGGTATATTCCTATTTTGTTTTTGTAATTTTTCATATATCTTCATAGCTGAAGAGAACTTCCTCCAATGTGCTTTATCCAGTTAATATTTAAACCTATCAAAATGAATTAAACAGGTTTGAAGTCAGTTTTTTCATCAAAATACCAAAGAGGAAAGAAAAGGTCATAAATGTTTAGAAACAAGAGAGTTAGTAAATTCTGACAGAAATGTTGTTTTATAGTGAGAATAGGAAAGCCATGGCTTGTTAATGTCCATTGCTCCAGAAGTTCTTTAAGTTCTGTCATTTATCTCAAGCTATATAATGGTCCTGTCTGATTCTTTGCTTTAAGCCTGCGTCTAGACAGATGCCTTGAGTGTTGTCTTAAATACAGATAAGCTGCACAGCAGGCTGAGGAGGAGTGAAGGCACCTTCTCTTTCATGAAATAAACAGAGGTGAGAATCTCAGCACTAGGGCCTCCGCACGGTCCATCCTGACCTTCGCTTGCAGAGCTCAGCTCCTCTGAATTCCTGCTGAGATCCAAGACCTTCAGAGCTGGATGTGCGGTCAACAGTTATAGGTCAGGAGACTCCGATTGTCCTTGCCTGGTCAAAACAAGGATGATTTAGTGCTTGTAACCTATGACAGATTCAGGTTTCTTGAGCATACCAAGTCTTATTTTGGATCTGAAGCTGAAAACGTATACTTAAGCCTAATGGGGAATGGTGATTAGCTCATTTAGTAAAATTCATGGAAGTTATTTGTTCCAACTGGTAACGTTTAGAACTCATCTGAAGGCTGTTTGATAATCAAACACAGTGATAATTTGTTGGAGATTAAGGGGAAGGAGGAGGCACACCAAAAACACCCCATCATTACAGCACATCTGGTCTCTGCTCTCTTCAAAAACCATGTCACAGCTGACTTGGGCCCTCAAATCTGGAAGGAAGTGTAGGGGAATTTCCACTAATGAATCCAACAATCACACGATGAGGCCTCTTTGTGCAGGGACTTCAATGGAAGCCACATTCGGAGCAGGCACAGCGAGGCACAATCAAAGGCACCGGCAAGCCGTTACCACGGGAGCAAAGCTGCAGCTTGTAACCGAACAGACATCTGTTTCCATGACAGCTGTCTGGAACGGCATCAGCCTAACTAACTGCTGCCTCAGAACTAGTCTGACTGTTTGATATCTCTTGCGATAAAGACAGAGAAGATTCTGTCAGAAACCCTCGCCGCTTGTTGTTGTGATGCGCTAATGCGAAGAGAGAAGTTTGCGTTTGTGTTTATTTTGTTGGTCTTTGAAGCTGCCGGAATCAGAGACTGCGAAATAGTGCAAGGGAGAAGAAACGTATCCAAGAGAAGTAAACATATGGAGCGAACTACCGCGGTGTGCTTGCTTCAGAGCGACGTCTTCCGCGAAGGGTACAGTAAAGACAAACAACTTAACTACAAGTTAAACGAAAGCATTTCTGACATAATGGTGATTACAGAAAACATATTTTCCTCCCTTTTCTTAAAGGGCTACTCCACCCCAGAATAAAAAAATGTTATTTATCTCGTTTTATAGGTCGCTCCAACCCTATAAAAACTAATACGTGCAATTTAAAACACTGGGGAGGCTGACTGTGCCATATTTTGTTGTTACAGTGAAATGGCAGATTTCTCTTGTGCCATGGCTACATGACTTAGCCAATTATTTAGATTGATGTGTAAACCAAGTCCCACCACCTTTGGTTTTTAATTTTCTCAATAATCATTTTCACTTGTATGAACATCACAATATGGATTCAATGATGCAACACTAATTTGGTTGCATAATCAATTAAAAATGGCTCCCATTTGCTTCCATTTTAACTGCAGCACTATAGCCTCCATTTTTGTTTTGAAAATGAGGGACTTGTCTAAATAATAGTTTTTGTTATCAGTAAAATGACACAAATGCTACTGATTGAACTTAACTTGCACTAAACCAAAATGTTAATTTTAATAGGCCAGTATCTCCACTTCTACATGTTTGAGACACCCCCCCGGTGGTCTGCTGTTTGCAAGGGCAAGGCCTGCCCGCTGAGAGGGGCTTGACAAGGTGAGCTTCAGCACTGCGGCACTCTGCAGCTTTCATTCTCGTTCTCTCTCACTCCACCCTCCCTATCTTTCAGACAGTACACCTGCTTAGGAGCTCTCCAAAATCCTCACTATACTGAGATACTACCATAGCTAGAGTTTAATAAGCACTGCATCGTCTTAAATGCGCATCGAAACACAAAGTCCTTGACCCAAATAGTGCAGATGGCCGTGCTCTGAACTGCCACTTAAATCAGTGAGCTCAGGAGAGTCTGCCGTGTCGCCTGGCCTTCAGGCTGCCTCAGACTGTGTGCGTATGAGACTGACTCATCAAGCTACCAGAGAACTCAATTTAATCCCACAGCAGGAGATTCATTCTCTTAAAGCTGAAGTTCCCCATCACGTGCTCGCTGATGAGGCGGTTGCGGCACCTCCTCACACGTAACCAAAGTGAGCCAGCCGTGCTGGATTTTTAATGATACATTTGTCAAGCAGCTACCGAGCAATATTTTCAGCATTTGTAAGGAGAAACACAAAAGAAACATCTGTGTCTCCGTCACCCTTACTTGAGCTGTTAGATCATTAAAAAAATTTTTCTTTCTTTCTGGAGTTCTTTGTTTTTTGCTATTTTCTTTCTTTCCATAGACTTTCTTACTTTCTGTATTTTCCTTTTTTCTTTCTTTCTTTTTTGAGTTCTTTGTCTTCTATTCCTTTCTTTGGTTTGTATTTCTTTCTTTCTGTAGTTCCTTATTTCTATAGTTCTTGTTTTGTTTTTTTCTTTGTTACTTTATATATTTTAGTTTTTCTGTATTTTCCTTTCTTTCTTTCTTTTCGGATTTATTTGTTTTTTGTATTCCTTTCTTTCTTTTGTATTTCTTTCCTTCTTTCTTTTTATTTCTGTAGTTCCTTATTTCTGTAGTTCTTTGTATTTTCTCTTTTTTTTTTTTTTGCTTTTTTATTTCTGTCCTTCTTTTTTACTTTCTTTCTTTCTAACTAAAACAAACTTATAAATAATAAGTGTCCAAATAGGCTACTTTCTTTTTTTTATTTTGAATGCTGTATCTATTTAAAACATTACTTCTTTGCTTGTGCTTTCATTTTTTTTAATTTAGATAACTCAGTTTGATATTGTTTTATATAATGCCATAATAGCCAGACATTTTCTTCAGATCTTCACACACTCTTTGGGGCCTCCGAATCTACTTTATTGTGCAGTCATATTTTGTGGTCATGTAGGAAGTAATGTATTTGTAAATGCATATATAGTCCATTTGTAAATGTTAATTAAAAAATAATATTTGGTGGAATTCCAGAAGAATCAACCTCACATGGTGGTTTTGTTACTAAATGACCATCTGAATCCTCACCTTGATGAGGCTGCCAGTCAGATTTGGCATGCTCTCAACCGCCCTTGACCGTGAGACGAGATACCACAGAGAGGAGAAGACAGAGAGAGAGTTAGTGAGAGATAGGTAGAGGGGGTGACAAGGTGAAGAGCAAATGATGCCATTAAAGGCAACAGCTGCTTGCTGAAGCAGGGGCTGGACTGGTCAACCCTGCCACCCATAATGATAACAAGGTCAGCGGGGTCACAGCGCTCAGCATCACACCACCCTGCTCCCCCATCCATCAGTTTTCCCGCCTCTAATTATGCAGCAGCCTTCTAACCAAGCATGAGATATTATTACAGAGACGAGACCCCCCTCTCTCTAGATGCATAATGAAGAGCGAGTCGTCTGTGAAGGGAGGCAGATTGTGCCGACAACCAAACGCAGGATCACTGAGATGGTGCGGCATTATAACATCCCTTTTTCAAGCACAAAACTGCACCAGCATGGACTTGTAAAGGCACTGCATCCTCGTAAACTAAAACCCTGAAGAGAATAAGTTATTGGAATTTTGGTTTTTAGAAAGCACATAAAACTCACTTTCCAGTTGTCCTTATGTGGCCACTTGTTAGCGACTTAAGGTCATTGCACACTGATCTGAAATCGAGTCCGAAATTTTCGCAAGTTGAAAAATAAATATGACCTCACGTTGTGTCAGTCATATTTACACACTGCCTCTGAAACAATGGATTTTTGCATCCATAGCAAGCATTTTGATAGGAAAGGATGATAAATATGAAAAAAAAAAATCGGAAATCCTCATACTAAATACCTCAGACTCATTATGCAAGGACCATTACTTTTAAAACCACACAATGGCTTCAAAATTCATATTCGAGGTCTGACGGTGCATAATTTAAGTTGTGGAACATTAAATTAAAACCATTAATAATGTCGTTGAAGGGATAGTTCACACAAAAAATGAAAATATTTTCCTCGTATTTACTCACCCTTATTGTTGTCCCAAACCTTTATGACTTACTTTCTTCTGTGGAACTTTTATATTTCTTTGATGATTTGGACCTCACTGACTTTCATTGTGCTGCAAATACAGAGACATTCTTCAAAATATCTTCACCTAAAAGTCTTGAAATTCCCAAGGAAACCCAAAGAGACTTAGCCTTCTCTGTTGACTGAAACATTTGTGTAATGACTGAATAGTTCTATTTATTTGTAGCATTTCCATCTGAACCTAAGCTTTGTAATTTGCTGAAGTTTATATGTATAAAACAAACAGCATTTACTGAGGCAGAACAGCTTATTTTTAACCCACTTGTTAGGAGTGGGACATGTGAATTTGCATGAGAAACACAGGATTGTATTAAACACTGAATCACACTCATGTTCCTCCCCTGGCACCTGAGGGGCTTTAGAAAATAAAATCATAATTGCCACAATCAGCTCGTGAACCTGGGTTACCTCCATGCCCACAGCTCTGCCTGTGCACTGGTAGAGTCCCATGTTTAATCTTAATGAGCGTGAGATGCAGGCAGACACACTGTGGGGCGCAGGGCCCTGCTGAGCACCAGGGTATTAGCAGAAAAGAGAGAGAGAGAAAGAGCGAACAGCCAGATAGAGCAGAGGAAGCGTGCAAAAACATGAAAAAACATGAGAGTGTAAGATTTAAAATGTTAGAGGGCTCAGAATACATAGTTGGAGGATGTGAAAACAGGAAAGAGTTCTGTTGGACAGGAAGCGTTGACAAAATGCCACAGATTTTTAGAGGGGTCATACGGTGGTACATGCACTTTTTCAAGCTGTTTGGACTGAAATGTGTGTTGGGAGTGTGTATACACAACCACCCTACAATGATAAAAATTTTAAAGCAATCTACATTACAAACTTTCCATTAATATCCTAAAGAATCATATTAGCTTGTGGAAAATTGCCTTTGTATGACCCCTTTAAATGCTATGGGGAAATGGCTCAGTATTTAAATTTTTATTTAATATTATCAAGCATTTGATTTATTTCACAATCTTTTATTATAGGCCTGTCTATTTATATGGTTTCAGTACAGTGACGTATTTTATTGCAACTTTTTCTTTTTGAAATTGCAATTGCGTATCTTACTATTGAAACTTCTTCTAATTAAAGAGACTACTTCTGAACAACAAAACCAGTCATATGTCACACGGGTATATTTGTAGCAGAAACCAATACGTTGGGTCAAAACTATACTTTTTTTATGCCAAAAATCATTAGGATATTAAGTACAGATGTTCCATGAAGATATTTTGAACACTTATTTCCATAGGTAGCCTATATCAAAACATAATTTTTGATTATTGATATGGATTGCTAAAGACAACTTTAAAGGTGATTTTTCCATTATTTTGATTTTTTTTTTTGGCACCTTTAAATTTCATATTTTTAAATACAATAGTTGTATCTCGGCCAAATATTGTCCTATCCTAACAAACCATACATCAATGAAAGCTTATTTATCAGCTTTCAGATAATGTATACATCTCTCTTTAAAAAAAAAAAAAAACACCCATATGAATGGTTTTGTGGTCCAGGGTTATATTTATAGTTTTATACTAATATATCATTTTATACGGCTCAGAAATGTATTTAGTACTTTGAGGTAGATAATATGTGGAAATGATAGGGAGTTGTATATGCTTATAGGAACCAGACAGTTATTTAAAATGTATTCTAGCAGAGCATTTGCATATAGCATCTTGTGCGTTACCAGCAGCTATGTTTGATTTTGATATTTCCATATATGCCCATCATAGAAAAAAAAATTCCTCTGAAAATCGGTTCCAAGACACCAATTGCTCTTTAATAAATTGTTCATTTTTAATGTTGCAGTGTATTGATGATATACAAAATTAGTATAAAAGAGACAAGAAGAGCACAGCTGCAATGAAGCATTCAAGTGGTTAATAGGGAATCTCTGGTGCTGCTTTTTCTATTTCTTTTTTAGATTAAAAAAAACAGCAATTGGGGTTCACATGATCAGTGACGTTATTTAAATGTTTAACTTGTGTGGCTTGCTTGATTGGAGTCAATATAAAAAAGCAAAAGTCAATCTGGATGCTGCTGAGAACAGCATGGTTTGAGTGTAAAATGAGAGAGAGTGAGGAAGAGTGCTCTTGCGTATACAAGCTGAGGAAGCCTTTCCGCACCATCGCCATATTTTGTGAACTAAAGAGGACGAGAGCTTGTTTTCAACAGACCCAAAAGTTGAAACTTTGTTGGCATTTTGTTGACAACTTCTTCACAAAAAAAAGGGGCCTTCCAAATCACATGTATTTGAACTGTAGTCAGATGGCACTTTTTTGAATTTTATTATTATTATTTATTATTATTTCTCCCTTATCAAAGTGGAAACAGCTTACTATACTCTTTTAAAAATAAGACATTATTCTAAATTATTCTAAATATTTATTTTATTTGTGTACATTCACAATAAAAAACGGTTGTGCTTTTGTAAATAATTGGATGCTGCTTTCAAGAGCACATCACAAGAATTAACAGAAATTCTGCATTTAGGATGCTACTTGTTACGTTGTTAATTTATTATTCATTTACAAAAAATATAAATTTGGCATATGGGCCTTTTTTTACATTCATAGCTTATGTTTTTCTCTGTTCACACAAGCTCTGTCTGTGATGTGATGTGAATCCTCATGTTCCGTTTATGCTGCTTTTTTTCCATTTATAAAATTAATCCCTGGAAACAATTAAGCTATTTTTAACGGGTCACAGCCATGTATCAATTCAATTTAATTTACTTGTAATTAAGCATAATCTTGTCAGTTAATAATAAAATAACCTAAGTTAACATTCCTATTTCCAATACAGTCAAATAAATTTTTATCAGGAAAACAACAAAAATACAACTGCATCTGCTTATAAAAATTTAATGAAAACTCATTAAACTTGTCATTTTTATGTAGGCCTCCATAATTTAATAATGGGCTAAGGTTTTGTTTGTTTTTTTTCCAAATGGATTAAGAACATACTATTTGCATATGATTTGCGAAATAAGTGAAATTATGTATGGAAACAGCTTAAGGGCATTTTTTTTTTTTTTGCGTCACTAAAGCTTAGGCGACAATTTGTTTTTTTAAGGATGACGTCATCACACACACCGTTTTATTGGTAAAAGGCCAGTTAGATGGAAACAGGCTGGAGATAGCAAATTTTACAAAAAAAACTTGGCTACTGAAGCAATTCCAGTGGTCAGAATTTTTTATTTTTTTGGGGGGGCTGCTCTGTTACCTGTCATTAATGATTGTTGGTCATTTTAATGTATATTTATTCTTATTCATGACAATATATTTAAATTAAAGACAAGACCTTTGCTAAAGCTATAGTTAGATTTACATTTAGTCATTTTGCAGACTGTAACGCTTGTACTGAATCTCCACAAACAGAGGTTGCTCAAAAGGGAGAATTTATTGAACACAACAGAATCAGAACATCTGGCAGGCAGAGAGCAAAACATCAGCATAAAGCTTTCCTCTTGTGTGAGTTCATTCACTTATCTCCTGATTGCTCAACAGCAACTTAAGCTTTCCTTTTAATGGAGGGAACATAAACATGAGCGATCTCCTGATCGCGTGTTACAATCCAGGCGAGGGCAGACACAGGTAAGTATAATTGTAAGAGTCTTATGGTTGTCATGGTTCCAGGACTAAGGTGCTCAATGCAGGTGAGTGACGGGTAAAAGTATAAAGTCTCTTTCCAGCAGGTAAGTTTGAGAACCAGGTTCTCCGAAGGGCATCGGGCAGAGGGCAGACGGAGGCAAGGAGAAGCGGATGTTACCATGAGCTCAGCCGAGGAGCAACTGGCAGGAGAGGCTTTTAACATGTGAGGGTAAGTGCTGACAGGTATCTCTAATTAATTATTAAGTGATTGAGACTGAGATCAGCACACAGAGACAGAGACAGCATGACTGTGCTGGGATCAGTACACAGAGACAGAGACGGCGTGACTGTGCTGGGATCAGTACACAGAGACAGAGACGACGTGACATCACCTCCCCCTCCCGGAAGCTGCGTCCTCGCACCTAGAAACATTCCAAGGGGATGGGGGTGGGTGCTCTGGAGGGAGGCAGAGTCACTGGTCGTCTCCAGGGCAGATCAGGAGCCTTGGCGGGTCACGGTGAGTCGGGAGCTTTGGGAGACCGTGGCAGATCTGGAGCCTTGACGGGCCACTGTGGATCGGGGGCCAGCGCAGGCCACGTCGGATCAAGAGTCGCCTGCGGCTGTGGTGGATCATGGACTGCCTGCAGCAGCTTCGGGACAATTTAGCCCCCTTAAAATAATTTTCTTCTTTTGGCCTTGGCTCTTGCAGCGCGGACTCAGGAACTGGAATGGGGATCGGCTCTTCTGGCCGTGATTCAGGAACTGGCATCGGGATCGGCTCTCCTGGCCGAGAATCAGGAACTGGGATCGGGATCAGTTCTCCTGGCCGAGAATCCGGAACTGGGTTCGGATCGGCCCCTCTGGCCAGACTGGAATCGGGATTGACCCTACTGGCCGTAAAACAGGGACTGGAATTGGCACTCCTGGCTATGATTCAGAGACTGGACTCGGGATCGGCTCTCCTGGCCGTGACTCTGGGTCAGGAATCTGGATCAGCGGAACGGAATCCGCAGGGATCAGGACTGGCATATCGGCCCACAAATCCGGATGATGACAACACGGGTTGGAATCCGCGGAAATCTAAAATAATTTTCGGGGAGCTGGCACTGGCTTTCCATACTGTGCTGCTCTAGGGAGCAGAGTTTGCCGAAAGGCGAGACGAAAGCCGGGCATGGGTGGACAGCCTCCTGGCTCGTGCAGAGCAGAGAGAGGAGTGAGTCCATTGAGGAGGCGGTGGAGAATCTCCTCCGGACTGATCATCTCCTGATCGCTCAACAGCAAAGCTTTCCTTTTAAAGGAGGGAACATAAACATGAGCAATCTCCTGATCGCTTGTTACAATCCAGGCGAGGGCAGACACAGGTAAGTATCATTGTAAGAGTCTTATGGTTGTGATGGTTCCAGGACTAAGGTGTATAAAGTCCCTTTCCAGCAGGTAAGTTTGAGAACCAGTTTTTCTGAAGGGCAGAGGGCAGACAGAGGCAAGGAGAACCGGATGTTACCATGAGCTCAGCCGAGGAGATGTGAGGGAAAGTGCTGACAGGTAAATCTAATTAATTATTAGGTGATTGAGACTGCGCTGAGATCAGCGCACAGAGACAGAGACGGCGTAACACAGAAGCTTTTATCCAAAGGGACTTACAATTTTTGTTTACTTACAGTACACATAAATATAGTGTAAGTAAATATTTTTTGTAGTTAACAGCTTCACCTATAATGGATTGAAGTTAACTGACATTTATTACTATCATGTAGCATTTAAAATACAAGGAGTATTTATATGGCTAATATTTTATCTACTAATATGGTATGTTTTCTTTTTTTCACTAGTGTTCTTGTGGTGTCTTCAGCCTATCAGTGTTGCTATGAGTAGTAACATGGAAGTATGGCTCAGGTGATTAATATGCATGGGAATGCTAATAGATGATTCTCTCTTGAACTTTATACGAAATCGTCCTGATACCCTCATTCTCTGTTTCCTTCATTACTGCGCTAATTCAGTCCACTGAATGAATTCAAAAACGACGCTGCAATTCTCACGGTGCATATATTCTTTTGTCAGGCTAGTTGTATTTTCATTATTAAGGGTCCATTATGACATTATGCATTATGTAATAATAACATTACAATGGTTGTCTACTCAAATAGTGTGCTAAATAAAAATATAGGAGGCAATTTCAGAAATAACCCAGGTATTATAGAGGTGTGCATTGATTTCCAACTGATAAAACAGTATGAAATGCTCAACGCTGCCCCCTGTCTGCCATCTGACTTCTCAAAACCAGAATGATTTATCCATCTTTTCTCACTCTCTGTCTCTCTCTTTGGCTCTCGCTCTCTCTTTCTTCCTAATCTTCCACTCCTAGCCAGTTATGCATAAACGACAGACAGTAATCTCTTGACAGGCAGAACCAAACTATATGAAGGCAGTGCTGTAGATAATACAGGCAAGTTATGAGAACTCAGATTCTGGCTAGTCTGAGTCTCTGCAGCTCATCAGCAGACAGCAGGGCCTGCCTTCAACTTAATTAGCTTCCCCTGAGATCCTCTTCTGACGGCATCAACCTGAATGAACGGGTGCATTTCGTACGTGTGTGTGTGTGCGCCCACAACAGAAAAAAGGAGAGAGAGCGACAGAGTGTGCTGACCATGTCCGGTCAAGTGAACAGAGCGGGGGCACCATTATCAGTCCATCAGATGTGAAGGAATGTCTCCCAGCTGTGGGGCTGGGTCTCAGAGCAGTCCTGACATGCTACGATAGATGGAGGGAAGAAAGAGAGAGAGTGAGGCTGATCTTGGCCCACATCTAGCTGTGCAGCGTGAAAGATGCAAAGATAAGGAAGAGACAATGTTTCTGTTTCTTCTATGAGATGAGTCAGAGGGTTTGTTGTGCCTCATTTTCTATCTCGCTGGAGCATGGCCTTCTACAGCACAACTGCACCAAGCTTGTGGGCAAACAACAGCAGGCAGTATAGCAAGCTGTTATTTTCTTTTTAAGACATATATTTCCTTATTTCAATAACTCTTTAATAATCGGAAAAGAGGTGAATGTTATGTATTCCTGGTTTCTGGTTGACCATGAAACAACTTTCCAGTAGACATATTTAATAATTATATATGATTAAATACACCATGTTTGATTGCTTTACTTAAGTCTGTTGGTCAT
This sequence comes from Enteromius treurensis, assembly GCA_032275025.1. Classification (NCBI taxonomy): domain Eukaryota; kingdom Metazoa; phylum Chordata; class Actinopteri; order Cypriniformes; family Cyprinidae; genus Enteromius; species Enteromius treurensis. The sequence continues at coordinate 11,154,205 of JAUCMU010000043.1, forward strand.
TGTCTAAGAGGATGTTTTTTTAATGTCTTTTTCGTATGTGTTCAAATGCCTTTAAGCACTTGAAACCCAACCCCTTCCTCCCCTCAGGTATATTATATGATTGAACAATAGTAGTACATAAGGTTGTCTCACTCTCTATATATTGTATGTGTTTTTCTTTATGATCATTATTTAGGCTATATGTGTACGTGTGTGTGTGTGTGTGTATAATTTCCAATTATTCAGAAAGTGCTTGTACCACTTACCTGAGGTGAACGCTTGTCAATGTCTGACATGGAAGAAAAGAATGTTAAAAAAAAGTCATTATTTTTGATTTCTTTGTGCATAAAATTTGTTTTCAAAGCTTCATAAATTTAACATCGACTGATGTCATGGACAATTTTAATGATTCCCTACGTTTATTGGTCTTGAATGTGGTAGTTATTTTGCTGTCCGTGCAGGGTTAGAAAGCTCTCAGATTTCATCAAAAATATCTTAATTGGTGTTCTTAAGATGAACAGTGGCTTTATGGGCTTGGACCAATATGTTGGTGGTGAGTAATTAATGACAGAGTATTCATTTTTGGGTGAACTATCCCTTTAAGGCTAAGCTTGCACTAAACCACAAAAGACTCTCTTAAAACGTTCTGACAAAAATTCTTCAAAAAAAGCAAAGTAAGAGCAAACTCATATTGTGATTTTACATTAACAGTGTTTCTGCTGCAGCTCTGTAGTGTTTGTCCTGCACTCTCTGCCTGAATGAATGCTCCACCCCTGCTGATCTACGAGTGCCCAGAGTGTCTGCTGTGCCCGCTGTGCCTGCTGTGACCCCGCGGATAACTTTGTGGTGACCGCAACCACTGCTGATTGATCATCAGAGAGAAAGAACGAAAGAGAGAAGGAGGGGCGTTTCACCCATATATAATGTTAAGCTGCCAAGTTGAGCAGATGGCACAACTCAGTGCATGAGTATGCGTCAATTCTCTCTCTCTCTCTCTCTCTCTCTCTCACTACCAGCAAATCTTATAAAGGGCATTAGGGGGTGGAGCAGCACTTTTGTTTACTTCATGTTTTAATATTGCATGCTTTCTGACTCTAAGAGCTCTAAAAGCTCACCTCAAGTAGCTAAGTTTCTATAGGGCTATTTTTATGGAAAATATATAAGATGTAGAAAAGGTCACACTATATTTTAAGGTCTAATTCTCACAATTTTTAAACCATTAAATGCAACTTGTGCCTCAATAAATTGCTAGTTTGCTGTTTATTAGTGAGGTAGTTAAGTGTATAAAAATATCTAAAATATTATATAAAATCATATTATAATGATTAATGATTAAGACAACAGTTCTTTTAAACTGTAATAATATTTCACAAAATAAATGTATTTTGATCAAATAAAGGCAGCCTTGGTGAGCATAAGAGACTTGTTTCAAAAACATTTTAAAATCTTATTTAAATATTTTGAGCAGAAATAGGTATCTATATATTTCTATATTATTAAAATCAAAGTAAGAATTTTGCCCTTAGTTCACTTCATTTTGCCCCAGTTTCTTTTACAAACATGCCACACTGTAAAATCGAATAGTTCCCCTTACTTAGATATAGTTAGTAAGCTGTACTTAGTTGTTATACCAAGTTACAGCAACTTTCAAGGCAAATAAGACAATTTACTTACTGAATTGAGTGATGTTTACTTAAAATATTCAAGTAGCCACAAAGGAACCAATGACATTAATAAATGAGAGGCAGCAGTGCACTAATTGCTAATGCACAACACAACAACAGAGGAAGAAGAAAAATTTCCCCCACGCCTGTTATATTTCACTAGTTGAATTCACTTGTTTAACAAAGTCCTCTTCAATGTTGAATTTTCAATACAACTGAACATCACAAATGCCACATAAGATTTTCCTAAAATGTTTTCTTTTTTCTTTTTTTCAACTTACCATTATAGTGATTAGTGTTCCCTTTGGTTGTACACTTAAAACTTTGTTTGTTATAATTTTCTTCCTATTAATGCAGTGATGCAACATGAAGTCAGAGTCATTTGGTTTCGAAGGAAGAAAAGTAATCAAGTACACCCTTCTTTTTTTTTAGTTACTACAACTCTGTTTTAAGTAAGCTATACTATACTAACTAAGCATTTGTCAGTACAACATACTGTTTCTATTTCACTTTACCTTTTTTAAGGCAATCAGTTTGCATGCTTTTTTTAAGTAAGCCCAACTAATTAGATTTTACAGTGCACAATTCAGCATGGGATTTTCAAAAAAAATTTAATTTACTAAATGTTGTTTCATAAAAAACTTTTGCAATTTTTAAAAAAATTTCGGGAGGAGCATGCGCAGGTAATCAATAATTGGTCTCCGCCTTCTAATCATCCACTTATCTCATCCTCCTATCAGAATGCTCGCTTCTCCCTATAAATTATCAGGAAACCTTTCTACCACATCTCGTTCTTAGTATCCCGCCTCCTCTCCAGCTCCTCCTCAGGGTCCACCAGGGGAGCACTCAGCTGTTCGCCCTAGGGCTCGGTTGCCCTCCTGACCCTGAGTATTCTCCCTGGTCATTTTAATTTGCTATTATAATTTTTATGCTATTATGTAAAATAACAAAAACAGGGCATAAAACAACCTATTCTAAATTATGTATTTTCAGGTAAAAATCTTGATAACATTATAAGTGGACCTCAAAGAACATAAGGTAATGATTTTTGTAATGATTTATTTAACCTCTTGACTTTCCAGACCTTTTTGTTTTTGTCCATGTAATCAAGGTTAATGTGGGCTAGTGGTCATTCAGTGTTTCTTTACATACAAGTTGTGTTTCACACAATAAAAATTCATTCAGGTTAACCATGACATAAAGCCAAAATGTATGTACATGTAAATTTTTCTGTGAATATGTTCTATGATAGTGTCTTACCCAAGCAGTTTGTCTAGCGTTGTGACTCAAGATCCGGCAAAATATTGTCATCATTTTATACAGAAATCCATGTCAGCGTTCGCATAATTTATCTTGCAACTATTATATGCAGCAACTTACAGCCTTTGCCTAAATTGGCATCTTTATGTAGCAGAAACAACCATATTCCTTTGTTGGTTAGAATTACGCGCAGATCGCTGCCAGACACAGTCAGGCTTGTGTAAGCATCTGTGCCCACTTCTGGCCCTGGCAGGGCGAAGAGCGGCTGGCACGAAGCAAGCTGGTGTTGATACAGTAGTGGAAGGTGTGCGCCGCGGGTTCAGTCAGGCTGCAGAGGAGCAGAGCAGTATGGGTAGCATGAGGTCATTCAACCGCTGCCCATTCATCAGCCTGTGCCACCAAGCCCCATAGCTCCTCTGTCACCTTGACAACACAGCCCACAGCAACCTGCCCTGCATGAAACCTAGCTATTGATTTCTTTTGCTCGTTCCTGCTCTGTGTTCAGCCGTTCGTTATTTCTCTCGCTCGTTCTCTTTCCCCTCCTCACCACAATGTCCCTTTTTGTGTTTCTAGCTCTTTATACTACCACTAACAGAAATAAGTGGGATCTTTGTTGATTTTGGAGCAGATTAAATTAAAAATCGGAGTAGAGTCTGGATCAGAAAAGCGCGGTCTCTTGGTTTGGCTCCAGGTCTGAAGTCAGTGTGACATGACAAGCAGGAGAGCAAGAAGTGCCATTACCAACTGAGGGCACTGCGGCATTTCAGATGGAAAGCCACTAAGGGAAAAAAGAGTGGGAGGCCAGTACTTGAGAGATTCCCTACTAATGGGATGGGATTCATGGGATCACATGCAGCAGTGCACACGCACCCAGTCTTGTGTTGCCAGGTTTTACTAAACAGCGAAAGGTCTGGTTCATATAGCAGTGTATTTTGGCAAAGGCCCACCCACTTAAACAATCTAATTGACATGTACAGCAACCAATCATGGTGTGTTCTGGTTTTACTGTGGTTTTATCTGAAATAGATACCACACTATAGACAATTGTGTAGTTTTACAAATGCTGGGAAAAAAATTAATGTGTGTAGACTCAGAAAAGGATTTTGTCAAAAGTAATTGATTTTCAGACGTGATCAGGAGAAAAAGGAGAACATGGAGATAATGGGTGTCTTAAGTATTCGTCAGCATTATTCATATATTTCAAAACTTTTGTTGTCTCTAACCTTGTAAATGTAGCCAAATAATTTATTGGATCAACTTAGTACCTTGTAAACATGACTTTGTGGGCTGATAAAAGCCCTGTATTCTTTTACTCTTGGAAGTTGTGTAAAGTCAGCCAACAGATTAGACATGGCCAGATTAAAAAAGTGTTTTCAGTGTGCAATTTGTTTTGATATACACTCACCTCCAAAGGTATTGGGTCAGTGAGGTCAATTCCTTTATTTTTGCCGTAATGAAAACATTTGGGTTTGACAATAAAAGATGAATATTAGACAAGAGATTTGCATTTCCATATATTTACATCTGGATCTGACATACAACTTTTTTGTTTGTCAGATGTCAGAGGTAATGTCATGGCTTGGACTTGCATGGCTTTTTCTGGGACGGGCCCATTAATCTTCATTGATGATGTAACACATGATGGCTTCAACAAAATGAAACATTTTGTCAGCTAATTTAAATAAAGATGCAACCAAACTTATTGGGAGATCCTTCATCGTGCAGCAAGATAATGACCCAAAACACACTGCTGAAACAAAAAAGGAGTTCATCATTTTACCTGGTAAAGAGGAGCAGCTGTTAGCAATCAGCTAAACCTTTCCCTCGTTACTATCACCCAATCAAACCCTTTCCAAACAGTATAAAATCA
>JAUCMU010000043.1:11159077-11179098 GCA_032275025.1 Enteromius treurensis
TTATGTCCATGTACTGAACTGTTATTATTCAACCATGCCAAGGTAAATTCAGTTTTTCATTCTATGGCACCTTTAAGTTTTATTTACTTTAATCTTTATTCTGTCTGTTTCATGTTTGTCAGATGAAGATGTAAATACCTGGAAATAATAGCTGGCATGTAAATCTCATGTCTGATATTCATCTTTTGATGTCAAACCCAAAATGTTTTCAGTCTACAGCAAAAATAAAGGAATTGGCCTCGCTGTCCCAATACTTTTGGAGAGGACACAGATGAAAATGTCCTTGAAATTTAGTCAATATTTGTCATGTTCAGTAGTCCATTTAAGAAGTTAGTGTTCTTCATGCTTTAAGACTGCAGTTTATTTTCCTTATTTAAAATTGTATTCACGTATTGACATATATAGATTTTATGTGTGTATGTTTTGCAGTGAAATTTTTTTAGATATTTAGATATTTTTCTAACCAAAGCTGCATTTGTTGGGGGTAAAAGTTAAAGTAAAACTTTAATATTGTGATTATTAATTATTAATATTATTTTGGCCCGTACTCCGGTCTTAAATGTCATATTATTATTTATAAGAAATCAATCTGATATGTTAAATTATTGTTTCATATATTTATGGGATATATTGATGCCTTTTTCAGTATTTTTTGATGAATAGGAAGTTTTATTCATTTATTTATACATTTATTTGAAATAGAAATATTTTGTGACATTATCAATATCCCTAATGTTTTGTCCAATTTAATGCTTCCATGCTGAATAAAAGTATACATTGAAAACATTTCTTACTGACCTCAAACGCAATGGTTGTGTGTGTCAGTAATTTGCTTGACTAGAGTTACATTTTATCTGGATGCACTGTTGACACCCATTTACTGTTTACTTTTAGTTTAGATTAACATCGTTTTACTTTATCTTAAAAGCAATACATTTGCATTGCAAATGAACAACCATAGCTTTATTTCTCATTTCACTCTCCGCTTTTTCCAAAGCTGACCCCTGCTGATATATTAAGATGCACTGAGCTGAAGGTCACGTTTGGTCACATGACTACCGGCTTTGTGGGTGTACAAATCAATACGTGACATGTCGGCAGCAGGAGCGTCCTTGCCTATAGTGCGTTAAGCTCAGAGTGCTAAAGGTTAATGTACATTTGCTTTTCTCACAGTGGCATTGATTTACATCAGTGTAACATGTAAAAAACATCACATTCACAGTTGGTGAAATGCAACAGCAGACTCCTGTCCTGCACTGGGAACAGAGAGAACCTCTATAAGCGAGACTGTAAAAAGGGAAGAGTGTAAAGCTGTGTCCTTGCATTATGACCTTTTCCTTTTTCGTTAGTATTGAGCGCCCATCTCCCCTTTGCCTGAACAGCAGCCGTCTGGGCTGCCCACTGCTCCAGTGTCATCCAGTCTGGCTCATGGATCTTTATTAAATGTTAATCAGCCTCCTACAGTCTCAACCTACAAGGTTTTTACTCTTGCTCCCTCTGTCTTCTGTTGGCTTACTCTCTTTCACCCAGCTCTCATCCTTTTGAATCAGTTGGAGAGCATTAGAATTTGTTCTATGTTTTGTTTTGTTTTTTTGTAAAGTTCCCAGAGGTATTAGTTTTAATGTAAAAAATAAATCTCTCAGAGGAGAGGTGTTTATCAGTAACTGTGCTAATTACTACTGAATTTCCAGAATTTCTACATCATCTGAGAGAGGTCTGTCTGTGTTTGCCCCGTTCACACAAAGAACAATAACTATAAAGAGATTGATATTCATCTGATTATTCACTGGCATCTGCCGCTTTAAATCCAGCTCGTTGCAGCAGAGGATCGTTTCTCTGTAAATTTATTGTTATACTGTGTGTGGTGTAGTGCTATTTTTTTAAACACCAAGAACGATTTTTAAAACTTTATTATTTATCATTATCTTTATAGTTATTATGCTTGGTGTGAACGGGCCTTTAGAGCAGGGCAAAACTAGAAAAATATTTGTTCATTAAAGAACTCTCCATGGAATTTTAAGAGTTTCCTTTTAATTTTCATACATTTTCTAGAAATCACATTTTTAAAATAACTGAATATCAAAGGTTTTCAACACTGTTGGAACCCTGCTACCTCTTGCCATGAACATGAATTTATCAGCTCTAGTGTATTATCAGAAAATCCCTGATCTGTATTATTATACAGAGAAAATAAAAAAGTAAAAAAAAGGAGAAGTTAACAAAACCAAAAGCTGAAGACCAGATACATAATATAATACCACATAGTAACCCGAAAACGAGCGTCGCCCTAGTTCCCAAAAATATTTTTATTCTTTAGGTTATTGCAGAAAATCATCTCTGTGACCAAAAAAACTTTTATTATTCTTTACACATTTTGTTCAAGCTAATCTTTACAAATTAGCACAATTCTAAAGCCTAAACACAAATCCCAGAAGTAAAAAGCTAAACATAAATTATAAATGAAAGTCATTGTACTGACTACTGAGAGGATTAAATTAGTACATGCCATAGAATAAAACCTAAACATATCTAAAACGTGTTAACCAAATACTATATTTTATACATTTAAAGGGGTCATACAAACCCAGTTTGCTAATATGATTCTTTAGGGTCTTAATGGAAAGTTTGTAATATAGTTTGCTTTAAAATTTCTCAAAGGTAGTTTTAAAAATGCTAATTTTCTCCTTTCAAAATCCGCTCTTTAGAAATCACTCTGTTGTACTTTCCCTTTCCACTGACTCCGCCCCCTTTTTCCGAGTAGCTCTGAGACAATCTTTTTTTAGCCGTATTCATAGTGAAACTTGATAATTAGCACATTATTAGGAAAAGGCGATTTGCAAAGATTCATTAAAAGACGTTATACTCACTGCTTCTGTAGGTGAGGCTGGACCATGAATTCACGCCAACATAAACGTATTCCGGTTGATCAAGGGGGCGTTTCCCTTCAGAACCAAACGTAATGTTACTCCTCAGCGACTTCAGTCACTCAGATGTCGGGAATAAATCACTACTGCTATCTTCATTAATCAACAACAAAACACCTCAATCTCTTAGGAGTCTTGCTTGTCTCTGCGTCTCGGACTGATGACAGCTAACTCAGGGCGGGTCTAAGGTAAGACAGCAGTTCAGTCTGTGTGACACCCTGCTGTCAATCAACTATTGTGGGTGTGGCCTCTGTCAGTGTGACGCCACACCGACATGCATTTGAGAATGGCTTGATTTCAAGGGGCAACTTGTTTTTATTAAATCAAAAGACAACTACCTGTGGATCTTTATCATTGTAGGGTAGTTGTGTACTCAAACTCCTAACAAACATTTCAGTCCAAACAGCTTGTAAAAGTGCATGTACCCCCGTATGACTAAAATGCTAACTCCTTTTCAGCATTTGGCCTCCCTTGTAGCGCTCTATTGGCATAACTTGGAGTGTGTCTGGTTTATATTCAATACGGATAGATACATTTGCAAACTGCATCTTTCTTCATTAAGTGCTATTCAATGCAGTGTTGATTTTGTGTTATTTGTAGGTCTAGCTGGCCGAGCAGCTGAAGCAGCTTGACGTAGACGCAGCATACGTTGCCGACCATTACTTTGGTCTTTTCATCAGTGAAATTTAAAAGGTTTAGGTCTTACTTAAGCTCTCTTACCAAGCAGTTTGGCATTAATACCATTTACGTCAATCTCATTCACAGCTTTTGTTGCAGTAACTCTCCGCTCTATGACTCTCCTCACAGTAACTTCATTTCCTGCTGAATTCTGAACCACCCCCAAGCGCAATGTTGTTTCAGTCTCTTCCAGATGACCGCCTGAGTTATTTTAGTGCATGCGTACACCCACTCACCATCAGCACTATTCTACTGTAAAATCTCCACTAATGATTCTTTCATGTAGCCGTAATGGTGTTGATTATACCGACTAATTCTTGATTATTTCACAAGTGATTATCCTGATTTTGACACAATTGTCATTTACATGCAGCGCTGTGGATGATGTTGGAAAGCAGATATTTAAATCTATTTTGAGTTGTTTTTTCATAGGAATATTGTTTCCCCTGTTTTCAAATGCATGTGTATAGAGGTTTTGTTATCTTAAAGATGTGTGTGTCTTGATACAGAAAGAAAGAAAGGGTGAGAGAAAAGGATCAGGGATGGTGTCGCTGCAGGGCTCCAGGGATTGATTGATGGCAGCCGTATTTACGCCATCAGGTTCCCTGTGTGGAGCCAAAATGGCTGCCTGTTCCCACCGTGAGTACAAGCGCCCCCCCGCTGCCACAGCGAGCTAAAAAGCACTCTGACTTAGAATCGTAATGAAAGAGAAATATGAGCAAAACTCACATTTTAAACTTTGAGAGGCAGGGGAAATTTGTTGTGATTCCATGCAGGTTTGTAGGTGCTACAAGATGAAGTAGGAAATATTAAAGCTTTTTTAGCCCGTCTTTAGGAATATTATTTTTGCACCGGAGTCTAGATTCAGTTATGTAGAAATTAATGCTTCACAATTTAGGGAAATATTGTGATTGCATTTTTCCGATACAAAGTGCAATTGTGATTCTTTGTTTGTTTCTTTTAGGTTCCACATTTGCGTAATTTCTAGGGCTGCACAATACGAGGCAAAAAATTTGGGTTATAAATACGAGTACAGTATTAATCTACATGATGGTCATTATAGTCCTACTGATATGTATATATAACATTTATACCAAACTGTTGATTTTAAGAGACTACTACTATTAAAAACAGTAATAATAATTTAAAAAAACTAAAGTTGTAGGTGTCTTCATTTCTGCATTTTCGAAGGATAAGGTCAAGTTTTTAATGCAGAAAACTTTTATTGACAACAGCTGGTTTGTGCTTCTCATTACAAGTTCGGGTGCATGTTGTGCTCCCTTATGCATATTATAAGTGACCCAAAGTGATGTGTAAACCCAGACGCTGAGAGATGCTGAAAACACTGGATCATGTGTGTAAAAGAACACAGTGCTGTGCTTTACTCTAAAGCACAAAGCGCATGAATGCAACTAAATCGCAGCCATTTTATTTTGTTAAATCGTGCAGCCCTGGTACTAATCTAACTCCTGGGATTGCTGCATCAGAAACAAGGCCTGAGCATGACTATATCAGGGAAACAGAGAGGAACTGCCACTCCGATTTGATTTAGCTTTAAAAGTTGCAACCGGCTCCAAACTGAAGTATACACAAACTGAAAGTGCAGCAGTCTTGGCGAGAGCTTCCTGTCATCAGTATTCCTCCTGTGGGGCTTCCTAGCCGCAGTTCCATGGTTATGCTGCAGTTAAGCACTCTCTCACTCTGTCTGTCACTCTCTCGTTCTCCCTCTCCCTGTGACTGTCGGTTTAGGGGGTGGGAGAGAAGGAAGTGACCTACATAGCACCGTTCCCTCGCCTCGGCTCTCTTTTGCATTTCAAGGGATAATGAATAATTTACAGCTCCTCTCCCTCCCGTGAAAACGTGACAGCCTTCAATACAATTAACGAATTTAACAAGCCCCGGTGACAATCAGTGCACTGCCACTCAAAGGACCCGGATAAAGGGTCGGATCCAAGAGCTCGAGGCACATCACTGGAAAAAAGAGAGAGAGAAAATAGCAGTGCCACAGGTGAGACTTTATTGGGAGCAGCTCACAGGAAGCTCAGTGGGGCTGTGCAGCACACAAACATCAGAAAGGTTTTTACTATTCAACACAACACCAGCTAGAGAGGAGTAAACGCTTTATAGCACAGCTACAGGAGAGTTACAATCTGCCCTAGCGAGCATTGTTTGTTTCTGCTCATGTTTGTGCACTCGCATGACTCTGGCCATGAGGAATATTATCAGGTTCCTCGAAAAAGGGCTATAAATTTGAACTGTGCTTTCCGGTTGGAGTTCAGGCAAAGTCAAGGATCTATGCCAGTGTCACCACAGCCCACTGCCTCTCTAGATTCCAATTATACTGCAGTGGTTGGAGTACAGTTTCCGATTCAGAAACAAACACGCACACACTTGCGTCGTGTGCCACGCACACACTGAATCGCTGGGGGAGTGTGTAATAGTTTTATCAGGGTGAGCACAGGCACACAAGTGCACTCCAGCCTGCAGCTATGGCTGGGCTCCATGGGAGAAAGTCAATTACGGCAGGATGAGCCAGCCCAGGGTGAACATATGGGAGAGAGATAACGGAGGCAAGATGGCCGCTACACACTCCCAGCAGCCCCCAGTGCCCAAGTGTCGCGTGCCGCTCTCTGCCCTCCTCCATATTTACCTCACACTGCAGCACCAAACAAAGACCATCTGGAGACTGTTGAACACAAACGCAAATTCGTAGAAAAGCCACTTTTTATTAATTTTAAGTAATCTTAGTTTATTTTAGCGCATTGATTACCAATGCTATAACCACAGTTTTACTACAAATACTTTGGTTATTGTAGCAAAACCATGCTTAATTTGTGGTTAAACCATGGTTTAATTTCATAAGGGTTACCATACCTAATTTGAAGAATGATGTAGCCATCAGCTAGCTACTAGCTTGTATATCTTATATAAGAATGACTGTGCTATGTTGCACCAGTAAAAAAAAATGTCAGCCAGTACATCCCTTTTGATGTAGCTAAGATAGTTACTTACTACATCGTCATCAACTGATCATTGTAATGTAATTCAGTTCATTCTGATGTAGTTACTTAAAATAAATCTCAGGTGTTCCTAGAATGTGCCTTTGAAGTTTAAGCTTAAAACAAATCATTTATAATATAATTTTGAAAATGCCTATTTTGAGTGGAAGCAGAATCATCCTGATTTTGTGCATTTCTCTTTAGATGCAAATGAGACCGTCCCTTTACAGCTCATACCTCAGATACTCTGCTAATAAACATCTGTTTGGTTTTGATGGTCTATCACACTAAAATCATGCTTTTTAAACCATATCAGTTATGATATACGGTTTTCTGAGCGCACACATCTTAAGCATGTGCACAGGAAGTGGCATTCACACTACATGTGCGTAAATTCTTTTTTTTTTTTTTGTCAAAAACACACAAGTTATAAAAAAAACAGTTGGCTATGACTGTAAAGTTAAACAGCTGGGTAAGGAATCTCAAAAACGTGCAGATGAAGAGGCAGTGATATTAGAATAAGATCCCCTTTCTTTGTAACAGAGAGAGCGAAATCGGTGTTTCATTTTTCAAATGCTTTCAGAGAACAAAGTTACTGGGTTGGTAGATGCACCAGGGATAGCACTTAAACATGGAAAAAAAAGTGTTCATATATTCCCTTTAAGCTATTAGCTAGTTGCTTGCTGTATCATTCTCGTAGAATGATTTTAGCTAGATAATCTGGAATGTAGTTGTTAGTTGTTCTAGCTAGTTATGCAGCACAAACCTGCTTGAACTAGTATCACCATTTATGCTGATTTGACTTGTTTTGCTTTCTCAGGACTGAATTATTCAGCGCCTTGACAACCAGGGTAGTGTATATCCTGAGGCCTGAATGCTCAGCTGATAGTCTGATAGTCTATAATAATAACAGTTTCAGTAGCTTTAGCACTTATGGTCTTAGAAACCATCAAGCTTCTGCTGCATTGTATAACCGAGGAGAAGGTCTTTGTTCTTCTATGCTTTCTTGTTTGTTTGTGGGTGATAGACTGAGTTGCGATTCACCGCACGTCTCATCATAGCCAGCTCTCAAACAATTATGACGAGAGAGGATGAGAAGAGAGTTGGATCCTGTCTCTCTCGTCCTCTTTCTCTGGTTGTCTCTCATGCATGCATGGACGCAAACCCGTTCCAGTACACACGCGCTTATCCCTGTTAAACGGACACAGAGAGCTGCCCGTTGGCACAGTGAACAAAGTGGCGGGGGGCTTGACAAAAATACCCTCTTCTGCAAAACCTTAAGTTCTTCACTGCTTTGGATTAGCCGTCTTCTATTTCATACTGTGCATGATGTAGATTGCTCCTACAACAGAAAACAGGGAGAGAGAGAGGGGGGGGGCAGAGAAAAGAAAAGCAGGACGTCAGAGCTCTAGTCTGTCAAAAAGCAATCAGCAGCGTGAGTGCCTTACCTCCTGCAGACCGCTGATTATGGCATTAGGCTGAGCCCAATTCTTCCCCTTGTGAGGCAAATCATTCCGCCTGCAATAAAGAACTCTGAGACAAAGGAGAAGTTAATTAAGATTAATTAACTTTTTTAATGACGCCTGTACACTAGAATTTGTGCGTGTGGCCAAAGGCGTTTTCAAGTATACTGCCATACCTTCATATTGTTCTGTTTCCCTCCCTCTTTTTTCTCTCTGCTTACCTTTGTTTTATTCCAGTTATCGCCCCCTTAGTTTTATTACGCTGTAAAAAGACTCTCAAGGACACATAACTAGTTAAAATCTGCATTGCTATAAATCTGTTTTGCCACGTTCGTTCGTATTTCTACTTTGTCTGCTTCACAGTCTTGGAATGTTACTCCACAGGCTTTAATGTGCGTGTCTTCAGAGCATCCTCAGTGCTTTTAATGAGCGCACAGCACTGTAAGAGCTGTAAAGTCAAATGAGACCCTCCAGCATATTCCCCCTTTCTTGTGCTTTCTTTCCTCGTGGTCAGCTGAGAGTGGTTTCTTTACACTGTCTGGAACACTGCAGGCTCAGAGAGATCGTTCACAAGCAAAAAGCATGCCAGATAGATCTTATTTGAGATTGCATTGTGGTGCATGTGGTCTTAGCTGGTATTTATGTTTTGCTTTCCAGTCAATATATCCAAAAGATCCTTAAAAATGTAAACTGTATATGTACATGATTCCAGGCACAGACTGGATTAATGGCAGCTGAAAATACAGCTTTACCATCACATTAATACAACATATTTTAAAATAAATAAAAAAACAATCTTACTTTACCTTTTATTGTAAGAATGTTTCACAATATTACTGTTAAATATATTTTTGATCAAATAAATGTAGCATTGATGAGCATAAGAGAAAAGAGAAATATTTTTAACAGTAGTGCATAATTAAAATTCTAATATATTAATACAATTAATATTAATTAGATGTGTTTATTATCTTTTAAATTATGTTCTATAAATGATATATATATATACTGATCAAAATTATAATCGCAACACTTTTGTTTTTGCCCCCATTTTTCATGAGGCCAAAAAGGCCCATTTCTCTCAAATACTGTTCACAAATCTGTCTAAACCTGTGTCAGTGAGCACTTTTCCTTTACCAAGACAATCCTTCCACATAATCTATCTGTTTATTACCTAATCTGTCAGTTTACTGTAAATGTCTTTAAAAATAGGTAATTATGCAATACGTTAGGTTGTAATTTCTGATATAAAAAATTAAAATTTGCTTTGTTTTACCAGGCTGATTGTGGAATTTAGTGCGTTCAAATCCAAGATTCTCTTTAAATGGGTGTACTTCTTTGTTTTTGTCATCATTTTTAGACAATCTAATGTTCATAAAAACAAAACTAGCTGAGCTACGAGATGTTGTTTGTTTATTTCCATCCACACATTAGGACCCCCGATAACAGTTTTCCAGTGTTTATTTGCCACCGCTCTCATCTACCAGTTCTCAGCCCAGCGGACTGTCCAAGATGAGAAAAGCCTTCAGAGGAAAAAGCATTTTGAGTTACACGTTATTATTTCTGAAATCTTTCCTAAATGGCTTCCCATCGTTCGACGTGGTAGTTCTACAACATTTTGTGCAATTATTCAGCTTGCACTGTTTTTGATCATTTTACTCTTTCAATCCTGTTCCAAATCGCAAAAGAGAGGAGGAAGGAGAGAATGTGAGGGGAAATGATGTGTGTGTGTGTTTGTGTTCATGCCTGTAGGGGGGCTGGGACAGCCGCTGCACCCCAGTGTGCCTGCTGCTGCTTTACATTCTGCCGGTGTAGGCTGAGTCTCACACAGCAGCAGTAGCAGCCAGCCAGCCATGCACATCCCTCATTCAGCCTGGCTTCTCATTTATCAGCTCACTCAACCAGCAATCTCACTCTCTCTTTCTCTCTCTCCTAAATATCTTCTCTTTCTGTTCCCATTGTTCTAAACCTCCACATGCATCGCGGTGTGTGTGTGTTCATGCCTGTATAAATATTCAAGTCTCTTTCACTCGGTTGATTCCTATTTCACAGAAAGGAATTCTTACATTACTGCCCCCTTGAGGGCAGACAAAGCAATTACTCAATATGTTTCTTTTTATTAAGCATTCTTCTTCCATTCTTCCTCAGCAGAGCGCAGTGTTATCCAACGCGAGCTCTGCTTTGCTGCAGGCGGTTCCGTCCCAAACCTCAGCCCTATCTTGAGCGAACATCACACAGCCGAGATGAAAAAGAGGGAAATCGATGCAGGGGAGAGCACGCCGTGTAGAGAGCCTGGCTTTGCTTTGATCGAAGGTTGACTGACAAGACCTTCAGCCCTGTGATCTGCGGCATGATGAAGGACCGGAGCCGTTGTAGTGCAACAACGTGTGTTTGTTGTAGTTTGTGCATTGTAGGTTTTGTGTATTTGTGTCTATATGTTTTAAAAATATATATATTTACTTGAAAACCTAGCGAACCGCCTACGGAGACAGCATTTTAAAACTTCCTAGGCACTCTCCTGACACCAAAGCCTTTTTCAAAAGGTCATCGTAATTATGCTGCTGCTGCCTAAGATACCATCTTTAGGCCAAATTTTAAAGTGGAATCACTAAGCTACGATGCTTTGCATAAAATACAGAAATTAAATTTATGACAAATAATATAATTAAAAAGAACAGCATTACTATAGTTAAAGAAAAAATCCAGCTGAAAAAGAAAAGTCTGCCATATTCACTCTTACTATTAATAAAGCTGCTTTGGTTCCCATTGTCTTCAGTTGTATAGATGATAATACAATGTAAGTCAATAGGCATCAAAATGGGTTGGTTATCAGCATTCTTTGAATTATTTTTATTTATTTATCTGTGTTCAACAAGAGAAAGAAATTCATATGAGGATATGAGTAAATAAGAGAATTTTCCTTTTAGGTGGACTAACCTTTAAACGAAAAAAAAAATATATATATATATATATTTGTCATTTAATTAAAGCTGAAATATAATATTAACCTAAAATATTAAGAACTTAAACGTAAAAATTTTGTTAATTAGAAATGAAATAATTTGAGCTTGAAGTAAAATTATTAAAACTTAAACTGAAAATAAAAATAAATGAAAGCTACATTGAAAGCTACATAGCTAAAAAATGAAAAGTGAAAATATTAAATAATATAAAGAGTTTATACAACATTGTTTGTAAAATAAACTGCTGGATAAGCTAAAAGATGTTTTGATTATAAACTAGCTTAGATGCAGTTGAAGTTAAATGATATAACTTGAAGATTAAACAGATGTACCAATATTTATGCGTATGCCTATTAGCAATTTACACTGCTTAGCAAAATGCTAATGTCAAACTCTATAGAAATCAGTGGCAGAGAAGCGTTGTTTATGTTGCTTCTCCACTAGGAAGCAGACACAGAGGCAGCTAGTTAGGTTTTGGAGCAGCATTGTATAGCCAACCTAACAATGAGGTTGTACACAAACACACAACCAGGCGGGTCAGGACAAGCCTGTACTCTCTCCTCTTGCCTTCCCATTTCAGACGAGTACAGAGGGGGTGTGAGACAGAGGGCTCTGTCTACATCTAAAGCCTGCTGGGAAAGGCCGTACTCTCATCTCCCACACAGCAGAATGCATATGCACCAAAATCCTCTTCACTTTAAAACAACCTTCCCCTTCAGCCTCCTCCGGTACTCCCGACGGGGGAGGGAGTGAAGTTTACAGTCGTCTGATGAAGCGTGTCCTCTGGTCTACCTTTGCTGGGGATGGTGACCTCCAGCGAGGCTCGAGAGATGCCTCGGCCCAGAGCATTGTGGGTACTCTAAGACTGAGTGACATACACAGCATGGAAGCACAGGCGAGGAGCTTTGCTGAACCTTGTGATCCATGTCACTGCCTCGATGGGACACACACACAGATATAAATCCACTGACATTCCTGCAGATGGATGTTTACATACAAGAGTTTTCAGCTGAAAAGCGGCATTTCCACTGAAAGAGTGATGAGGATGCATTGTGGTTCAGGAGATTCATTCCATGGTTTTATTCAAGCTTAAAAGAAGAAATGAAAGATTGTAGATGGCAGATCTTGCTCCAGCATGCTAAATTATAGAAAAATAGCTAAAGTGAGCTTATTAAAGCAGAACTGTATAATTTCTGTGCCATTACTGGCAACAAAAGGTTCAGTAACATTATAATGTCTCTTAATCTCATCATGGCTTTTATTTTTATTTTTAATGGGATTGATCACAAGTAATCGTTGCCCACCACTATAATAAATTTTACTGAACCCATAATTTTGTACAGAAATGCATATATAATATACAACATTTATATTAAAAAAATAATAATATAATATTTATATATAATATAATATAATATGTATATAATTTGTTTCACAAATACTGCAAATGCCTCTTCAGTCCAGTGTTTAATAACGCACTTCCCCTTTAAATAAAATGTTACATTTAATCTGCTTTCAGACTGTTATAAACATCATCATATACTCCAGAAAAACAGACAGACCCTTTAGCATTCTTGGTTTCAGACGGATGACGCGGGTCATTTTGAGCTCTTTAACCTTGCATTCATTCACCTCTAAACACCGTGGGCAAGAATCTCAAACACAATCAACAGACTGAGTCAGCGGCATTACCACAATTATCCAATTAGCCACCGCATGTATTAGTCAGTGTGCACCTACAGCTTTTGAGCACATATGGCTATTGAATGAGACTCCATGGTGCTGCTTAAACCTTCTTCACACATAGCAGAGAGACACAGGGAGGGGCTCGAGAGCTTAGGGTTAAATTTAATATATGCTCCAGGCTTTATGCAAAATGCTTTCCTTTTTTTCTGTAAATTTAGCAAAACATGTTGAATGTAGCTAGCACTTGAAACTAGCTCAAGCAATAAGAGAGTGTTGTCTTTCTTACTCCAGATCTTCTGAAACGACTGGCATGTGTTTTGGATAGTGTACAGGTTTTAGAAATGAGAAGCCCAGAAAAGGCATGTTCTTGACCTGAAGATTGTTACAAACATCTCATGATAGCCACCCGTGCTATTTGTATATGGAGTGCAGAGTTGTTGCCTATGCAGGTTTAAAAATATCACCAAGATGGCTAAGATTGTGGTGTGCCTTCGTCAATCAACTTCACCAGAAAGGTGATGCTGGGGGACCTGGTTTACCGACAAAACGAACAACATAGCTATGATAGTCCTACGGCAAGACCAGCCTTGAAATTCATACTAGTCTATGCAGGTCTTTACAGTAGAGAACTTGTAGAGGAATTTGTGTTACAAAGGTGACAAGGAGGTGCTGGATAAAGCAGCATTTGTGTGGATGCTTGCGAACCATCTGCGCCCCCCTCCCCTCCTCTCCAGCTAAGCGGCTGCACTGCAGACTGTTAAAGACCTGGGCTTTCTTCTCATATCTGAACCCTGCACTAACGCCCTTTCTTTCTCTCCCTGCCTCATTCTCTCTTTCTCGCTCTTTCCAGCTTTGCTTTTAACTCCACACTGGTGGAGACTGTTTGTTGACACTGAGGCATATCGACAGAGATGTGTGAATGACAAACTGTGCTGTGGGTTTCTCTGCTTTCCTCCTCCTCTCCCTCTCTCACTCTTTTTTTCACGCTCTTTTTCTCCCTCTTTCTCGCACTCATTTTACTCTCTCTCTCTCACGCCTCTTAGCCCCCTCTTCGCTATCTCTGTCTCTCTCTCTCTCTCTCAGTCTCCACGAGATACATTATTCAAGCCAGGCAGTTAAAGTAGGTCACACCGCCATAGCCTTCAAACACGCCTGGATCGGGGAGGTAGCAGAGGCATGTACACACACACAAATATACACACACACAACACGATCTCTCACACACAGAGGTGTTGTCTTCTCCAACTCCCTTGTTCTGAATCTTCACCAAACCACTGATTGATGTGTGAAGTTCAGTAGCACAAAAACAGGGCAATAGTGCAGACATGAGAGACAGAGAGAGAGAGAGTGTGTGTGTGTGCATGTTTATGTGGTTTATAAGGACACACATTTGTATAATGATATGGGTATGACATAGGTATTACAATATAAAGGTGATTTATTAGGACATTTTTGGTGTCCCCGTAATTCAAAAGGCTTAAATAAACAGTGTTTTTTTGAAAATCTAAAGATGCACACAGTTTTCTTGTAAGGGGTAGGTTTAGGTGTAGGGTCAGTGTAGGGCAATAGCACATACAGTTTGTACAGTATAAAAACCATTGCACCAACGGAGTCCCAATAAATCACAAAAACCAACATGTGTGTCTGTGTACCTGTCTATCCCTCCCTCAAGCATGTCTATTTATTGCTTTGCCTTTCTATCCATCCATGTCTATCTTTTACTTTGCCCATTCATTCACCTATCCATCCATGTCTATACAGTGATCTATCCAAGCATCCATCCATACATGTCTATGTACTTCTCTGCCATCCATCCATCCATCCATCCATGTCTATCTATTGTTCTCTTCCCATCCATCCATCCATCCATCCATCCATCCATCCATCCATCCATCCATTTGTCTATCCAACTACCATTTGCTCTGCCTTCGACATTGTGTCAGTCTGTGTACATATACGTATATATGTATGTGGGTATGCATTTCTTATGCATTATGTACACTTAAAATAAGAACAACACAGACTGAAAGAAAAACTGACCATTCTTCCACAAAGAAGACAACAATTTGTTCTGTCTAACATTCACTTCCTGTTTACAAAGCTTCATATGCTTTCTCCAATACCATTCACAGTATAACCGAGCCAACGCAAGCTATAATCGTAAGAAAAACGCAATATGGTGGATGAAACAGACATAGGAAGACACTCACACACATTTCCGAACACACGCACACACAATGGAATGCTAAGACCAGCACCTGTCACTGTCACATGGTATCCGAACCCAAAGCTGATGATGGCAGTTCGGTGAATGGATCTGAACCACCCTGCCTCAGCCAACCCCTCACACCTCTGACACACTCTACCCTTTCTCTCCACCTCTCTGCAGCAAATGAGTGTGAGAAACGCTCCCTCCTCTCTCCTCCATCATCATCTCTCCAGCAGGCCATCTGTCAGCGCTAATGAATGCACACTCATTTGCATGGCTGATGAGCGCTCCTCGTTTGGCGCAGCCTGAACGGAAGGTCGCGTTCTGTCGCTTCTGCAACAGCAAATTTTGGCAGCGAGCGAGGAGAGAGAGCGAGAAAGCGAGGCAGAGACCTACAGAGAGATTAATGATGAAGGAGATGGCGAGAGGAAAGAGAAAGAATCGTGAAAACAGATCCATAGAAAGATCTACATCTTTGTTACAGACCGTTTTTTATACGCCTCCAATAATTTATATCCGTTAAGCGAGTGTTGTTTTCCCATATACTTCATATATGTATTTTTATGCATGTATCGCTGCGAGCAGGCCCATGTGTATGTGTGTGTCTGTGCATGAGTGTGTCACAGCCCTCCACACCGTCTGTGGAAATAAATCAGCTCCTATGAGGCTTCCCAGCCTATCACAATGCATTTGTCTCTTCCACTAGGGAAGACATGTCTGCACCCCTCCGTTCCTCTCCCTCGCTGCCTCAGCTATTTCCCTTAGCGTGTATGTGTATGTGTGTGTGTACATGTCTCCTCCAGTCTCCTCTCCTCCCAGCCTCCCCTGCCTTTCTCCTTTAATTACCGCTCTTTCCTCCCTCCACCCACCCCGACCCCCCCTCCACCCCCAAATCCCTTGCTCTCTGTGGCAGAGGCTGCTCTCGTTCCCCCTGCCTCTTTCCGCCTGTCTCCTCATTTCCCACCACAAAGCCTGTTTCTCTTGGTCCTAGAGCAGTGTTTTTCATTTTCTCGGGTTTTGGATTAAGAATTTGATTTCTGATTCCATCTCCTGCAGAACGTCGAGATCTGTTGGATCGGAGGGTCCAGACAGGCTGCTCAAAGCACTGCGCCTACGAGAGCCTCGTTAGTGGTGTGATTCACATGTGCGTGTGTGCGTGAGTTTGTGTGTACACTCACGACTGCGTTCGTAGTCTATCGATCGGTCTGTTTTTCCAGGCAGAGAAGGCGTAGGCCATTCTAAGAAACCCACTACGGCACGTGCACATTGCACGACGCGCGTCGCATGTTCCCCGCTTTTGAGAAAGCCGGCTACATGCATTCAGTCACAATGGTTAGCCTTGCTTGTGAACACTCAAAGAGCAGACATGGGTTCTGGGATATCAGCCAAGTACATATGCATTTCGTCTAATGGGAGTCTGCTCTCGTATGCATAATTGCCACAGGGTTGCGTTTCACGGCGGCCCCACTCGAGCAATGCCCACGAGGAACAGCACCCTTCACGCCTGTCCCCAGCACCGGCATTTTAGAGACTCTCCCTTTTCATTAATTAGCTTCTCCATTTTCTGTTGGCCACTCTGACATTTTCCTGCTGCTAATTCACTGATTAAACCTATTAACGTGATTAGGGAGGCATTTCCAAGACAGCTGCCATTATATGCGCCACGCTGTCGAGAGGCAACCAGGCTGCCTTGTTTTTGTGGGGTTTACTTGCACGGGTAGAGAGAAGACTGTGAGGGAAAAAATTCTGAGATGAACTGAAATCTCTGCTTTATTTCAGCACCAGGAGCTGTCCAGTATGTTGTTTATTTCAGCACCAGGAGCTGTCCGGTGTTCCCCCTTGTTTCAGCACCAGGCACTGTCCGCTTATGCTTCAGCACTTGGGGATCTCCAGATTCTGCAAAAAGAGAGATATAACAATGTTGGTTGTCAAAACCTTTCAAAGTGGTTGAGCGGTTTTGAAAAGCACTGATTTCATACTCATCCTTTTTGTCTTGGTTTTTGATTAAAAATAGAACTCAGCAAAATCAATTGAGATTTTATTGAAAGTGTTCATAAATGAAGCCATTGTCAGCAGGGATTTAAAGCAGACGTAGCCGTTGTATACCACAGTGTTTGCTTAATTTTCAATGAGGCACATTTTACTGGCACATAATTCATATTCTATATCAAATACAGACACCCACACTGCTGCACACGCTAGCGCACTCATATGGCTTTGTAGACTCTGTAGTCAGTGGGGAAAGCAGAGCGGGGAGTGACTAGAAACAGACTGTCTACGGCTGAATTAATATGGGAGACACTGATTAAGGTTATACATTTCCAGCCTGCCCTTTGTTCTCTTGCTTCGGGCAGACAGGGTTTATTTATTTTGCGATACAGTTCCTTCTTCCTTTTGTGTTTTGGCCCAGCAGCCTGTGCGTCTCCTGAGCCAAGGGTCCATGCTGTCTGTTTGTCTGTCTGTCGGTCAGAAGAGGTGGGTAAGTCTGGCTCTGCATGCTCTACACTCGCTGCTGCTGCAGTGTCGTGTCGCTTCTGGAGACCGGCTCACACGCTTCTCTCTCTACCGCCTCACACATTCTGCTCACAGCTCCCTCCCTACGCTCCAACTCTCTCACTCCCCTCCTCCCTGTCTGTCTGTGTCTCTCCCTCCCTTCCTCTCTCTCTCTCTCGCGCTCTCCCGCTCTTTCTACTGCCTCTCCAGAGCGGCTGCAGTTCCCTGCTTCTCCACTCTCTCTCCCTCCATCTCTCCAAGTGCTGGCGGAATACCGAGCTCAGACAAAGAAAGCTCAGGAGAACAGAGGAGAGAAGTGAAAGAGTGTGCGTTGAGGGACAAATAAAGCGTTTTAAAGAGAAAAAGAGAAAGACGGGTGCAGACTTACAGACCTACGTTGTTTGAGGAGACAGAGAGAGGGAGAGAGAAAGACAGTGTCGCCATTTCAGTAGGTTTCACTTTGTTTACTTCTTGTTCTTCTTGTTTTGCCATGCTGGCATGTCGTGGCCTCATGATCTATGTTCCTTTACGAACAAGGAGTGTGCATGTTTGTCTGCTTGTGTGTGTGTCTGTGTTTGAGAGAAGAAGACATTCTAATGTGTTCATGAAGACATCACTTTTGCATTCCAACACACAGGGCTGCAGAGTAGCTTTCTGACAAAGTAAGCTCCGCTACCTCTTTGCCTTTCGAACTGCAATGCTATAGCTATCTGACCGACTAGTGGTTGTTCCCAACTCCATATACGCATGACACTCAATAATTAGCATCCAAAAAAATGGATTTTTGCCCCAAGCCTGACAGTTTACTCTTATGTAATGCTTTCAAGCAAATCGTGATTTGGACTGCTGTTCCATTTTGGATAATTGTGCATGTTTATTAGCAAAACAGGAGCGACTTACACGTTTTCACCTCAGGAGAATGTCTGTGTGACTCTGAAAGTTGAGTGATTATGAAGTTGAATGTGAGTTGCGGCAGGGCTTTGCTGGATGGGGCTGTTGTAGATTTACCTGTGGAACAAAGAGAAGAGAAGTGTCGCTTGTACAGTTGAGACCCATTAAACAGACGCTTATAATGCAGCCTATAGGTGTGAATATATTATACACAGTATAATATATTATATGATGTCAACCAGTCACACACCATAAGGAGATTTAATTAGACATGCACTGGACTTCCAATTTGAAGAGTTAGTTTTTTTCTGTTTCTGGGATTCAGAAATGTAATAATAATAATAATAATTATTATTATTATCGACTTTCAACCTGGAATGTTAATATTTATTTCCTGGAACAAAATATTGTCAAAAAGCATTATTATTATTATTATTATTATTATTATAGCTGCTATTTGTTATTTATAATGATTAACTTTATTTATTACAATTATTATTAACACTATAATCAATAAAAAAAAAATTTGAAAAATGTATAGGACCAAAACTTTATATTGTTTTTATTACTTAAATATAATTATTAAGCATAATGTTTATCATAATAAAAAATATTTTCATGTTATGTTTAATTGTTATTATTATTATTATTAAAACAACTAATATTACAATTAAATAAAATCTAATTTTAAAATAATAATCATTCTTCTAAGGTGGTTGTAAGATTTCCTAATGATACTAATTAAAACATTTAAGCTGTCTTGCATAGGCTGTAAGTCACTTTAGATAAAAGCACCTGCTAAATCCATGAATGTAAATAAATGTAGATTATCTAGTGTGCAAATCTCACACACAATGATAGTGCGGCAGCGCATATCTGCATCAGTGATGGAGTATAGTTTTAGAGAAGACTTTGTGCATTATTCATATGTACAAGCATCTGAACA
The DNA here is from genome assembly GCA_032275025.1 of Enteromius treurensis. Classification (NCBI taxonomy): domain Eukaryota; kingdom Metazoa; phylum Chordata; class Actinopteri; order Cypriniformes; family Cyprinidae; genus Enteromius; species Enteromius treurensis. Next base: position 11,178,330 of record JAUCMU010000043.1, read on the forward strand.
CATGTTTATGCAATGAAGGGTGATATTGTTGACTGGGGGTGTTGTTGCACTTGCCCTTTTCAACTGATCAGAAAGCAGTCATATCTAGTCATAATAATAGCTCAGGAGAAGTTCAAGTGGGAGGTTCTGATCCTGGATCAGCAGTGAGACGTCTCAGCAGGAGTTCAGGAGAGAGCTGTCACACTTATGAATACTGTATATGATCTCATGACTATAGATAATGATGCTTGTTGGTTAGGTTAACCTTATCTTAGCAACCTTTTTAGAAATGCTTATATGACTTGTATAGTGCGTTCCTTGTTTTTTTTTTTTTTCATTTATTCTTTGCATTCTTGTTTTTCTTTTAGCTCCCGGGTTGGTTTGGGGAACTAACTGGCTAACTACCAGAGATGACATTAGATCAATAGAGAAAATCCCATTTAAAGCGGCCTTACTTGTGCGCATTCCTTTTTGCATAGTGCAGCATTTAGGATCAGAACCTGAGCAGGCTGATGGTAAGCTTGGGTTTGAGGAGAGGAAAGGGTCCTCAGGAGAAGATGTGATTTGTCTGGCTAGAAGCTCCATGACCCCAGAGGGTTTCCTTGCTTCGGTGAGCCATTTACACACTGGGAAAGAGAAAGACAGTGAGAAAAGCAGAGGGAGAGGGAAACAGAGAGAGAAACCTTGCCCATTTCACAATCTTACAGGTTTAATGAGGGGGGGGGGGGGGGGGGGGGGGGGGGGGGGGGGGGGGGGGGGGGGGGGGGGGGGGGGGGGGGGGGGGGGGGGG
>JAUCMU010000043.1:11179198-11202440 GCA_032275025.1 Enteromius treurensis
TCTCGCCTACTGAATTTCGAATGCTATGAATTCGGACATACTACTCGCCTCGCATGCTGTTTTTCGCGTACTATATATAAGGGAAGTAAGTGATTTCCGACGCAGCTTACCTCTTGAAGCTCATCGACAGAATGCCAAGAGTGTGCAAAGCAGTTTGGCCTGTATTGTATATATAAATATATACCGAACCACAAATGCTCGTCTTGCACTAGCTCAACTCACGCATTACATAGTAACGTTGGATAGGTTATGCGTTATGTAGATGGAAGTACTGACCCAGTGTTTACAAAGCGAACATGCATTTACAGTCGAACGCCCTTTACAAAAAAAAAAGGTAAAACGATGATGTCAGATGACTTTGAAGTTGGAGGATAAAATGAAATAGAGTTTTTTACCCTACTTTACCTTTTATAAGTGAAGTACACAGGCGAAGAACTGCTGTGCTGTGACCTTTCTAACATTACTATGTAATGCGTGAAGTCAGGGACATTCATTGCAGAGCTAGGGCAAGATGAGCATTTGTGGTAAAAAAAAATAAAAGCATATAAAGATATAAGACCTATTGGTCGCCAAGTCTATGATATGGAATGTTTTCCACAATAACTTTCTTTCTTCAACTGATTGAAGAAAGAAAGACATGAACATCTAGGATATGACATGGGGGCGGGTAAATTATCAGAAAAATGTAATTCTGTAAATGAACTAATCCTTTAAGGTTACACTTTATTTTGATTATCTCTTCTCAAATACTCCAAAGGTTGGAATTTGACGTAGTTGCAAAGTTATTCACAGTCAGCAGAATAAAATGCAAAATAAAAATAAAGTGTTATAAAAAAAGTGTTATAAAATTCCTTGTATTTTTTGCATTTAACCAACAAATTGTTTTCTTTTCTCTTCAGACAACAATTATTCTAGTGGTGGACAATCAAAATCCAATCAAATAGTTGAGAAGGACAATAACAATAACAACAGCATTAACAATGAGTATGAGAATTATGACGAGCTGGTGGCCAAGTCTCTTCTCAACCTTGGTAAAATCGCAGAGGATGCCGCCTACCAGGCCATGACTGAGTCAGAGATGAACAGCAATTCTTCCAACAGTGCAGGTGAGGATGACGATGAGGATGAAGACGAAGGAAGCGAACAAGGAGGTCATAAGGGAGAGTTGAGCGTCGATTTGGATAGCGATGTGGTACGTGAGACCGTGGACTCTTTGAAGCTTTTGGCCCAGGGACATGGAGCTGTGCTTCCCGACGAGGGATACGCAGACGCTGGGGATCCTTGCTCTGCTGGCCACGCTAACGGACGAGGCCAGACGGAGGAGAGCGAGGAGGAAGTCTGTCTCAGTAGCTTGGAGTGTCTGCGCAACCAGTGCTTCGACTTGGCCCGAAAACTCAGTGAGACCCAAACGTCCGAGCGGTCCACAATGGAGGACCAAGTGCACCACCAGGTTGATCAGCAGCATCTGCAGCATCAGCAGCATCAGCTTCCAATGCATCACATGCCCAGGTATGACAGCTGCCATATGGACCAGCACAGACCCCTTGAGAGGAACTACTCAGACATGGTCAATCTGATGAAATTGGAGGAGCAGCTCAGTCCTGCTTCAAGAGGCTACCCCTCTAGCTGCGCCCAGGATGGGGATGAGGACACTACGTCAGTGGCCTCCGAACGTTCAGATGAAGCTTTCGACATGACTAAAGGCAACCTGTCGCTGCTGGAAAAGGCCATTGCTCTGGAATCCGAGCGTGCCAAGGTTATGCGAGACAGAATGGCATCAGAACAGATGGTGGCTCGAAGGGACAATCAGCGCCTTCATGGAGAGCACAGCCCAAGGCAGAGCAGCAGTGCAGAAGAACGCAAAGCCCGACTCCATCATGATGGCGCAAAAAGAGCATATTACCCTAAAGGTAAAAATAAAACTTCTAATGAGATTTTGTATTTCGGCAGAGATTTCAGTAAAATGTTCCCCTTCATTATACAGAATATGTAAGCCATATTCTGCCACTGAGAACACAAATAAAAAAGGTTATTTTGGTAATTTCTCACAATTGTAAGATATTAAGTCACAACTGTGAGATAAAAAGTCAGAATGTCCTTATTTAATTCCTTTATTTTTGGTTAATGTGACTTTACGTGATATTATATTTCATTATTGTGACTTTATTTCTCCTAATTGTGACATTATATCTCACAGTTTGACTTTATGTCTCACAATATGGCTTCATATGTCACAAATGCAACTTCATTTTTCCTAATTGTGATATTATATCTCACAATGTGACTTTTTTTCTCACAGACTTTATATATTCCAGTGTGACGTTTTATTTCTTATTCTGAAAGATTTTCTTACAACTACCAGTTTTATTTTTTACTCTTTGTCATACTTCTGATATATAAAGTCAGTACTTCTTTATTTTTGGTAGTTGTGATTTTACATCTCACAATTTCTGGCATTAAATCTCACAAATGCTGCTTTATTAATTCTATTTTCAGTAAAAATCACAATTTGAATTTATTTCTCGTAAATGCCACTTTACTCGTTTCTTACATTTCTTAACATTTTGCTAAGTTACATTTTTTTCTCTGAGGTGGAATCAAGTTTCCATAAAGAAGCATACTTACACAAACAGAGATCTTTTGAATATGAATAGCATTTTCTCGTCCTGAAAGCTGTTGCGGCATTTGTTCCCCGGTGTATTGGGTCACTTAGCATTCCGTCACACATTGCACCGATGACATTGATGACTATGGGGTCACTTTGGTGAGACGGAAACATTTTTGGGGCTTGTTTTAAATACTCAGGTCACCCTGGTAGCGACTTCCATAATGACAACAGCTTATGCTGCTAAAATAGGCTGACATGGTAGCATCAGAGACTTACCTTGTCAGGCATGAGTAATGGCAATCTGCACGGCCCGTTAAGAAAGCAAATCTCATCCCTTGGATCCCATATATGGTTTATTACCTCAAATCCTTCCCAATCCACACCCACTACTTTTGGGAATGAGCCATCTCTTCTGATATATCCAGATATTAGCAATCAGAAACTACAGGAGCATATCAATATCACATTTAACAAATGTACGTTACAGTGCTGAGGATCCTCAGATCACCTCTGGTTACCCAACCTAACATCTTCTCCTATCCGGTACTTTAATAGGTTCATCATTTGTCTCTGCTCAGATGGAACTGTTTTGTATGTTTCATTTCCTTCCATTTGCTCAATTTGCACTATGTTTTCCATTAAAGAGAGCATCTCTGTGCTTCCTATTGTAGAAGAGTTTGCTGTTGTTTTTAGTGCACGACCACAGCAAGTCAGAGGGTCGTGTAATTATAGAATTACACCATGAATTCACACCTCGTCTCCAGAAACTATTCTTGGCGCTAATTATTGGAGCGTCGTTATTAAACATGTTGAGTGATCTCACTGTTCTGATTGACAGGGAGCATTATTATTGCATGCTTGTAGAGTTCTACAGCATTTATTTTTGGCTAATAAAAGAGGAAAAATATTACAAATGTGTGCACTTAGCTAAACCGGATTGAATAAGAGAGAATGCATGTACTAATAAATTCAGCCACAGAAGAAACTGCTGTTTTCTGATGATCACTTTCTGGTCTCATGGTAGAAGCTATGCGTGCCACGTACCAAAACCATTGAAAGCTAAACATATTTTTCTTGTGGGTTTTCATTTGCAAGATAAAATTGGGGAACAGTTCTAGTGGAAACATTAATTTAACAGCAGGAATCTGAAATGGTTGCATGTATTTAATATCAATAGCACACATGAACACAGCAACTTGGAGTAAAATGTCTTTGTAGAATAAAATAGCATGAGATTAAATCATTGATCCATTTATATGTATATTCTTTCTCCGTGCTTACAGTAGTTCATCAGCTTTCGTATGGTGGAGGTGGTTACAATAATCACCCATAGACATATACACATGTTGAAGTGCTATTATATAATATTATTCATTAGCTGCCATTATATCTACAATTGTCACTGTTTCAAAATGTATTAACTATAAAATGTTTTGTTTATTCATCTGTGGTGACTGTAGTATAAGTGGAATTATTGACTTAGAATGTAGATATTGACTGAGAATATATATTAAAACATGTTCTACATACCAGGGAATAAATAGACAAATAATTTAAATTAATAATGTTATTAATAATTTTTATTACTGAGGAAATTCCACTGTCAAATTTTTCTGAATCACAGTCTCGGCCACAGGTCTCATTCAAGTCATATCCTTTATCCAGTGTCCAATTTCAAAGCAAACAGACAGTGTTTGAAAATAGCCGTAACCGGAGCATAAATGTTATCACAAAGAATCCAGCAGGTTAATGGGATTTGCTTACTGTGCCTGTAACAGGATATGCCAATCTTTGCTTACAGACTCAAGGGGAGAGAAAAAAGAAAGCAAGTGTCCAACCCCTGGTTGCGATGGCACGGGGCACGTCACAGGACTCTACCCTCACCATCGAAGCTTGTCGGGCTGCCCTCACAAAGACCGTGTGCCACCAGAAAGTAAGCCAAATACATTTGCACATTGGTTTGCTATGTGCTGTTTACGCTGTGGGCATGTTTCACCTCTCTTTTCTGTAATGCATATGAGTGCATTTCCTCCTCCACCCATAGCGGTGGCGCACTTTCTTATACGACCAAGCTCTGCTTGTCTGGATGTGTTGATTGGTGCTTATGAGTAATTTTAGCCTGTTTCTCAATATGGCTGCCCTGATCTCTGAGACCCAAAGCAGCTTTTTCATCACTACCTCCAGTCACACCTCTAATTGGATGAGGATCATGTCACAGGCGGGTTCTGATGAGTCAGTTTACTGCAGGCCCAGAGACGTAGCGCTGCAGGATGTGTCATAGACAACCTAATGGCTAGACTCATTTAATTCACCCAAAATAAATCCGTTTTTATTGAAGAGAGCTTTCTTTTCCTCGTACGCCAATGCTTTCACACAACGTGCATGCCATTAACACATTGCATGCCTAGAATCTTCTTTCACCATATGGTGTGGCCGTGATTAACTTTATGATTAACTGATTTCAGCTGGAACGTTTCTTAGGAGCATGTGCATGCTGTTGTCACTGAGCCCGTTCAGCTTAATAGAACACAAGGCTTTCATACTCACTCTGGATCCTCCTAACCTTCTCTCGCCCTCTCCTCTCTGTTTGTCCAAGTTCTTGCAATGTATGAGAATGTTCTAAAGTGCCCCACGCCTGGCTGCTCGGGACGCGGCCATGTAAATAGCAACAGGAACTCCCACCGCAGGTGAGTGGCTGGAAGGGACGTGGAGAGAAGAAACTGGCGCCACTGTGGGGACTGATGTTCCAGTCTTTTTACACACTTATATAGGGAATAATGCCTAGTTTTAGATGGAGCTTTGCTTTAAGGAAGGAGAAGAGGGACTGATTTGTTTGTGTTGTGCTGAGCTCAGTTGGATCGTAGAAACACATAGCTCCAGGCTCAAATATTTCATGTGCGCATTGGCACCTTTGACATGCAGACTATTCCCAAACGGAACAACTTTTGAAACCTTTATAAATGCATAAATAAGATAATATATAAATATTTATTTCTTAAATGTCTTTTATATATAAATAATTATATAGTTATAAAGATTATTAAATATTATTTTTATATTTATATATATATATATATACATACATACACAAAATCACATACACGCACACACTGTATATACTGTAAGTGTGTGTGTACAAAGTGTGTGTGTGTATATATGTGTGTATATATATATATATATATATATATATATATATTATTGCTGTCAAACGATTAATCACATCCACAATAAATGTTTTTTGTTTGCATAATGTGTGTGTACTGTGCATAATAATTGTGTATATATAAATACAAAGACATGCATGTATATATTTTCTTTAAAAATGCTACATTTTTATATTAAAAGTATTTATATAATAATATATAAATGTATTAACATGTAAATATTCTTAAAATACATACTATGTGTGAGTGCATTCATAAATACATTATAAATATATACACAATACACATACATATATAATATATAAATAATTAATACAGATTTTTAATATATTTTTTTTATATTTATATTTAACAGTTATGTAAAGTAAATGTTATATTTTTATTATTATTATTATGTATAATAAATACTTTTTTTTTTTTTTTACAAGATAAAACTGAGAATTTGTTCTCTGCAAATTGAGATTTCTTTAAGAATGAGAGTTCCACATATACAAACACTCACAGACTTGCACTAAGATGTGCTTCCATGTGCATATTGCTGTACATTCAGACAGATGCAGTCTCCACCCGAAGTTGCTGCAGGCCATGTTATATGGAACAGCTCCTATGGGACAAGCACACACACACTATTAAAAGGGTTGAGCTGAAGAAAACAAAATGTATAATAGGGGAATATAACAAATTTCACAGTATATATAGTTTGTCTACACAATCCTCATTGCATGGTTGTCATGGCAACTCAGCATAGTGACAGCCGTCCTTCTGTCTTGTCAGTCAGCACTCACTCACTTTTTCAAATTCCATTTTTCTAAATGCTCTTGTACTTGTACTGCTTCAAGTGTTTCTGAAATTGCAGAGCGTGAGGGGTTTTTATGCTTGTATTTTTGTCTTGTGTTGGTTAATTTATTTATTTATTTTGAGAATGACTGAATGGTTTCTGTGTAACCAGAAAAAAATACGAAAATTTCAGACGATAAGAAGATCCACAAAGGACTACATAGAAAGAGAGAGATAGAAAGCAACAGAAAAGTGAGAGAAATTAAACAAAAATTAGGGATAAACAAACAAAGAGGAAGACTAAGTAATGAGAGGAAGAAACAACGAGGGAGTAAGAGAGAAAGGAGGAAAAAAAGGAGAGCAAGGGAGCGTAGCTGGATGTTCTGAAGCTCAGTTTGCTGTAGTGTGTCTCTCTGAAATGACTGCGGTATCTCGCTGTGAGCTTTCTGAAGCCAGCCAGCCAGAAATGCCCAGCAGATATCTGCAAAGCTTTGCCTTCATACTATAGAACTAGGCCACATGAAATGCATAATTCATACATAAATATCCCCATGTAACACACACGCGCATACCAGGATTTTGCAAACACGTTGGAAGTCTGTATTGAGAGAATGTCATAAAAAGCGGACTATTCTCTCTGACAGACTTGTCTCCATATGCTGGTATTATACATTCCCTCATATCTCACTTTGTTCTTCAACTTCTGCTATCTGCTAGGGCATGTGTGTGTGTTTGGGAGTGTGTTTGTGTGTGTGTGCCCTTACATGCTGCTTGTAACATAATGTTAACACTTCATAAATTGCTCTGCTGCTGTTGCAGTCTCTCGGGATGTCCCATAGCCGCCGCCGAGAAGATGGCAAAGGTTCAGGAGAAACATCACTCCTGCGACAGCTCCAAGTCCAACCAGGCGTCAGACCGTGTCCTCAGGTACTTTGTGATCCTTCGTGCCATAGGTTTAGTAAAGAGTTTTTGTTGAAACAGTACATTAATCCTATTCATATTTATATATATTTTTATACTGCTTTTCACAAAACAGGCGGCATTGCCATTTAAAAAAATGAAGGACCTTAATTATTATTTATTCTTATCATTCTTTAAAAACAACTTTCCTTTTTCACTGATGCATTTTAAGCTATTGTTAATCAACAGACAAATAGCTATTTAACATTCCGTTTTAATTTGATATATATAACATAATTACAATACCATAATTACGATATTTTATAATGCAATATTATGAAATAAATTATTTTATTATAATATAGTGTATTTTTATGTACTATATATTTGTGTGTGTGTTTAGCTTTAGCAACTAAAAACATTACTAATGTATCTTAGGCTATTGTTAATCAAGAGACAAATAGCTATTTAACATTCAGTATTCATTTGATATATTTCATAATAATAATAACAAATATTATTCATAATGCAATATTAAATATATGTCTATTATTTCTTATATATTGTGTGTATACTGTATGTACTTTAAGTTACTAAGAACATATTGTCACAGACAAACTGCTATATAAATTCCATTGTTGCAATAATATAATTCTTGTGATTTACTTTTAAAATTATATGTATATGTATAGCTGAGCAATGATCAATCATGATTTATTGTATCCAAAATTAAGGTTTTAGTGTACATAATATATGTGCGTGTACTGAATATTTAGGAAAAATGTTATGGTCATATATTACAAATATTTATAATATTATATTATGTTATTATTGTATATAAATTATATGCATGTTCACAATTCAATTCATAATGCAATAATATCTAATATACATTTTTTATTTAATACATTTTGTAATTATAATATAATGTGTGGATTTGAATATATTTGAGTATTTAAAATACTTAAATTACAATATATAAACTATTTTATTTTTTATTTTTGGGGGAACTCTTTACGATGAATCCAGATTATTAAAAAAATGTTAAATGACAAATATAAAACGGATTGAGAACTGCATGTGATTCATCTTGACTACTCTGATACCCAACCTTGATTTCCTGTCTTTGCAGACCCATGTGCTTCGTAAAACAGCTGGAGATCCCACAGTATGGGTACAAAAATAACGTTCCAACCAGTACTCCACGATCCAACCTGGCCAAGGAGCTGGAGAAGTACTCCAAAGCCAGCTTCGACTACAGCAGCAGTTATGACAACCAGCCTCATGCCTACGGCAAGAGGTCCCTGACCCCGAAGCACCACGGCCGAGACACCTCACCCAAAGGATATGATGGCAAGCTTGGCTTTGTTATTCTTTTCCTCTGTCATTAAAGCTGGTAAGGTAGATGAAGTCAGAATGGATAAACTGGTCTTTCTCTAGAGCATCAGATGGAAAAAAGATTAGAATTAGTTCTGTACTGCCAGACGTCCTTGCTGTATTTTCCATTAAAAAATAATTTCTTTTCTATTTTGAAGTGAAGGCCTTCTCTTAATAAAAGCTTTAGCTTGAATTTTTCACAGGCAGCCATCGAGTTCACTGCTCCTTTATTGAAAATACTACTCCACTTATTGGCTTCTGAAATGATTAATAACCTAGGTACACAATCCCAATGTCGGGATTTCCTATTTGCATGCAGCTCCTTTAATTGAATTACGGATGGATAGATATCTTTGACCACCATAATACATGTCAAGAATGCATAGATATATACATCTTTAATAACATTTTATCCTTTAAAATCATATTCTCTTTTTCTCTTGGTGTGTATGTGTATATAATTTTGCAAGATGGTCTCTTATCAATTAAAAAAAAGAAAATAAAGGCAGTTATGAAGGTGTTAACCTTTTCATTACCGGTCCACAAGTGACAGACGCAGACAGATGTTTGAATGACGTCAAATTTGAAAACCTAACGTCTAGATGTTTGTGAGTTTTTCTTAAACATTATGTATCTTCGTAATTTTTGGAGGCATTTGTGTTTGGTAATGTACAGTGTTGTAGCTCGCAACTGCAGCCCTGGTCTTGATAAATGAGCGCACTTACATTTGTGAAGGAATCAAATTAACTGGAACGATTTTGTTCAAAATGGTAGCAGTTGATTTCACGCCCAAGCCAGAAATTGTAGAGATTTCCTGTCAACAGAATTCGGCGGGATATTTTGGTACGGTTTCATTAGCTGTGCTTAAAATAACTCATTTTCATTATAACTCATGGTTATTACATCAGGACAGTCTTGATTGCCCATAAGGAGCATTACAGCATGCCCTGCAGTGCTAATATAGACAATGTTATTGAAATCAGAACACATACCACATCTCAGAAATTAAAGAGCATTCGTGCAAGTGATGTTACTTGCCTGTATGCTTTATCAAAGAAATGCAGTTTTTGATAAATGAGACAAATGAAGAAAATTAAGCTTGGAAAAAAATAATGAGAATAAGATTTAATTAATAATGTTAGGAATTAACTGCACTTCATTTAGACTCAGTTGGCAACATCAATTAGTTACACCCAGTTTAGTTGTAATGACAGCATTGCCATTTGTCTCAATGCAAAATTAGATGAAAAATAAGATCAAATGGGAGAGTACAATAAATCTTGAATAAGTGGTCATAACTGCATTTTGCAGCTGATTTGTCACCTTCCAGACTTGAAGGATAATAACATCTCCTTAGTCAATGCTAGGTTTCTTCTTTTTTCTCAGATATTGGATGCAGACCAGAGTTTCTTTATGAACATGGGTTGATATAAAAAAAGAAATGCTGTATAAATGCTTCCCATACAGGTCTTAGATTTCATGTTAACAATGTGTAGCCCTCTGCTTGAAACCTAGATACACTGTTAAACCATTTCTCTCGTCTCCTCCACTCGCTCGCTCTCTCTCTCGCTCTCTCTCACACTCAATTTCTCACAGCATTCATCATGAAACATCAGATCATCTAATAAGTGTGTATGTGTGTATCTATGTTTCTGTCTGTGTGTATCTCTGTCTATCTATCACTCTTTCGTTCTATTATTCTATCTATCTACAGTCTCTGTCATTATATCATTCAATCTTTCTCTATATGTAGTTTAATGTTTTTATTTATGTAAAACTTCTATCCATCTGTCTCTCTGTCCGTGTATCATTCTGTCATTCTATATGTCTATATTTTCATGATTCTATTTATCTGCAGTTCTCTCTATTTATCTGTCTGTCTGTCGTTCTATCATTTTGTCTATTTATCTTTTTTTCTATCTGTCTGCCTTTCTATTCCCCCATCCATCCATTCTTCCATCCAGTTTATAGTGGCCGTCTGACCCGGTGTATGTGTATGTGTGCAGCCAAGCGCTACTGTAAGACCTCGAGCCCGGCCAGCAGCACCACGAGCAGCTACGCTCCCAGCAGCAGCAGCAGTCTCAGCTGTGGAGGAGGAGGAGGAGGGGGAGGAGGAGGGGGAGGAGGAAGCAGCGCCAGCAGTACCTGCAGCAAGAGCAGCTTCGACTACACGCACGACATGGAAGCCGCCCACATGGCTGCCACCGCCATCCTCAACCTGTCCACGCGCTGCAGAGAGATGCCCCAGAGCCTCACCGGGAAAGGCCCGGAGCTCCTGGCACAGGTGAGGGTCCACAACTTTTTTCTGCCAGATCCTCTCTCATCCTCACCCACTTGTACTTCTAATATTGTATTTTGCTATCTCACTGGGTATTTCTTAGTTTCTCTGCACTGCCTTTTAGTATGCAAAGGTAGTGCACTGAAATGAGGGCATGCAGGTTTAGAGTCATTCGGGGCAAACCCCTGGTCCTGTCCTCTGGGTTTTCAAGCTCATTTGCACAGGGTGCGATTTCACACAGTGAATGGCAGCAGCACCTCTGAGAGCTCTCCGCTAGACTCATGGTCATCATATAAGCCTAATGGTCTGAATGAGCCACGGTTGCTTTAGTGACACATTGATTTCAGAGATAATCTGTATGGTGATAATGAGAGTGCAGAGCTGGAGAAGACCAGAGGAAGCTGGCAGCTGCAGGAACACTGGGGTAGTGGTGCCCCTACCCTCTCTCACTGAGACAAGTAGAATTAATGTCGATTTCAGCTGTGGTCAGGCCAAGCCAGCTCTCCCAGCATCCCTCTGGGTACATAGGAAAGACAATGACCTCTCTTTAAGGACAGTGAGGCAGCAGGCTAGAGGAAGTGGGAATGAGAAGGAGAGAGAGAGAGAGAGAAAGAGAGAGGGACAGAGGTAGTGAGGAGCTGCAGGGCTCTACATATTCACTAATAAGCAGCTGTGCATTGAGATGTAGGGCAGCACAAAGAAGAAGCTCACACTCTCTTCTTTCAGATCTTTTCTCCTCCCATCCTTTCCCACATTGTAAAAACTGAGGTGGTTGTAGAGTTTTAGAAATTATAAATATATTTACTGAACGTAAAGTTTTGACAAAATTTTCCCACGTTGCAAGTCTAGAATTCCTTTTCTCTGAGTTGTATGCAAATAAATTGTTCAGTGTTATGAACTGCATTTAATGTTTTTTACATAACAATTACACTATGATTAAAAAGTTAGTTGTTGGTAAGCCTGAGGTTAAAGAAAAAAAGGTTAAAAAAAAATATATATATATACCATTAATATACCATTTAAAAGAACTTTCTCAAGTTTGTAAAATATACTAGTCTTCAAAAAATTTATTCTATTATGGTGCTTAAGATCTATTGATTATTATCAATGCTGCTTAATGTAGTTGTCAAAACCATTACATGCTTTTTCAAGATTCTTTGATAAATGGAAGTTTAAAAGAACACCATTTATTTGACATAATAATAATTTTATCAGATCCTTTCTCATCCTCACCCACTTGTACTGCTAATATTGTATTTTGCTTTCTCTCACTGGGTATTCTTGTAAATTTAATGCATCCTTTCTTTTTTTCATTCATTCATTCACAAAAAAACCATACTGACCTCTTTCTTCTAAAAGTTAGTGAATAAGCAGAGCAAAGTGCTTGTCGTCTTATAATATGCCACATGACGACTTTAAACAGTACATGGAACGTGACATGGGTAGCAAACAACTAACTAACTAACTAATCATTTTAAGTAGAGGTACAGATACAGCTTGACATCACCAGACATTAATTACCACACGTGACAACAAAATCAGCAACAACAGTGTTAATAATGCTGGCAAACGGTCAAACAATGCAACTATATTAATTATTCATGCCTAAGCAGAGAAGACGGAAGAAGACTAATGGGACTGAACCACAAAACTACTGTTTCAGTATAGGCATTTGTACACATAATTAATGCCCCGCATGTTGGTTCTTCTTCAAGATTCCTTGCAATATTCCAAGAAATAAGAAAGAACAATACTGATTTCATGGTGAATAAAATGTTAGCAACATTTTTATTAAAAAAATATTATTAAAATATTAATAATTAATTAAATATAATAATGAAATTAATTAAATATAATATAATATAATATAAATACAGTTTAATAATATATGAAAATAATTTTACTTGCTTAAAAAAAATCTGTGCGTATGAACCATGTACCCATCCTCATCTGTCATCCTTCCCTTCAGTATCTCACTCTGCTTTTTTCTCATCTTAATTATTCTCTTTATTCTTTGTTCTCTTAGTATTTCTCCTCTCTCTTTCGTGGCAGAGCCCTGATGACAGGGATGGGGATGAGAACGGAACCCTGGATCTGAGCCGGGCTGGAGGGATGGGGGAGGGCAGTGGCACAGTGCTGACCCCCCTGCAGCCCATGTCACCCCAGCGGCAGGCCCTGCTCAACAGCCACTGCTACCAGATGAGCACGGCAGACTGCTGGGACCTGCCTGTGGACTACACCAAGATCAAACGCCTGGACGAGGACCACAAGGAGGTACCCTCCCCCCATCCTGACACCCCTAGAGTCTGGCTGGAGACGGCACTTGAGTCACTTTGACAGATAGTTACCACCTTTTTAGCTTATTGTATTTGTTGCACAGGAGAGTGTGATCATTTTGTGATCATTCAGAATATTCATTTTTATTGTTCTGAGAACACCGGAATTTCTGTTAACATTCTGAAGCAGATAGTAACATTTAAAAAATGTGAAATGAACATCAAGCTAAACTGGTTCAGAAATAATGTTGCATGAACATTCTATAAACAATGTTATTGTTCTAAAGTTTTGAGAATGCTATTATAGACCAAACAACAGACTTGGAACGTTACCTGTTAGCTGGGAAAAACTGCCTGTTTGTGTTTAAACATCCTGATACAGTAACAGTAGCATGAAGTAGGACTGTTTGTCCAACCAGTAGCATGAAGATCTGTTTGTCCAGGCAGTGGCTTGATGAGAGGAAGTGTCCGAGAAACCTGTTTGAAAGCAATCATTATTTATTTTGGCAATAGTGAATGTGAAAGAAATTACACATTTAACCTTTAAAAAATTTGTTTTGCATTGGTGTATGGTTCGTTATAAAAAAAAATAGCTGGAAAATCTGGAATCTATCTAAATATTGAGAAAATTGCCTATAAAGTTCAAAATAAGTTCTTGGTTCTAGGCTAACATTTCATATATTTACGGTAGGAAAAAAACATGAAACGTGATCTTTACTTAATATCCCAATGATTTTTGACAAAAATTATTATTTTGACCGATACAATGTATTTTCAGCTATACCTACAAAAATACCTGTGCTTACGTATGACTGGTTTTGTGGTTAAATTAGCATATATCATAAAATTCATAACGCATTTCAGTAACTTACTTTCGACAACTGTGATTATAAAAACTAACAACCGCGTTCTCTTTGGTTTCATCTTTCACCAGGCATTTTTATTTTATTTTATTTTATTTTTTTAGCAGAGAACTGGTTATCTGAAAGACAGTTGGCAGATAAATGCTAGTCATAGTAAGATTTACCGTTTACTGCTTAACGTTACTTGTTCAGCCCACTTCTAATGCAATCCGTAGGCAGAAGCTTCTGCTTAGTCTTCCCGCCTTTTCTTTACCACTGCAGATATGCAAAAGCACCTGTTTAATTATAATATAAAATTGTTTGCCAGTGACAACTTAATTGGAGCACAATTTAGTCATTTTTAAACCGATGCTTCGTCCTTGTGTAAACCTAAAACAGTAACCTGGTTGAGGAAGCTATAGTCAGTTTAAGAACGGTAGACTGTACCTTTAAAAGGACTGCGAGGACATCTAGTGTAGAGTACTGGTACTGCATGCCCTCACTTCACTACAGATTATTGCTTGAAAACGGGATTTTTCCTCTGTTAATTAATTACTCATTAATGAACCCCCAGACTTAAACTGTTGTTATTATTATTATTTCAAAAGGGAATTGATGTTTTTGCTAAATTGTTGGGAAGCTAGAAAGAATGCAAATTAGGGTGCATGAGATTTTGTTCTCATTGTTATAATAACACAGTAGTCTTTTAAATGTGAACTGCACAGTGTATTATGTAATTACAGTACTAGCAGGCCATTGTACTATTGTTCCTTTTTATACTGCATCATAACATACACTGAAATATCTATTTTTCTTTCTCTATCCTCATTTTCAGGATGACCTGGACCCATTTCAGGACCTATTAGAAGAGCAGCAGTATTCAGGAGATGTATCCCTCCCCAGTCCCAAACACAAATATGCTCCCTGCAAGGAAAGCAAGAAGGAGCTCCTCACGTAAGCATCTGCTCTGGATCAGGACTATCTCGTCTTGTTGACCCTGTAGCATGATTTTTTATTATTATTACTGTGTCTCCACTGATATGCAGTAAGAGGTAAATAATTCAGCTAGGATGCATTACTGTAAACAGACGATTTTACAAAAGATTTTTGTAAAACAATTTATAACGATTCACACAGCTTATAATAACTGCTGCCATAATGATTTTCTCAAGTGATATGGTGGTAAAATATATGTGTCAGTTATATTTAGTACATCTCTCTTTATCCTCTTCTGTTTTAACAGTTTGACTAAATTAAATCCTGGCTGCTAAAAATTTTTTAAAAGTCTCTATAAAAAATATTAAACTATTATTAAAGTTAAATGTGCACTGTAATTGTTTTATTTCTAACGTGCTGCATATCTGGGCATATATTAATGTATGACATTTGTAAAAATGCATTATTGGCAGGCAACCATGATGAATTAGCCTAATTCAAGATCAGGTCAGTATAATTGGGCTGGTCACATGATCTTAGCATCCATGTACAAAACACAGCCTTTGTTTTTTTTTGAATGTACAATTAATTTATTTTCCTATAAAACTTTTTAATGATAAAAGTGACCCTGAGTGCACCTTAGCAGCTTTAATAATGCAGCTGTTCTAATAAACCATGCCTCATGCTTTCTAAAATCCTCTCTTAAGGCTATCAAGCTGCCAACTGGCTGACAAGGGCATGCGTGGTATGATGACATCTAACTCCCAGGATCTGAAGTAAGCCCTCTCGTTCTCGTGTTTACACGCCACCTCAGTTGACCCTCAAAATGAGGTCTGTCTGAGGTTACGCTAATCTGTTTCATGTTTTCATTGCTTACAGGTGTCCCACTCCTGGCTGTGATGGCTCTGGGCATATCACAGGCAACTACGCCTCACACAGAAGGTGAAGACTCACAAATATGCGCATTTAGAATTCGATTCAATACTTCACATAATGTTTTGGCCACCCGTGGATTCAAAGAAGTGCAATGAAAAAGCCCTTGGCATTTTTTTGGTAAATGTGTTTCTTGCTCTGAAGTCTGTCAGGTTGTCCCCGGGCAAAGAAGAGTGGTATTAAAATAATGCACAGTAAGGAGGACAAGGATGACCAGGAGCCAATCAGGTGCATTTTTTAAAATTTCTTCAATTATCCAAAGTAACTGAAAGCTGAATTTTGCTTGTTGTAACCTACAGGAGGACTAAGGTTAAAACTGCTGGAGGAACTTCACTATGTGTGTGTGTTTATGTGTGATCTCGTCTCTGCTGTGCCTGATATCTTTAGGTGTCCTGTCCCAGGCTGTGATGGTCAGGGTCACGTGACGGGAAAGTATGCATCCCACCGCAGTGCATCCGGCTGCCCGCTGGCTGCCAAGCGTCAGAAAGACGGATTTGTGAACGGAGCGCCTTTCTCCTGGAAGTCTGGCAAGACAGACGGCATGACCTGCCCCACCCCAGGCTGCGATGGCTCAGGCCATGTCAGTGGCAGCTTTCTCACCCACCGGAGGTACATGAGCCAGTGTGTGAGCTTTTCTTAGCTAGGTCACTACATAGCAAGAACTCATTTTCTTAATCGTTTTTTGGCATTCATTTTAATCATGACATATTTAACTGAGAAGTACAATTATTAATGCTGTTGTTGTTATTATTAACTAAAATTAAAGCCATTAAAAAAATAACTTGAATAAAAACTAGATGTATTGCTTTGTCAGCTAACCAAAATAAGCAAGTGTAAAATATTATTAAATATTATAAAAATGAAAATCTAAATGTTTGAAAAATTAAATCCATCAAAACATTAGTACATATTATAATAGTATATAAATAACATGTATTAAGAAAATAACAGTAAAAATTCAGAATTTTTTTTTTTTACCCTAATGACTTTTTTTTCTTCTTTTCTATTCTTCTTATTTTAATTAAAAATAAATAATTAAAAGGGTTTAAGGTTGTTGTTTTTTTTAGTTTATTGTTAAAACAATAAAAACAATTAGCCAGTAGAGTAAGAAAAATAATATTCAGATATATTGTCTAAAACATCTTACATAGTTTTTAAGGATGATTAGATATTTTACCTATAAATATGCAGATTCGTTTGCAATTTTTAAATACTTTGAAGCCATAAACATATGTGATCAGTTCATGTTTTAATGCAGCAAAAATATTTTATGCATACATTATCAAAGCCAGCGGAAAGGATTTAATTTTAAGAAAAATAACAAAAGGGCAATAAACTAACTAAAAGAATGTACAATAATGCATGTAAATTGTCCTTAAAAAGAGTTATTTTTTTTCTTCAGCACAATGTTTAAATTAGCTAGTTACAGTGTTTTTCTATTATTTGTTTTAGTTATTTATTTATTTTTGTACCTCTGCAGTCTGTCCGGTTGTCCGCGTGCCACATCTGCTATGAAGAAAGCAAGGATGACTGGTGTTGAAATGCTCACAATCAAACAGAGAGCAAGTAAAGGTATGTCGTTTTTTAATAATATAAATTAATAAAGAAATTAAATTCGCTTTACTTGCTATCAGTGATATTTTTCTTCATAGTGAAGTTCCCAAATTTTCTATCCAGGTATAGAAAATGATGAGGAGATTAAACAACTGGATGAGGAAATCAAAGACCTGAATGAATCGAACAATCAAGTAGAGTCAGACATGATCAAATTAAGGACTCAAGTAAGAGCAATTGCCATCTATCACATCAGTGTTTGGCCATGTGTTCAGTCAAAGTGATGCATTTGTCTTTCTTTCCCCCTCCTCCCAGATCACCACCATGGAGACTAACCTGAAGTCCATTGAGGAGGAAAACAAGGCCATAGAGCAGCAGAATGACTCGCTGCTGCATGAGCTCGCCAACCTCAGCCAGTCCCTCATCAACAGTCTTGCCAACATCCAGCTTCCACACATGGTAAGAGCCAACAGACATAAGACCTCACGTGCACTCTTAAAAATAAAGGTTCCAAAACACTTATGCAATAGAAGACCCATTTGGGTTCCCTAAAAACTCTTTCAGGTCTGAATAACAATTTTTTTTATTATAAGGAACCTTTTGTGGAACACAAAGGTTCTTCATGGAACCATTAATGCAGATTTAGAACCTTCATTTTTAAGAGAGTAAAATCCTGTTCACACCAAACATGATAACTATAAAGATAGCGGTAAAGATATCACACAGATATCCCCACCACAACTGTAAAAGCACAAAGAAATGGTATCGCTGGAATCACTTCCAGAACGATTTTTTCCAGTTGATGAATGATACAAACAGTGACAGCCGATCAGATTCCATTACGAGCTCGAGAATGTAAAAGTGGCAGATGCATGTTCGCTTAGAATAAATAGACGATTTTGACAATTATCGTTATCTTTATAGTTATCGGTCTTGGTGTGAACGGGGCTTTAGACAGTGGTGCAAAAGTCAGGATAAGAATGTTTTATAGTTACAGTCGTAAAAAAAAAAAACTGAATGCATTCAAAATAGTTTTTAACGTATGTTACTATATAACCTACAGTACAATACATGTTTATGTGCTTAGAATAGCCTTTTAGGCTATAGACTGCCTCTTGTTGAAAGCCAGGGCCTGAGTCTGCATTTTCAGATGCTTCCAGTAGGGATGAAGTTCCGGTTTCTATTGTTTCTCCCATCTGCTTCTTTATGTCTGTTGTTGAGTTCCTCGCAGTTCCATATGCTTCTGTGCTGAGGTCACTCCCCTTTACCGACCATTGTAAAAAAAACTCCAACAACTGCTTTTCAGTTGAGTAACAACATGGCTGTGTCAGATTCTCCCACCACACGATTGAATCGCATGCGCATCGAGCCGGGGCACGATTGGACAAGCCCCGTTCGAATGTGGCGGCCATGTTAGTAAACAACTGAAACACGTCGTCTTGAATATGGCTCCTGAACTCTCCACCCCCACTGTCGATGGATGCTATTTAGAGTGCGCACGAGGGGTCCTCAAGCTGCACTAACATCAGACAACTGTTGCCTGTTCATGTGTCATGCCGCTCAAGCAGAACTTGGTTGTAAAGTCAAGTATGTCCGTTTTATTGAGACCACTGACCTCTGGCTTTTAGCCAGGCTAATAGTCTTTTCTCTACACCTCTCCCTTCTGTAGAAACCGATGCCACTGAAAGAGGCCCCTGTTAAAAATTACTGCTGTTTACAGATGCCCCACAGAGTAAGAGATTCATTTTCCATAGTCTAACTTTATCCTTCTCCTCACTATCATTTTCCTCCCCCTAGTCCTCCCCCTTTTGTAACACACAGTACGATGTGTATGCATCACGAAGGTCCATAGAGTGTATCAGTGCCACACATATTGACATAATCCACTTCAGGGAATAGCGCTAAGAAAGCTGGGGTTGCAATATGAGCCATATTTATTTTTGGTAGTCAACTCATGTTATTATCGCAAAACACATTATTTTATCAGGCACAGTGATGCTCATCGATACCTGTCTGCTATTCATGGCGATCTGTTTGATATCACTTGTGAATGCCAGTATTACCTACATACTCATGAGCATGAAACTCACTCCAGTGCATGCATACATAATGTATGTGCATTAATTTTTTTGTTCTCCATATAGTATATTTTTTAGAAACGCTTGATTTACTGACCTTTTTAATGGGATTGGTCAAGCCCTGCATTTCAAGAGATGTATTTTCTCTCAAACCCTAGCTTGTATTTAGCTTTAAAGGCAGCTTTGTGGGTTCACTGCTCCCTAAGTAAATCCTCTTTCCCCTTCCCTTTCTGTCTTAAGTCTTGATTGTGTGTTTGATTGAACGTATTCTGCTTGACTTGTTTTCCAACCTCCAATAATCCCGATCTGTTCCACAGGAGCCGATGAACGAGCAAAACTTTGACACTTATGTGAGCACTTTGACAGATATGTACACTCACCAGGACCAGTACCAGACCCCGGAGAACAAGGCCCTCTTGGAGAACATAAAGCAAGCGGTTCAAGGCATCCAAGTGTAGCTCTGCGACTGGCTAGTATTGGCCGAGTAACGGGGTCATGTGATCAAGAGCGTTAAGTAACAAAAGAAACCCATCATGTACAAAGTATGGATAACTAGTTCAAATTTTTTTTTTGCTGCTGTAATTTATTGTATTATTTGGCAGTATTTATGATTCTGTTATGCTTTTGACACAAAAAAAAAAAAGAAAAGAATAATACATAACTTATTTGTTGCCTTGCTTTAAGATGACGACTACCAATGGCAAATGTTTTGAGGAACATTCATGTTTTGTACATTTTTCATATGACCTGACATAATGTGATGTACTGTTTATAGCTGCTAATGTATGCACATTTTAGTGTATATGTATTTATTAATTGTAAACAAAAACCATCCATTATTTGAAATCTAAAGAGGTGCAGAGGGGATACATTGAGGGAATGTAAGGGCAATCAGTTTCAATCTGAGCTTCTCTTTATGGAACAAATGGGAACTAATGTGCTGTGCAGGCTGTTCAATGGGTGTACAGTGGTACATTTTTGTGGTTCGATTTTGGGTACATTTTGTAAAAATATTAAGAAACGTTGTCTTTTGGTTCCGAAATCATATTTATAGTGGTCAGTGTGGGCACTCTAATGCAGTATGTGTATTGTTTTTATTTTTGCTCGTTTGTTTTTCTTTTTCTTTCTATTTTAATTCCCGAATTAGATGGAAAAATAGAACAAAAAATAACTAAATAAATATTGTGAATGCAAACATCATGACACGGAAACTCACTGGTGTAAATCCCAAGAAGTATTTCATAACTCTTCAAATATTTCAAAGTCCATTCTCTAAATGTAACGCCCGGCTGGTTGAGGCCAATAACTACAGAAAATTTCAAGGAGACAATCCAACATTAATTCTTAATTTAATGATCGTAAAATGTTAGTGGTAGTATGATAGAATATCAGCAATATATGATAACGAATCAATCATTTATTTAGATATGGGATGCAAAAGTTTGGGTATATGCAATTTCTTATTCTTACCATAGTAGAAAGCTGATGAATCTTTTTACTAAATGTAAAGTATTAAGTTTTATATAAATCTTTTAATACAGTCATGTTTTAGGGTTTAAACATGGGTGATCAAGTCCAAAAGGATGAATGCATTATGAGTTCACATTTCTCATGTTCGATTTTGCACAGGGACACCTTTGTTTCCATGTTTTGGTGTTTTTAGTTGTTTCAGGAGACCAAGGAGGTGCCCAGACGTTTGAATTGTGGGAAGATTTTTTTTTCTTTTTTCATTTGAGGGAAGTAAATCTGTGTGTGAATGTTAGTTTATCAGTGTGCTGGATATACAGGGTTAATGTCACCATCCATACGTCACTGTGTCATAGTAATGGAGCACTTGTCTTGTAGATTTTGTCCAAACAATCATGTAGAGATTCATCTGGTCACGAGTGCACAACAAATACGACTATATCAGCAATGCAAGATCATCATATTACAATTAGTGAACTCCAATCAGTTATATACAGTATTAAGAGAGGTCAGCTTGCCTTCTGTGGTAACCTGCGATTCACTTTCATCGCTTGTTTTTTACATTTCTGAGAAATCAGCGGCACTTTAAGCTCTAAGAATTATGGAAATGGAAGCAGGAAGCATTTTTAATAATTAAACAATGAAATGGCGTGGCACGGGTCTAGATCTTAGTAGCGCGTGAGCAGTTCCGGTCATTCAGAGGGTGGTTTACTGACACGACCAACTCATAGGCTATTAATCCATAGTATCTTAAGGACATGTACAGTTATAGTCTGGGAACCCCCTTTCATCTTCATTTAGTCAAGGCCCATTCAAAGCATCAAGCAAAGTCACAAATAGGGCTGATTTGCAGTGGTGGATTTTAAAGTTGTTTGTATTTATCGAGCATGAGTCAAAACTGTCACAGTGATTCTTAGTGTGAAATGACTCTGGTTTGTTGCTGATGCTCTACGTTGGGCTTTGTTTCTAAAATCTATGATTTTATTGTTATTATTACGGCTAGCATTACGTTTTCCAAGAGCTCATGCAAATGGTGCTAGTCACTCTTATTTATCGTTCTGTAATATCCAGACATCTCTTCCCCAACCACTCTCAGAAAGCTTTGTGTATGCAGCTTATTTCCAAGATAGTAACGCTTTTAACACACTGATAGCAAAATACAATATCCTCTCATTCACTATCATAACTGATTTGACAGGAAAAGGGATTTTAAGCACAATTCCGCTGCTCATTTTCAGTTGGCACATATTGTACTATCTACTTCAAAAGGTTATCTGTGACTATTTAAATAGAAAACTCTATCTATGGTGTCACATGCTTGAATGCAGAATACTTTTCTTATTAATAATTGTGAAATCATCAGGTTACAAGTTTCCATTTCAAATGGATTTTAATTAACCATTTTAAACCAGGATTTTTCTATTAAAAAATGAAGAAAGAAGCATAGCTTTCTTAATGTCTCTTGCTCTCTTCCTCTATCCAGCTCTTTAGCTATCTTTTTCTCTCTTATTTATTTTTTTTTTTCAACCACATGGCATGATTTCTGTTGGTATGATACTTTTTTTTGCTCTAAGTGTTTAAGATCACAAGTTGCAGTGATATTTCATTTTGAAATTGTGAAATTTGTACAATTTTTATCATGCTGGTGTTGACATCTCTTACTCAATAAAACTTGTGTTGCCACATTACATGTCCCTTTTATTCAACACATGACTTGTTTAATGTTACATCATTGTCTGATTTGCATCAAGAAAAGGTCTATGATACCTGGAATCAAAAATAAAACAAATCTATATGCAGGGCCGCTGCTGGCCAAATGGGTGCTCTAAGCAGAATAGTATTGTTGTGCCCCCTCCCTCAAAAAAAAAAGAAAAGAAAAAAAAGGGGTCAAAGCCTGTAAGGGGTCAAAATAGAACTTCCTATAAATATAAAAGTATAAAAATAAAAAGTAATTAATTGTATTTACTTTGTATTGTTTTTAAATTACAATTGCAGCGCTAGACAGAAACTATATTAATTTATTAATACAATGTGATTGATTTTATGGTGTTA
>JAUCMU010000043.1:11204203-11215736 GCA_032275025.1 Enteromius treurensis
TGTTAAACCAGAGCTAAAAGATTAATAATGAACATCTGAACAGATATAACGGCAGGAAAAGTTGAGATGCATTATTCAAATGCTTGGCTAAAAAGATGTGTCTTTAGTATAAAGACATTGTTAAAATAGTTCATGTGACACCAGTGGATTTTATAAAAAATCTCTTAATTTAATTCCTACGGGTTTGGAACCACGTGAGAGTGAGTAATCAATGATTTTTCATTTATGACTATCCCTTCAACTGAATGTTTTTGCGTGAGCATTATTTTGCTTGCAAGATTCAGTGTGTCATATAAATGTCAACTCTTTTGAACAGAATAAATCACCTCTTGTGAATGAAGACCTCAAAAAGTCCCTTAACACAAAGGATGGTAAGTATGTGTTGTATAAAAAGACCTTTCTTCTTGTTTTGATGTTGAGTTGGACTTGGGTTGCAACAGGTTCCAATATACTTAATGCTTAATCTGGACAGATTTTAAAACACTAGACATCATACACTTGCAAATTTGTTAATGGTTAGAGAGAAAAAGTGCACATCATACACTAAATGATGCTTCAGGATGTTCTATAACAGAAACACAAGTGCCTTTATTGATTGGAGATGTATAAGAAATAACAATAAAAACAAATCAGTGCATTATATACGGCATGATTTTCTTTCATTTTTATTCACTTATTTTTTGATCTGATGTTAAATTGCTTGCAGTTCTAAATGTTTGCTTTGGAAAATGACGCATTTTCAGCATGTCTTGCTCTTTTGGCAGGTCGCTTGGTCGCGGGTCTTATAACTGACTTCCTGCAAGTCTTCAATTTAGACTTCACCCTAGCAGTGTTTCAACCTGAAATTAGTACGGTATGTCAGTGTTATATAATACACAACGCTGTAAGTGATACACAGTTTGAAGCTGTCATTCAGAAATGGGTGTAAATGTTTTTTTTTGTTTTTTTTTGATTGATTTGATTGTGCTATGCTGTGTCCTCTGTGACCACAAATCTCTTTCATCTGAAGCCCTATCTGTGTTATTCAGCTCAATGGACTTGACAGTCGCGAAACCCTGTCTAAAGAGCTTGGCATATCGGAAACGGAGGTGAATAAAAACAGCCCTCTGTTGCTAGAGTTGGTGAAAAGGGGCCGGCATAAAGACAAGCCTTCAATTTTCACAGAGGTGATATTTGATGCTCTGCGTTTTAGCCAATAAAATGCATTCTTGCCTTTCAGATAGCATGACTGTTGTCTTTCTTTTCTCAGGGAGATCGGTTGGTCGAGAGAACTTTTCCCAAGGTACTTTACCACCACCACCACCACCGCTGGCTGGCTCTGGCTCAGTCCCTTTTATCTGTCTAGATATCTCTGTAACCTGTTTTTGCACCCACACGTACAGTAAGCACAAGTGGGGTTGAAACACTCTCAGGAGCAGATCCAGTCACAAACTAGTACTAGTGCTAACCCACTTATTTCACTTGTGGTTGGAGAGCACATTTCGGGTTGATTCGTATCACCAGTTTACCCCCACATCACAAACCCCAGGCGAATTATTTAGGTCACGCAAGGGAAGGATGATGTAAATGAACATCTTTAAGTGGTGCTGCAAAAAAGGTTTTCCTGTTAAGATACTTGTGCAAAACAAGCTTGTCCTAGTTCTAGACATTTTGTCTTGTTTTGTGGGCACCTTACGTGCATTTGTTTAATCAAGCCTCAGCGCGGCATGACTGCTGTCATGTTTGATGCGACTTGAAATGCTGAAGTTTCATAGTTGTACATTGTGATATCCTGTCTTATTTGTACGTGCAAAAGCAGAGCATGTCTCAAACATGTGAGGTGTATTTAAGAAAAAATATACACTTTTATATATTTTAAATATTAAATTAAGAAATTGTCTATAATAAAGGACTTGCGTAATGATTTTATTCTGAGCGTAATCTGCAATGATTGTAATAATGTTGGCGAATGGTTTTTTAGGAATTGTTGCCCCGTCAAATTGCTGATGCCCGCAAAAAATTTGACAGTCATGATAAGGTAACGTTTCTTTAAATTGGATGTACCATATTATAAATAATTGTAAACACTGCTGTTTTAATATTCAGTAGTTATTTTATTATTAATTGTTTTATTATTAGAATTAGTATATAATAATAAATTGGAAATTAGTAACCAAATGATTAGTTAAATATAGAACATCTTTGTGAGTAATTCATGTCTTTTGCTTGGACTTTACAGAACAGGAGTGGTGAGATCAACAGAGAAGCCGTTATTGGCATTTTCACTGATCTTTTTCCCCAGTTCAGCAGGTGTGTTACAGCATTGTGGATTTTGAATGCCACGAACTCTAGGAAATGTCTGAGTTTAACTGGTACTGAAACCCTCATTTATGCAATGACTGAAAGTGTTTACATCTTCCCACATTGCTGGTTTGCTTGTCTATAATCATGTCTGGTTGAGGTTCATGACACTGTGGTCATGGTATTCTCATGTATTGGGAACAGGGTGTATTTCGACACACAAACCAGAATAAAGGATTCTTAACAAAAGATCATTTATTAAAGATCAATCGATTGTACTTAACACACTGTTGCTTTAACCATTTTGGTTGCAGTTACTATGAATATTTCACTAATATGTTTTTTTTTTTTTTTTTTCAAATAAAAAGAAACATGTTGGACAGTTACATTATTGAGGAATTTAGAGCCAAAGGCAAGGACACAAGCAATAGTAAGTCTCTGTGAGCATTTTAGGAATGCAAGTTTTATGTGTTTGGTATAATATGATTTAAAAAATTGCTTATAAAATTGTGTCTTCTCTTTCTTTCTTTCACAGCCGTAGACTTTCAAGACTTCCTGGGAATGTACAAGTGCTTTTTCATTCAGTGTCGAAGTGTGGTGAGCAATCTTGAACACATTCTTATTTCTTTTAGCACTCCTTTTTTTGTGTCTTCAGTAATGATGAGGCCTGTAATATCGTTTACAGGTTACCAGTGACAGTAGCGACGCACTTTACTCCTCAAGTAAAACTACTGAAGATAAAATCATTTCGTCTTCCGCCAGCAAGGTAAACTGACTTCCTGTCTTTCTTTGTTTGTTCCTCTGTTTCTGCTTATCTTTTTCTCACACACTTTACTCTCACCTTCTGTCAAGATTATCATTTGTGATCTTTTTTTTTTTTTTTTTAAAGATAAGATCAGATATGAGTTACTTGTTGTCATGTGTAACATTCTGCATTTCATCTCTATATGTAAAAAAAAAAAAAAAAAGCCACAGCTGGCCTGTTTACACGGCAAGTCTGCAATATGTTACCAAAAATGCATGTTTTATAGTATGCACAGTTTTCATCCGTTCTAATTTAATTTCATCCAGCCCCTTAAATTGAATCCCAGAATGTCATTAGTTTTTATGAATAGAACATACGTGGTGAAGTTCTGGGTAGATGTATTTCCTGCGTTTGATTTATCTGCTTATCTTTTATCGTGGGTTATATCTTAGATGGTGAAAGATACACAGTAGTAATTCAATGTAGTCATTGTAGTTTGACTCACAAAGGGGAAAGGGGTTTTTACCAAAGTGTAAACAATAGGCTTCTATGGCCTGCACAGAAAGTATTGTCCCAAAACAAAATGGTTGTTTTAAATTTATATGATAAATATTTTAATATAATTGAAATGTTTTATATTATTTGAATATCATGGTTATTGTCAATACCGGTATATGGCGACAACCCTACTCTGAGTGGGAATCTATCCCACAATGAAATTATATTATGCACATACCCTCATAAAATTTATAAGAAAGTTCCAGCATAAATTTATTAGAAATATATTCACAAATTATTTGAGTCATTCACTATTAGTCCATGTACCATACCATATAAAACTTTTAAATGTATAAGTATTTTCATTCAACCAAATTATTATTTTAGATGAATATGCTTATATATGCATTTTCTTATTTTAATTTGGTTTGTTATGCCTCTAAATAAGCAAGTAATTCCACCCACCTATGTTTCTCTAAACTCCATTTATTCATCAATTTTTTTGTTTTCCATAATATACCATTGGGAAGTTCAAAAAGACAATTTTAATTTCGATTTGTCCACATCTTTCTAAAAGTTCTTTGAACGTGTCACATTTTGCATGCTATTTTTTTGATGCAGGAGTTGTCTTTGTGTGTGTGTGTGTGTTTTTCTTCTGCAGTTCCTCTCTTGCTTATTTTACATGTGTTTTATCTTGTTCATTCATATCCGTGTACGATTTAGTGAGGGTAGCATGTCATTGTTGTAAAAGGGAAGCTGATGGCTGTATTCTGGTGCTCAGATACCCAGGTATAAAGGATTTGTTAAGCACAGTTCAGCGCAGGAAGAAAAGGCTGAACTAAAGGTAAAGCAACACGTGCGCCGGGCTCTGATACAGGAGCTTTTGATCCGCTCAACCATGTGGCTTCCTTTATGTGTCGTAAGTGATTCATAGATGGGTGGTGTTTATACACATTTGGCTGTTAATTGGTTTGCGCTCCTTCTCGTAACTGTTATCACACGTGCAAGTGGAAGTTCATGTTCCAAGACAAAATTACTGCTTTGTATTCAAGATGGAGATGCACTTGTGTGGAACGGTTCTAAAAGTAGCCCATGGTTGAATTGGAACCATTTTAGCAATTGATATAGTACACTGGCTACTGCAGAGCAGATTTAAACTAATACACAATACAGATGAGATCAGTCTTTTCAAAACGATTTAGAGCAAAGATACTGACTGGGCTTCTGCTAATCACACTGTATACTTTTGTGGAAATAAATGAGTTAACACTTATGTGGAGTTCACACTGTACGATTTTTAGCCCTGATTTTCACTCACCGACAGATTTTGTGAAATCGGAGGCAAATCGGTGTTTGTTCATTGGAATGAGAGAATCGCTGATGCGTCGCAGACACCCATGAAATATTTGGCATGCTAAATATCCGGACCTGGCGTGCTGTGTGAGTTCTGACTGAAACATACATCAGCGATGACCTAACTAATGAGAGAGCAAGATACATTCAGGACTTTTTATTATTAAACAATTAATCATGTACAAACAATGTGGGAGTATAAGTACATTTTTGCATTAGAAAATAGAATATGGTATATATAGCTATATTTAATACTGTCACTAAATAACTAATAACTTAGTAACAAGTCACTAAAAAGTATGTGTGTGTGTATATTTATTATGCATATATAAATAGACACTCATGCAGAAATAGCTTATATATTCAATATATTTATATATAAAGTTATATTTGTGCAAATGCATGTAGATATTTTTTTAAATATATACTGTGTGTGTGTTTCACTTTCCCAGCAGAAGTACGTTGTTAAATAACAAAGTCATCCTGGGGAAGACTTATAGACCACAATATCAGTGTGATTTTGCAAAATATCCTCATCACTTCTCGCATGTGTTTGGTTGTGAAACGTAGTTTGCGGACCAGACAGAGTTACTAGATATTGTAAAATCATGCAGCGTGTAACCTCCTTTTGCCAATCAAACATACAACGTGAACACAGCAACAATTGAATGCTACCCCAGATGCGAAATCATGCAATGTGAACTCGGCATTACTAACATCTTCTTATCCACCAGATTCAGCATGTATCATCTAACCTCTCGTTTTCGGATATGTATACTACCTCTGAAACATATCATCTCAAGTAAAACCATTCTTTTGATAATCGTCCTGTAAGTAATTGATGGATTTGTGAGTGGGTTGAATGACGCAGTATTTATCTTAACGTGACCCAGTTTCAAAATGGCCTTTTTAACAACCTACTGTTCTTGTAACTTATGTCAGACGCTCTTTTCGTTTAAATCTTTTAACCGTCTACTCATAGGAATTCCCAGATGAATTTTACTTGAGAATGTACTTGAAAAACCACTTGGGCCAAAGAGGAAGTGATTTTCTTGTTTATTATAACACCTAGCTTTCGTACACAACACTAAAATGGGCAGCTGTTGGTTCCAAGCTAAATCATACAGGCAGTAACTTTACATGAATATAGCAGATGATGCGTATTGTAAATGTTGATTGCATCACAGATGATATATGTTGTGGTGGCCTTGTAATAGTATTAGAGTGTGTTGATCATTTTGTGACTGCCCCATAGGCTGGAGACAGAAGACCTGGTGAACCACTGGGGTCTCAGAAGAACAGAGGGTCTGTTCAAGTGTCTGAAGGGTCAGAGGAGGGATTGAGTGATGGGAAAAACCTACCCACCCCACTAAGGAGAGCACTGCAGTTTGGACTGGAGGATGAGGATGAAGGAGATTCGTTCTTTGATGACCCTCTTCCCAAACCGCAGAAGACCTATGGCTGGTAAGGATACATTCACTAGGTGAAATCATCAGTTATGGCTTCTCTTGTTGAATATTCACACTGAAAAAGCTAAAAATTAAAAAATTGTTACTAAAAATTATTATTATTATTTTTTTATTTTTTATAAAGAAACCCTATTTGTAAATGCTGTGTATAAAAATTACATTTATCACAGTCCTAGAATTCCATTCAGAGTAGGGGTGTCGCGATATACCGTTATTGACGATAACCGTGATATTCAAATAATGAAATATCGACATCGGGTTAATTTAGGGTGTGGAGCAACGATCAACTTAGACTTGCGATGCTTTTGGGAAACGCAGCCCCGATCGACATACAGTCCTTACAGTATTCGTCGGTCCATACTCCCTGAGCAGGGGGAATCCGTTAAAGTTTACTGCACTTCGGAACATTCATTCACGGATTTGCGCAGCGTCTTCACACACGGACGAGTGTGACATCATATACCTCTGTAAATAAATACAATCTTGCACGCTTCAATGCCCTTTGAATGGAACGTATACGTTCGCTTCAACTGGGAACTATGCAGAAATATCCTGATGTCCACTTCGCAGGGCACTTACGTTCGAATTGAGCAAACATCTGAAGCGATAAAGGAAACATACAAAATGTGCAGAGCGTGGATACGCGAGGACTGGGACTGAGAACCGCTGCCCTTACCCGGTCTGCAGAATCTGTGGGGCTACCGTCAGTGCAAAGGGGGGCAACACCTTATTGCCCACCTTCGTGTCCATCACCCTCGGGGATTATGCTCTTTTACAGAGATTAATTCGTTTTACTAATCATGGAATGGGAAATGTTACATTGACCTGTTAACAACGGTTTTCTGTTTTTATATCTAAATAAAGGGTGATTCTTTTAAGTTTATGGCAGTGCCATGCACACAATGCATGTGGCCAGTTTATCTGACTCCTTATATTAGTTTCATGGATTAAAAAAAAAAGAAAAACTAAATTGTTAAAAAATAAACTGTTTTTTTCCCCAAAGGTTTCTATAGAAATCGCGGTATATCGATATAACAGATTATTTTGGCCACAATAACCGTGGTGTAAAAAATCTGATATCGTGACAGCCCTGATTCAGAGCTAATAAAAATGGGTGTTTCGGTTCCCACGTGTTCAACTGAGACTAAAAGAGCAAATACAAATGAAATCATCTAAACCACTGGCACCTTTGATTGTAATTTCAGAAGTGTCTGGGTTCTTCATTCTTTTTGAAGCACATAACTGTAGTTCATTTTTTACTGTTTAAATATGACAGGCAACCACCCTTAAGTCAGAGTAAACAAAAATAAACAAAGGCCTCAAATAACTACTCGTAGATAAAATACAGAGAAGTGCTATTATTTTTCTGACGTGTATCTTCTCTTTTTCACTGTTGTCTCTTAATGCTGCACGTGAAAACAGTGGCTTATCTTCGGCAGATAAGCATTATTTAGGGCAGAGGCATTCGGAAAAAAGCTATAGTCAGAAAGAGTAAGTACTTCCTGTTTTCTGAGTGTATTCTCATTTTGCTATGATTTTGACTGACACATAAAAGGTGGAGCTGTTCAGGTCATGGAGCTTTGTTGTATGGTGCACCTTGTCCCTCTTTTGCTTTTTGCTCCTACCACTCTCTTTTTCTCCCTCCCTCTCTTTGTAACTGTGTCTGTATGTGTTTTCCCCTTGTGAGAAGTCAGCACTGGCAGAGGGAAGGGAGCCTGTCAAGGCGATCCTTATCCCAAATGAGGAGGGGCACTAGCCTCAATGAGTGAGTGTGCATGGAGTGATCACACTGCCATTCAAGCCCACTGCATCCATCTTAACACATGGGTGCAAAATCAGGCTGTTTACTCCCATTGGCGTTGTTCATGTTCATACAGCAGCAGAATACTGTCAGTCCAGTTTTATAGTGAACTACCTTTGCATTCACTCTCAGTAGGGCTATAAACCAGAGTAACAGTCGTGTTAGGGTTAGGTTAACGGGCTATTTTAAATTCAAGACTCAACCACATTTTAGGGTTAGGGTTAGGTTAGTGAGTTAAAATGGATTAAATAATTTCATGTTTAATAAATAATGACTTGTTAACTGTGCTTTTTTCCAACATGTTTCATATTTACTTCATAACTTCTGTAACAAACGTTGATTACAGCTAGGGCTTATTATATATATTTGATCCTCTCCTAAAAATGTCAAATGAGCCATGAGTATCACTCTATATAAATGACATCCATGTTTATGTTATTATGTAAATTACATGTATTTGTTATTATCATTATGTTTATTGTTTTCATAATTTCTCAGTTCATTTTAGGTGTATAAAAATGTTTATGATTTAGTTTATATATATATATATATATATATATATATATATATATATATGTGTGTATTTTTTTTTTTTTTTTTTTTATCCCAAAAGCTGAACAAAGTAGAAAAAACACAAAATAAAGATTATTCTATGACTACATTGTTGTGGTAGTTAAAATCAATGAACAGAAAGTCTACATACTTTTATCTGTTCAATTTTAATCATTAAACAAGACAAAACTAGTCTAAAATCCAAATCAATTTTATGATCAGGTAAAGAATGCATTGTATTAAAGTAAAAAATCCAAAGTTTTTAAATTGTTGTACCATGTACACATGCAGACCAACCAAAGTCATCTTCACACTTTTAAGACAGTGACATTTGTAAAAGTTAATTCTGTTGAACAAAGCATGTTTTTTGAACTTCTATAACTTGCATAGTTAAAAGGGGGGGGATACAGTGGTTAATGATATGTCTATCTAGTCCATGTTTACATTGACAAAACATCATAAAACAGCACTTTAGAAAGCAAAAACACACTTAAAATCCAGCCCTTAAGGGCATCATTTATCACATAAATTTTTAAACATTTATATATGTTCATGTTTATCTCTAAACACTACATGTTTACATGTCTTTAAATCAGTGTATATGCAGTTTAAAGCACAGGCTCCCACTCAGCTGGTATTAAGCCCCTCTGCCCCCGCCTGTAGATGGGAGTGTGCCCTGCTGCTGCTCGAGCCTGCAGGGGCCCATACAAACACACACACATGCACACCCTCCACTTCAAGTTTCCACAGTGACGCCTGCACAGCGCTCCCCCTCACCTCTCTCTCTTCCCCTGCTTTGTCATGCTGTTTCTTTGGGAGCAGGGCAGCTGATAGAGGGGAGGGTGCGTGGGTGACGGAGCAGCACTAAGGCTGGGTGGGGGTCAAACCCTCCATCTGCTCATGAGAAGCTCACAGGTCATGGCTCCCAACAATGGCCATTAGCAATGCTGACAGGCGGGTCAGGAGGCCTCATCGCCATGGAGACCGGGGCAATGTGGGCCGAGGGGTCTCACTTTAGCCACTGCTATGCAGACATATGACTGGACTCTTTCCATTA
This sequence comes from Enteromius treurensis, assembly GCA_032275025.1. NCBI lineage: Eukaryota > Metazoa > Chordata > Actinopteri > Cypriniformes > Cyprinidae > Enteromius > Enteromius treurensis. The sequence goes on from JAUCMU010000043.1 coordinate 11,213,959, forward strand.
GCACAAGAAAGTGAGGTGTAAACTTTTCTTGGGACTTCTGTCTGAACGTCCTCTTCCTGCTACAGCCAGATGGTCAAAACAAATTTAGTTTAGGATTCAAGTTTAAAGTCTGATGAAGAGAAATTACAGACCGTTTGACAGTTGATTAATATTGATGGTGCAAATGTTTGTCTGTTATATAAATTGTGATGACTGAGGCTCCGATTTTAAATAAGGCCAAAACAAAACACCAAAAAAAATACACTATGCCAGTGGCTTTAGACATAACATGAAACATAGCATGAAAATGAATCCATGGGTCCAAAAATATGCTAAATTATTAACATAAGACAAATAAGAATATTTACAACAAATATCTGATAAGTATGAGGGATCTCGTGCTCTTAACCAGTGTTGGGGGTAACGCATTACAAGTAACGCGAGTTACGTAATAATATTACTTTTTCCAAGTAACTAGTAAAGTAACGCATTACTTTTTTATTTTACTTTTTCAAAAAAGTAACGCGAGTTACTTTGTTTTCTAATTTATATATTGACTGACAAGTCTCCTGACCCCATGCTGGGAGAAATCAAAAATACAGAGGTATAGTGTGGACAGTGTGTGATAAAATTTCACTAATTTGCACTTCCTTATTAATATAACTATACAGAATTTGCGCATTTGGCCTGCTGTCCAGGGAGAGGGTCAGGGGCTCGGTGAACTTGAGATGCCGGATAAACGGAAGTAAGCTATATTTAAAGGGAAGACAGGATAGGATAGGATGATTGGATAATAAGCTGATGAGGAAACGAGCGTCAGCTGTGATCGTCAGTGTTCCTCCCAAAATTTGTTTATCTCTAAACATTATGTAGTTCTAGACTAAATGGGAATGTGCATTAATTCATCTCACTCTCAAAAAACTGAATATTACACAAACCTGCAATAATTCAATACAAATGTATTGGAAAAAAAAAAAAACACTTAAGCTCTGCCCATATTTAAAAATCAATGCAAAAGTAACGCAAAAGTAATGTAACACATTACTTTCCATAAAAAGTAACTTAATTGCTTTTTTTAGAGAGTAATGCAATTTTGTAATGCATTACTTTTAAAAATAAAACATTCCCCAACACTGCTCTTAACTAGCGCTATTTTTGTTAATGACAGCTAAAAATATAAAATAAAATAAAGTAAAATACAACTGATTGGAAAACATCTGTAAAACATGACTGTAAAACTGTTCCTTCGTGCGACGAAGGTTACGGTGCGGGCTCTGGGTGGTGCGATGTCCACCATGGTGGTCCAAGAGTGCCATCTGTGGCTGTGTCTGGCCGACATGCGCGATGCAGACAAGACCCGGTTCTTGAATGCTCCCGTGTCCCAGACCGGCCTCTTCGGCGACGCGGTGGGAACTTTTGCCCAGGAGTTCTCTGCCGCCAAGAAGCAGGCGGAGGCTGTCCGTCACATCCTGCCGCGGCGCCCTGCTGCTGCCTCCACCCGGGCGCCGCCGGCCCAGCCTCAGTCTGCTCGTCGCCGAGGGCGGCCCCCGGCTGCCGCCCCCGCTCCTCCGCAGCCCCAGCAGCAGCCTTCACGTCGGCAGCGTCGAGGAGCCGGCAGCCGAGCGCCTGCCCAGCCCGCCCAGGCCTCTGCAAAACCCGGTGGGAAGAGGAGATGCAAGAGGCCCTAGGACGGGCGACCCAGGGATGGAGGAGTCTGCTCTTCGGGAGATGGTGAACGCACCACTCCTTCCCCCGGAGGAGGGCCGGGTGGAGAATCTTTTGTTTCATTTTCTTTCGCC
>JAUCMU010000043.1:11215836-11234845 GCA_032275025.1 Enteromius treurensis
TTTATTTTTTTTTTTTTAGTATCATTATTTTTATTGGTTTCATTATTTTTTGCAATATATTTTTTTAGCTGTTGATTACTTGGGTTGCTAGAAATTAGAAAAAAATAATAAACAAAAAAGTAAGAAGGTTAACTATCTCTCTCTATATATATATATATATTTTTTATACACATTTAATTTTAAGATTATTATTATTTTTATTGTTTGCATTATTTTTCACAATACATTTTGCTATAAATGCTGGGTTTGCTAGAAACTTTAATAAAATAATAAATAAAAAAAATCAAGTGTCAGTGAGAACTGATATCACTTACTTTTTTTATTTATATTGTTAATATTGCCATATAAATTATAATTTTGAATAATACTCATCTCTTAATTAGCCAGCCAAAATCTAGTGATGTCCCTGCTATGAACACAACAATTTGAGTCACAGCTTGAGTTAATGTAGCCGTTGTTGTACCGTAATGCTCAAACATTAACGCCATTTCCTAATAATGTTAAAAAAAAATCCAGCTATTGATACCCAAAATACGGGAGTAGTGTGTGTGTGTGTTTGTTTGTCTGTTTTTTATCCTTCTCCTTTCATTCCTTCTCTGCATTTGCTCTGCATGTTTTCAGTGTATTTCTCACTCTTTCCCCCTCAATGCCCCTGACCTTGTTCTTCTTGGTGTTATGTGTTTGGTGGATGAACATACTCTTGCTCTGTCTGGCCTCAGCCTGTCTGCTATAGGCAGTGATAAAGAGGGAGATGGAGAGGACATGCTCTCTAACTGTGATAACAGGCCCAGCCCTGACTCTGAACCCAGGTGAGCTGGGCCATTTTCTGTCTGTCTCCCGCGATAACTTTCCTCTTTTTCCACTTCTCATTACAGGCTAATTTTACAGAGTCTCATCCTGTCTTTTTTCCAGGAAAGAAGACTTAGGCAGCAGTTTAGGAAAAGTATTCATGGCAAACACCCAGCTGAAGAGTGCGGGAGGATCTCCTGAGAGCAGCCAGAAAGATCGTTCATCTGACAAAAACGGTAGCAAACCATTTGTGAAATCAACAATTTCTTTCACGGATGATTCTGGTAACTTCGACTAAATTTAATAAAAAGCATGTAACCTATGTATACCACAAAAGATCTAATGTGCATACAAAAAATATCTAAAATGAATAACATTTAACTAAATTTAACTCAATTCAGTTATAAACTAAATATTTAAAGGGAATAAACGTTTTTGCACACGAATTAGGCCATTCTGAACAGTTTCCATTACACAGAATGAGATCTGCTTCGGATACTGTTATACGTTCTATTTTGTGTTTGTGGGCAGACATGACATATTTTAGTATGCCATTTATGTGTAATCTTTACCCGTAATTTAACCCATTCAAAAAAAGGAAAACGTGAATCTTGACTCTCTGGTTTGAAATTGAACTCATAAATACTGATATGAATTAGACACTAATTAATATCTTTTCTCCATAATTGTTGTTGTAGGTACGTCTACTTCTAAAGATAAGGGTGTAAAAGAGTTTCCCGTCCCAAATGAGAAAACTGCATCCCCTTTGCTGGGTAGGAACCTCTCAATAATACATTCTATTTTAGACTTAAACCGTAAAATCAAGCAATTCTACTCACTATCACATTCCTCATTTCTGCTTTTTATTTTTATTTTATTTTTTTTTAAATAAAATGCTTTGCAGATGAAGATCTTGACTATGATGATGACTTCAACAGGTAAAGAATGTTAGCATATCAGATCTTCCTTTTGCTCAGTCTGAATCCTTGATGTATTTATCATCTCTCTCTTTTTTTCCCCTTAGTCATCGCTCTGAAAACTCTAAGAGTGAAGTGAGCATTGACGAAGAGATTGAGGAGGTGTCGATAGAGGGGCCTGAGATCAGCGATAAGGTATTCTTCGAAAACATGCCATTACTTGTGTTGGCATCGCTTGTTTCAAAAGGCCTTTAAATGACTAAGGTTCTTGATCTTTTTTATAGATGAGCTGCTTCATTATTAAGCTTGTAAAGAAATGACTGACATTTATAATCCAGTATGAATGCAACATTAATGCGGTTATTCTTAATGTCACTTAATTATGGCCCCACATTTCATAAATCTACGTAAAGAGGGACAAATGTCAATAGAGTGGCCTCATGGATAGGAGTGCTTTGTGTAAAAGGAAAGAAGTGAGAGTGGCATGTTTGTTATTTGCAAATATAGTTACTTACAGAGGCCCAGTGAGAGGAAATGATATAGTATAGCAAAAATAACCTTTTGTTTAACCTTGACTTTGATTTTGGATGTTTTTGATGCTAATCTCACCTTTTTATCGGGTTTCTCTTACTCATTTTTTTTAGCTTGATGAAACCACTCAGGATGTGAGCGTCTCGCAGATAAGTTTGGGTGCCGACTACATGGAAGATGTTGCTTGACATCCAACTGTCAGTTTCTTATTTTATACTTTATGTATTTATGGATTTAGTTGACAATAAATAATTAATTAAAGCTTGACTGTGGACTCTTCCTGTTTTTTTTTTTTCGTCTTTTAAAAAAAACAGAAGGACCGAAATGGCAGGATAGCAGTTCTCTGTTCAAAATAATACACAAGTCATTGAGTTGTGTAACCGTTTTAATGTCAGTGAAAGTGTTATTAGGCATGCCTGTGAAATTAATCTTCAAGACTTTTTGAACTTTGCATTAGGTGCTCCGTTGGGTATTTTTGTTTAAGTTGTAGAGCATCAACCTTTTACATGAAAGCATGATCTAGACAGTGCGTGTATCAGGCAGCTTTGATGGTCTCAGATTCACACCTACATGTTCCCATACAGCTCTTAGTGAAGTGCCGCCTTCTGTTCAGGTCACATAATTCACTCTTATCACGTAGCAGTGCTCTACCCAAGTTGGCTTTCCTGATCTGAAACCAGAAGGAACAGAAACTTCTCTCTGCTTTCCATTAGACTTGTTTGTGTTGATACTGGTAAGTTGCTTATTTTTTTCCGTTTCAGTCACATGTTAAATTTTTAAGTCGAAATGTAATTATATGTGTTAATACCTGTGTTCAATTACCCAGTTTGCAGAAAGACTTATGTCAGTCTCTGTGTGTGTATATGTTTAAATTGAAAGATTTCAGTGTGCAGGATCTGTGTTTAATTGAGGCTTTTGCAAATTGATTTTCTTCCACTTAAGGGAAATGTTTGCTCAAAACTATGTATATATGGTTTTGTGTGTGTATATGTTATTTATATGACCTATACACACACACACACATATATATATATATATATAATAGTTTTGTAGAGTAACAGCTTGCAGGAGATAGAGAGAGAGAGATGTGTATTTATACATATATCGTAATAAATAGCAAATAATAAATAGCATCGTCTTTTTTTCATATCAATGAATCAATGCGCATAAGTCTTCTGCCTGCCAGTAACATGAACAGAAGTAATAACTCTAATAACTGGAAATATGTTTATGCATTCATTTCCATTCACCCATGAACTACACATACTATATGTGTTCTTATCAAATTAATATAGTATATATTTTTATGTATTTATTTATTTATCTATCAGTTTAATTATTGTTTGGATTTATGGTAAGCACTTAGTTTTCTTTTTGTTTTTCTTTTTTTATTTTACCATTGTATGTCTTTTCCCGAATCTGTGTGACATGATGTTATCAAATGCCTAGTTTTTCATGCTTAATGTTTGCTGTAAAACCTATAAATGTATAAAAAGTAGTAGATTGGTTGAGAAATGCAACACTTTTTCTAGACAAACGTCATCTTCAGGACAAATGACCAGTAAATAGGTTATATACATTAAATCTCTTGCTGTATTCATGACCTGGTTTTCTGCAGGTTTCCTCTTTCTGCAAAGGTGTCAAACAGCAGAACAACATTTGTACTGGGAGCCTATTCCTCCTTTGGAGTGAATTACTAGACTTAATCTAAATCAGTCCTGTATGTCACACTCGCAGATTATGGAATATTATAAAGCAGCCGCAAAATTATGGCACCAGTGTCTACCTCCAGCATTCTTAGGAAAAAATCAATTTCTTTGTTTTTAATATTTTAATGTATGATTTTAAACCTAGTTCTACTTTACATGTCAGTTTACAACTGAGCTCTGCCACAAAAGTGTTTTTTGACCTATGTTCCTGTTATTTTATGGACTTTCCTCTCAGTCTCAGGGGGGAGAAAATGGATGATGATTTAAACTACTCTGAAGAATTACAAGCTGCTTATGATGTAATGGAGGAGCCGTGTTCGATGGAGAGGACAGTGAATATGGAGAACTTCCTCCAGTTATTCATTCACCCTATTATTTGTTGTGTTGGTTTCATCGGCAACGCTCTCGTGATCGTGACGTACGCTCTCTACAAGCGAACCAAATCCATGACTGATGTGTATCTGCTGAACGTGGCCATCGCAGACATCCTGTTTGTAGTAGCACTGCCTTTGATTATCTACAGCGAGCAGTACGGGTGGTCCATGGGGGACTTGTCTTGCAAGCTTCTGCGTGGCATCTACAGCGTCAACCTCTACAGCGGCATGCTGCTCCTGGCTTGCATCAGCGGAGATCGCTACCTTGCCATTGTTCAGGCCCGCCGGTCCTTCCGGCTGCGATCAAGCACTCTGCTTTACAGTCACATGGTCTGCGCAGTCGTCTGGTTGTCGGCCTTGCTCTTGTCCCTTCCCACCTTCATTTTTTATGAGCGTTACCAACCCAGTCCATCTGAATTCACCTTTTTACAGAACTTTACAGAAATGGAAGATGAGCCATATGTGTGCTTTTTTAAATTTCAGTCAAACCAAACGGCACGTTTGATGAAAACCGTGGTGCCCAGCTGTCAGGTTGCGTTGGGTTTCTTCCTGCCGCTACTGATCATGGGATTCTGTTACTCCAGTGTCATTGTCACCCTCCTTCGGGCCAAGAATTTTCAGAGACACAAGGCAGTGCGCGTGGTCCTCACTGTGGTCCTTGTGTTTGTGATCTGCCATATGCCTTATAACATAGCACTGCTATTTTATACCGTCAACATGTTTCAAGAGCAGGAATGCAGCACTGACGAGGCCGTCGGATTGACCATGATCATAACAAGAAGCTTGGCTTACCTGCACGCTTGTCTCAATCCCCTGCTGTACGCCTTCATTGGGGTGAATTTCAGAAACCACTTCCGGAAGATCTTAAGGGACATCTGGTGCTTGGGGAAGAACTACATGTCAACGAGACGGTCCTCACGGGCCACCACTGAAATGTATATTTCAACACGGCGCTCTATTGATGGCTCATACAATGAAAATGGCACTTCATTTACCATGTGATTGGGTGCTAATTAGGGGCAAAGTGCCCAGCATTTTGACTGACAGACTGAGTAGCATTGATCAAAAATGAAAATTCAATCAGCAGTTATTCACCTTCATGTTGTTCCAGACCTGTATGACTTTCTCTTTTTGTGTCCCACAAAAAAAGTCTCGCAGTTTGAGTGAGACAACTTGAGGTTGAGTAAATGAAGAATTAATTGTTTAATTATAATTTTTTAATTATTATTATTATTTTTAAAAGTTATGCAAATTACAAACCAAAGGAAACTGGATATTCCTTGTTCCCATGTGCTATAAAAGCAAAGTATAAAAAGTCTCCTGTTTAAGAATTGCATAATTAATAGGCAATGTACTTAGTACTAACACAGAATGTTTTTATTAATCTATGTGTGCTATTTACCTTTGTACATAGAATCTTTAACACTGCCTAATGTACCCAAGATATAAACATTGTAAGTTTTATCTAAATAAATTAGGCAAGATATTGCAGCACAATAACAAATAGTAAAGAGCGATGCTTAGAATCCGTGCACCATATGAGGCTTACCTAAGACTTTTTTTTAATTTAATCACAGGTTTTGAATAATACTGAAAGTCCTGTATGTGCCATGACCTTTAAGACAAGTATTTGACCTGAATACATGTTCTCATACCCTTTGCATCACAGTGCTCTACAAAAAACTATCTGAATACCACTGAAAGGACTGTTTCCCTGCTATAGCCATTTTTTATTTTTTGTTATTGTTATTATTTGAAATCTTTCAATAAATAGGAATTGTTTTCATTATGTGTATGTTGCACAGAGTTGACTTTAACTAGCTGCTCCTACAAACTTCTCCATTATTGAAACAAATACAGAACAATGTACTTCTATGTGTCACCGCCACAATGCTCACGTATTCAGTCTGTAATAGAACTGAACATACAGTGACACGAACACACAATTGCACCATTTAACTTTAGGCCTTAATTTGTGAATCACAAAACTCCTCATAGATCAATTAATCAAATGCAGTTTTCGTACATGCTATACATGTTAGTTCACAAAATTGCAGGTCAAAGTTTACTAAGTCAAAAAGAACGCCTCTTTTTGGTAGAAAACAAATCTCAATTTATAGTGTTGTTTTGAACCCCACAGACTTGTTCTGCATGGATAAAATATTGGAAGCATTGTTCAAAATGTCATCTTTTGTGTTTCGCAGAGAAATAGATTCAAACAGGTTTGCAAAGGCATGGTGAGTAAATAATGATTGCATTTTGATATCGTATTTAGGAGAACTATCCCAAAACGTAAATAATAGTAATAATTGTATTTCCCGAAAAGCTTTTTTGTTTAACGCTGTCCGTGTTCGAATTAGAGCCTGAAGTAATTCAGGTGAGCGCTGAGGGTTCAGTAAAAGACTCTTTTGTTGCCCTCTATTGATATTGAAGAGCAGGAGCGCACGAGATATGAAAAGAACTAATTTTTTATACTTGCCGGTCCGTACAAGCAAACTATAATATACAACAGAGAAGAAAGACAATCATCTCCAGTCTTTCAAGAAAGCTATTATTTTATTAAAATATATACAGAGGAAAAACACACACACAATGAAATGCTTTATACGAATCCGAACATATTCTCTGAGATTGTCTATTGTTTGATACACTCTCAAAAATAAAGATTAAAAGGTTAGGTTGTACACTTTAAGTACTAACATGTACCTTTTAACGTTTGGTACCAAAACGAACCCTTTGGGTAAAAACATGCACCTTTTGAAAAGGTATCGGCCCAGTGCAACCCAGTGACAGCTTTTGTATCTTTAGTTCTGAGAGTGTAGGGAATTTATATAATTTATATTATATAAGTACAAACGTATCGTGAATGGTTTAAATATTAGAGCATTATAGCTGTACCCACAGGTATAGTCTAATTAAAACGGTTCAGATGAATATCAAAGCATTATTATTGATTCTGTTAATGAATGATAGCATTGAATGCTTTAATTGAGCTTTGCTTTAAGCTGCTTTTGGTTCGAAATGCACACGAAGGAAAGGACATTATTATGTGAGCCCCACGTGGGAGAAAACTTGAAGGCATTTTTTAATATAAAGTAGGTAATTGATTCAGACATTCACTTGTATTTAACGGAATGAGGAACAAGCCTGGCAGCATGTTTTTTTGTTTTTTTTGTTTTTTGGCCAGTGAACCCAGATACATATATTTGCGTTTGCCTTTCCTAGTTTAGATTTTGCTTTGTGGTTGATGTGACGTCACATCTTTCTTTCCTCCTAAAATTAATTCGGGTTTAGACTTAAACTTAGTCTGTGTTAATTCTCTTTTTTTCCTCCAAGATCAAGGTTATGTTTTATTTCTGTGTTGTTTGTTGTAGGGTGGAAGAGACTAAGTTCTGCTAAAGGTTGTCTTGCTGAGACGAAGTTATCATGTGGTGTTGTTTTATTTGGGTGAATTTTGACAGTGTGATTATTGACTGAAATTGGCCAAGGTAATATTTTCTTTGTAAATGTTAATTCTAATTCTAATTCTAATTATTATTTTATGTTTTATTAATGTAAATGGTTGATTTGATATCAACAACTGGTTGGTAGCTCGTGAGGTTGATCTATAAAGGTCAAGATATATTTTATTTTAATAGCCTAATAAGTGTTTCCCTCTCATTTTGCTGTAACTATATCTATCTATATATCTCCCTCTGCTGGAAAGGAAGTGTAACTACACAAATGAAAAAATGTCTTGGAGAAATGCAGTAGACCTCTATAGGCTACAAATGTATTAGCAGTTGCTTAAAACAAAATATAGAACTTTCTATTATAAATAGATAGGCTATAATTATTAAAGGTCAAATCTTTGGTTTATACCATTTAAGATAAAGTAGGTTTGTGAGTACATGATTATGTTCACCAGTTATTTTCAGCAATCTACATGTATTTCACAAAAATCAGACATTAGAAACTGCTCTTGTTGTAACCTACCCATATAAAAATAACCACAACAAAATACCAGATTATTAGTTAATTACCACTACTGGAAAATTAAACAAACACCTTTACTTTAAATGGTGGTGTTCAAGTAGTAAAAGAAACTTTAGAATACTGTGTCTTTTGTTTTTATTCATTTAGACATTTAGACTAGTAGCATGTTTTATAATAGGCTACCGAACAACTTTTTATTGTAGTCACAATAACTGTAGTATCTAATGGTGTTTAGTACAATTGTACATAGCCTGGCTATCTATTCTTCATCTTGTCATTAAACAACTGTTCATTACATTATGTTATTCATTAAATAAAACAAAATAATTAATTATATGTTTTAATTCAATTAAAAATAAAATCTACAAAGATAGTTGTCAAATTACTTCTGTGTTTGTAATTTTCAATACTATTAAAAGATAGCCAATTTCATTTTTTTTTTATTTTTAGTTACATTTTTTTCTTTTGCATTTTCTGTATTAATTTTAAAGAGAATTGTGTTTTACTATATGTAATGAGAATGTTGCATATTTATCAATAAATAGTAATCCATTTAACTATGAAAATAGTTTTCATTCAGTTATTCATTATTCGTAAACATTTATTATTTTTATTTATAGTAGGCTATTAATCGAAAAGAATTGTAATGTACTTTATAAATTATGCAAATAGTACATTATATGTTTTTTTTAAAATATATATAATATTCTGTATATAAATCATCAGCTTTCCCTTTTATGTAAAAAATACTCAATACTGTTACTTTGTTATATTCGATATTATTTCATATATGTAACTTCTGGCAAAATAAATATTGCATAATAATTTGTCAAGGTTTTGAAGCTCTTGTAGTCGAGCATTTATACGTCATGCTGCCGGAAGTTCCGGCGGAGCAGGACGGAAGTAGGTACGTGGCTGCTTCAGCTGACATTCTGCACGATGGCGACAGAGGTTCAGAGCGGCGACCTCAACAGTGCAAATTCAAGCCGGCTCGAAGTTTCTATCGACGGTTTGACTTTGAGTCCGGATTCCGAGGGCGAACAGGAGCAGGCCGAGACGCCCGCCGACCAGACGCCGGAGCAGAGCGCTGAAAACCCCGAGCTGAGCGGCGATGGGGAGGAGGGCGACCCTGCCAGCAGCGCTGCTACGATCGAGAGGAAATGGGGCTTTTCCTTAATCGAGCTCTACGGACTGGCGCTCAGATTCTTTAAAGGTATTTTATGTCACTGTACACAAGAACAGACATTGACCGAACACTAGTATTATATGTATTAGCATAGCCATCTGTATGTTGCATACTCTCAGTGATGTTTCGAGTTAGCGACGTTGCTGTTTTCTTATTACGGAAACTTACTGTATTTTTCACTTATCGGGGTTTGGGCTATTGGAGTTCTGTTTATACAAGTCTTGTAGTTCACTTCAGTCGTAGCGCTCAGGGAACTGCTCCAGTCGGTGACAGCACTGCTGTGTGTGTCATGTGCCTGACTGATGACTTTAAGTCAAAGTGCCTTTATATGAAATGTTGCATAAATATTAAAAATAGAATGAACCAATAGTGCTTTACTCCGCAAAACCAACACTGCAGATTGTGTTCCATAAAATATTTAGTTCTTTCCGCAAGTCTACACCCTCTTTAACAATATATTTGTGTCCATCAACTCTATAGTCTGTTAAGTGCTGCAGCTCTCTAATTAATGCACAGCTAATGTAGCTATCAAGATGTTTCAGATACCAGAAGGGCGTTAATGTGTTCTGTGTGTCTAATCCATGATGTTCAAAGCATGTGTGCACAAAAAAACTACACAATTTAGAAGATCATCTTTTAATGATGTTGACGTTAGTGACACTGGCAAATTTGTGTTAGATCACATTCTTAACTAGGACTTGGCTTTGTGAATTGCTGTAAAACTAATAAAGAATGAAATCATACATATTGTAGTACTATAATTATAGTACAAAAAGAATTGAGATGCACCATTTGTTAAGCATCTCATTTGACCATTAACCCATTGATTCTGTTTTTTTTTTTTCCAAAGTAAATGTTTAGCATCAGAGAGTGGTCTGGCTGAAATCTCTTTTCTAATGTAATTAGAACCCGTTGCAATTTTGAATCTACATTTTTGCAATGTTTTTGATCTCAGAGAAAGATGGGAAAGCGTTTCACCCGACCTATGAGGATAAACTCCGCCTGGTAGCCCTCCATAAGCAAGTGTTGCTGGGGCCTTACAACCCAGATGCTTCCCCTGAGGTGGGCTTCTTCGATGTGCTGGGGAATGACCGCAGGTAGGCATCGATTTAATCTTTGACCTTGCTGTGCTTCACTGCAATTAGAGTCACATAAGCCATTTTTATTTATATACAGATGGGGATCTGCAATAACAATTGTGACTCTTTCAGAAAGGAATGGTCATCTTTGGGCAACATGGAGAAGGACGAGGCCATGCTGGAGTTTGTAAAGCTGTTGAACAAATGTTGCAGTTTATTTGCACCTTTCGTCGCGTCACACAAGATTGAAAAAGAGGAACAAGAGAGAAAGAGGTCAGACTTGCAGATAAACATGATTGACTTTTCTTTCATTAACTATTTTATCTTCTTGCTCTTTTAGTGTCACACACTTTTAAATTAGACTTATTTATTGCTTTACCCATTTACCAATTGGATCTCTTTAGACTTTAGACCAATAAAGAATTGTTCGTCATAAATAAAAACCCATACACTCTAAATTTACAGATGTCTCTTACGTTGTGTATGTCATGTTGTTTTTCGTGAGAAGGAGGGAAGAGGAGGAACTGCGGCGTAGAGAAGAAGAGGAGCGTGAGCGACTGCGGCAGGAGGAGGAGAGACGCAGACGTGAGGAAGAGGAGAGGCTGAGGAGAGAAGAGGAAGAGAGAAGACAAGTTGAGGAGGAAAGACTCCGTGTAGAGCAACAGAAGTGAGTGACACCTGTTGAGTTATTTCAGATCTAAAGTAAAACAGGATTGTTCAAAAACAGCCTTGAATTTAAAGTTATTACCTGATTCAAAAGTGTGAAAAAGCTTCTTGTTGGTACTTGTTTAGTACGGGTATATGCAACTCTAGTTCGTTGAGCCACAAGCCTTATAATGGCATAATGGAGTCCTTCTTACTCTCTCTCTGGGGTGTTAGGCAGCAGATCATGGCTGCACTGAATGCGCAGACAGCGGTGCAGTTCCAGCAGTATGCAGCGCAGCAGTACCCCGACAGTCCTGAGCAGCAGCTCATCCTCATTCGACAGCTGCAGGAGCAGCACTATCAGCAGTACATGCAGCAGCTGTACCAGGTGCAGCTCGCTCAGCAGCAGGTGAGAGTCCCATCTTACTTGGAGTATAATTTTTACAATTTTATGTAAAAGCTGTTTCTGACATAATATTAAGCAGCACAGCTATTTTCAACAATGTTTCATGAATAGATGATCAAATATTATAATGATTTTTGAAGGATCATGTGACATTGAAGACTGGGGTAATGGCTATTGCAAGTTCAGCTTTGCCACAACAGGAATACATTTCATTTTAAAATATTAAATATAAAAAAGTAAAAAAAAAAAGTTATATTTCGCGATATTACTGTTTTTACTGTATTTTTGTTCAAATAAGTGCATCCTTGGGATATATAAGAGTTTCTTCACTCTTAACCTTTCTTACTGAGCCCAGTGTTTTTAATGGTGAAGTGTATAGTGCTCAGCTTCATTCAGTGTGAAAAGCGTTTCCTCTCTGTTTTCAAGCCTGGTCATATTGCTGTGCAGTATTATGTAATTGTCACATTTTATTATTCAGATTTAGAACAGGCCTGCACGCAGCCCACCTGTTAATAATGATAGGTATAAAGAACAAAACCGCAGTGGTAGGATTTGGTTTGCTGGTGTGCAGTAACCGAGTAGACGATTGAATGTGTTTTGCACACGTGTCCCAATTCATTTGACCCACTGATGCAATTCATTTCCTGGGTGCTGCAGTGTTCATTTAATTCACAATCTTGGTCCAGCTTGTAGATTTCCATCTGAGCTTATACGCTTGACTTGTGGAGTTTTAATTGATCACTTAAAAGAATTTTGTTCGTTTTTTTCTATAATGTAATTTAACATAATTCTGGACCTGATTCTTTTTTTTTCTTTTTTTTCTTCTCTAATTTAAGAAGTTTTCACTGTTCTTTGCAGGCTGCCTTGCAGAAACAGCAGGAGGATGCTATAGTGCTGTCTACATTAGAGGCCAGTGAGGTGTCGGTGCATTCTACTGGAGAGGAGGCTCCCACACTGAACGGCCAGGCAGAGTCCACCACTGACAGCTTAGAACGAGAGCCGGACCTCGAGCCTGCAGACGAGGTCACTGAGAATGGACCCACAGGTGAGTTTGTGTATTTCTTCCACTTGATTAACTGCTGGTAACTTAAAATCAAGCAGACAACATTTAGTCTCAGAATCCCATTGGAAAAAAGGCTACCCTAGCTGATATATAATATACATCCATATTATTCTATAAATTTAATCAAGATCTGAATTAAAGGTTGTGAACTGAAATCAAATAGAGTTTTATAAAAAAAATTAAAAAAAGACACATTCTCTAATATGCCACATTCCTGGTTCTCAGACTCTCCCCCTGTGATAGCAGCCCCTTCCATGTGGACCCGGCCACAGATAAAAGACTTTAAAGAGAAGATCCGTCAGGATGTGGACTCTGTGATCACGGTGGGCCGGGGGGAAGTGGTGACCGTCCGGGTTCCCACCCACGAGGAGGGCTCCTATCTCTTCTGGGAGTTTGCCACTGACTATTTCGACATTGGCTTTGGCGTCTTCTTTGAATGGACTGACTCTACTAACGCATCGGTCAGCGTGCATGTCAGCGAGTCTAGTGACGAAGATGAGGACGAAGAAGGTGAGCAACAAATGTGTTAATTCTGTTATTGGCTAATACTAGATATTTAATTTCTTCTATTTTTTTATTTCGTTTACTTACTTTACCAATTTAAATCTCATTTTCATCCTGTTCATTTGATTGTTTTTTTTTTATCATTATAATCTTAGTTTTTATTAGTTTAAAAATGTTTTTATTTAGACAATTTGTTTTTAATTTGAATGTCGGTCAAACGATTAATCGTGATTAGTTGCATGCATCCAAAATAAAAGCTTTTGCTTACAAAAAATGAGTGTGCACTTTATTATTGTATATATAAATACACACACATGCATGTGTACATTTGTTTGAAAAATGTTTATATATTCAATATGTTATAAATTATATAAATCTAAATTTAGATGTAAACATTTTTAAAATATATACTCTTGCAAGTAAAACTAAGCCATAAAGTATTGTAGTTTAACTGGTTTAGAGGAAGATAATTATTATACTAAATAAAAAGAATTATTTTAAATAATAATTTTTATTTTATAATTTGTTGTATAATATATAATTGTCTTATTACAGTTATATATAAGCTATTTTACCTGAAAATTTGAAGAATAGATTAGAATTAGAATATAATTTTTTTTTTTTTTTTAATATAATGTAAATTGTACTTTTTTTATAGATTTTGTCAAAGTTTAACATTTTCGAATGTTTAGATGGGTTGTTTGAATTACGTTTTGGTTGTCACATTTTCTGCAAATATGACTTTTTTGTAGATTTAAGTCCTGTTCTCTTTCCTTCAGGTGAAGGCCAATCTGAAGAGGAGAAATCCAAGAAAGAGGCTGGGAAACCGCAGGTGGATGAGATAGTGCCGGTGTACCGGCGGGACTGTCACGAGGAGGTGTACGCTGGGAGTCACCAGTATCCCGGCCGTGGTATATACTTGCTCAAGTTCGACAACTCCTACTCACTCTGGAGGTCTAAAACAGTCTACTACAGAGTATACTACACCAGATAAGCCTGGAGTCAAGACTGAGGGACAGGAATGTGTGCGCAAATGTTAAGAGATAGATGGAGAGAAAGATAGATCAAAAATAAGGAAATTTATGGTATGTCCACTACTGGGGAAGGGGCGAAGAGATTTAACATGAGTACGTGTGTGTGTGTGTGTGTGTGTGTGCGTGTGTGCTTGTTTCGATGTGTATGCAAAGTTTATGAGTGTGTCTGTCATGCTGTCCAGGAGGAATGGGCCATATGCTTGGCACCTGTTTTGCACTCTAATGATCTACTCTATGATTTTGTGCTTGATATTCTAACTTCAGTCTCCATCTTCTAATGCCATCCAAAGAGGTGCAGAATAGATTAGTGTGTCCTAATTAAAACGGCCTTCAAACGACATGTTTAGACGATGAACAACGGAGCAAACACTAACACGCCTTTCTCCTGGAGTACTTCCTCATATAGGTCAACACTTGAGTAAATCAGCCAGTGGAGCTTTTCTGTACTCATGTTTTCCTCCTATCAGCACACAGAACTGAAAAGCATCGGCAAGTGTGAGAGAAAACGTATGGAAAGGACTTTTCTTCCGATGCCAAGGTGGCTATGGAGGCCTTTACGCGAGAAGATTTTGCAGCATTTTCTAAACTGGATGGATTGTGTCTAAAACGTTTAATATTTATTAATCTCTGTGATAGAGTAGGGTCATGATTGTGTCTGAAAGTCTTATAACATTTATCCCATCTCTCCGCCATTCACTTCTCTGCTTCCACAGAGCCCCAGATTTATTGTCTGTTTTTCTTTTTGTTTTGTTTTTTTAAATTCCGGTTTGTTTTGCATATGTCGTCAATGCGAGGTTTATCAGTATTGACTTTTAATGTGGCACAGCTTGTAGTTTGAAATATTCTTGCCTTTCAGTTTGGTCATTTCTTTGTTGCTTTATGCATGTAGTTACAAACAGCCATGTAAGAACTGATTTAAATTTCTACTCGTCACTCTTATACTTGGGTTTTCTATGGCAGAAATAACAAGCATCTCTCATTGTCATCATATTAATTATGAAGTGTTTGTATAGCTGATTAAGACTAACTATCAAAAGCTGCATTTGAGTTGCTGATTAACTTTTTCTGTTATTTATTGGACTGTTCAGTGCATTGAAGATTATTACAGTGAAGTTCCTGAGGATTTGCAGACTTCTTTTCTTCAAAAATACCGACTCAAGCCGCTCTGGATTGTCACTGGCTGTATCGTTGAGTGATATGTTTCGTGTTTATGATTGTTTGTCAAAGACGCCTGTGTAATGCAGGTCACTGCTATCCAACTGTGATCAGACATCGTCCATATATACAGATGCAGATGCTGTTGTGCTGTCACATGATGAATAAAGCAGTGTGTTGGAGTGTTGAGAGCTGTGATGATTCAGTGTTCATAAAGACATGCTAAAGCTGTCCAAAGACTAAATTAATGTCACCTGTACAAACGTTCCCATGTTTATTCTTTCCATGTATTTTTCTTTTTCAATTTTTGTAATGCTGAGTACAGGCCTTTGTATAGTGAAAAGTGTAACGTTTGGCATGGTACTAAAAGTACAGCTTTTTGGGGAAAAGGCAACGAGCAATAGGGTAACTGATCTAAAAAATTGTTTTCATATTTAAAGGGGAAACTCCAGAGATTTTCTGACCATAAAGGCATGAAGACGTGTTTTTGTATCGTTTTCGCTAGTGTCATCTGATCTGTATGCATTCGAGGATGAGTGCCCTGAAAGCGTGTATTTGATTAAACTTGCGTTCCTCTGTATGTACCTCCTGATTCTTTTCTGATACCCTTTTAGTCATGTGCATGTTTTACATACTCGGTGTGTTGCAATACCCGTTCACCTATTCTTGGGAAATGGGGTAAAACGTGTTCAACAACTTTGTGCAGTTTGTTTTTAATAGCAACACTTCCACTGAAACCGGTATTGCTACACAAATGTTCCCTTTAAGTACAAAATTCCATAGATGGTGCCATATTTGTATAACTTTTTTTGTTTTTGTTCATGCTGTTGGCCCATATTGAGTGAGAAGCCTACAGGAAAGATAACCACATTATTATTGCGAAATAAATAAACACATTAAAGAAACATGTCACTAAAATAAAAGTCAGCATAATTAAAAAAAGGTTTTTTAGGCATTTTAATTTGTTCATTAATGGATCTACCTTTACAAACAAAGGCTATTATAATGGTGGCCAAGAGCAGTTTGTGACTCATCGCTGTAGTCCTGTCAGCCACAGGTCATGATTTCCCTATGCTAAAGGAAGTTGCAGCAAGCTCAATGTTAACAGGAAAATGAGCACTATCACTCCCATCCAAAAATGCAGCCTCAGCTGGTTTCATTGCCACAACAAACAATAGTCCACTTCCTTAAGACTTCAGCAGAACACACACACACACACACACACAAAACTAGTCTGACTCTGATTCTTCCTGGCACTCTGGGTTTGTTTTCAAGAGCATACTACACTTGCAGCCACAAGATGGAGCTACAGTGTAAGTATAAAACACGGGCATTTCTAAACGCAAGCTTTGTTACTTTCACAAGCAAAATAAACAAGTTTCTTTCTTTTAAAAAATGCTTAAAACTATGATCTTATGTAATATTTAGAATCAAATCTATTTACTCTACTCTGTAAGACTGCCCACGTTTTTTTTTCTGGCATAAAAGGCATATAAAATAACTATGGAATTTAAAATAAAATAATAATCATTGTTCGGTATTATTAAAATATCTTTTAGATATCCTCGATGTCCGTGAGAACCTTAACGTCCATCCCGGGTTTTCCACGCAGCAGACGCTAAAGGCAGGTAACCGCTCCCTCCCAGAGCTGTGGATCCGCCAATCCAGTTCCAGTTCCTACAGGTGGTCGGGAAGCCTCTCCGTGTTTTCCATATACTTCGTCTTCACGTTTTCGGTTCGACTCGCTGGCTGCTTTCAAACTCATGTTCCCCGATGCTCCAGAGCACCAGCGGCAACGTCCCAAACTGCTTCTGCATCTTTCAAAAAATTATGGCGGGACCTTTTGTAAGCAGACCTTCTTCTCACAGCGACTTCTGGAACAAGTCGTTAGGATTTTAAATGCTCTCTCAACCCGATGCTCATCTCAAATTTAAACACAATTTAAAATGCCTTTCCCGGAGAGAACCGTTGAGCCCGAGCTGGTGAGCAGGTTGAGAGGGAGCGGAGGCTCCGAGAAGGTCTTCACGACGCCGGACGGTCGCAGAGTGCGCAAACCTGTTTTGTTTTCTGCTTTGGATGAAGTTTGTTGTCACACGCTCACCAGCATCCTACATCAACTGTCCGATCTATCGCGGCATGCCAGTGACATATTCCTGGGAATTGAGACTCAGGCGGTGTTGGTCTCGAGAAGGACATCCACTATTCAAGTGCGTTTGGAGAGATTACAGCTCAACGTGTGCAAGTTTGATCCCAAAACCATTAAAATACGTAAGTTTAGAGGCTCAATCTCTGTAGTGTGTAATACTTTTAATGACCAAGTAAGTTAACAACATATAGCAGCTCATCAGTTAATAGAGCATAAAACTCGATTTATTAATATCATATACAGTATGTCAGTTTAGGATTTGTTAAGCACTGACGCAAAGTATGCTTTCTAATGACTTATTGATGAAAGTTAGAAGCTGTTACGCGATTATTGATTCTGAAAAACACATACATATAATAGCAGGCATTGAATGCTAAATGTTTAAAAGGCTGCACTCAGAAAGAACTATGGATTGGGTCCTTAAGACAAAAGGCGGGTGTGAATGTTATGGGACAAGCACATGGCGTTCTGTTGATGTAATGATTTGAGGTGACGAGAATGCAGTTTCCCTCAAGGGCCGAGGGTCTGTCAGATGTGATAGATCTGCTTTAACGTACCATCTGCGCCCACCGACACCCCTACAGCAGAAACCCCCTCCCAGGACATGCACATATATACATATCTTCATAGTTTTAAGAAATGTGCTTAAAAATGATCAAAAGTGAAAGTAAGGACATTAATAACAATGTTACAAAATATGTATATTTGAAATGCATGCTTTTCTAACTATATCTATTTTATAAAAGCATCCAGAAAAGATACAATATGCAGAACAAATGTTTTTAACCTTGATAACTATAAGAAATGCATATTTGAATGATTTCTGAAGTATAATATAGGGTATCACATTGAAGACTGAAGTATTAATAAAAATTACAAAATTCAACTTTAAATAGAAATAAAATATTTTACATTTCACAATATATCGCAACAAATAAATGCAGTCTGAACATAAAACTTTTCTTTTTTGGAAACATAAATCTTCTCAATTCGAAACTTTTGAACAGTAGTATATATGCATGGATACATGGGACATGCTTTTTTTTTAATAGCCTAAATGTTATGCAGTGACACTTTATTTTAAGGTCTTCTTGTTACATACATTACATACATGAACTATTAAAATAACAATAAATTTTGCAGAATTTCATGCAAGTAACCCTAAGCCAAACCCTGATCCTAAAACTCACCCAATAGTAAGTACATGTTGTTGTATATTCTATATATGTATAGTGTAAACTATTGCTTGCTTATCATGTCCTTACTATCACTTTTGTAGATTGGTATGTTACAATCCACTATCTAATGGAAGAGGGATGTGTTCATTAACGCTGCAAATAGCACCAGTGAAGGTGAATAAAGATTTCCACAGAGAGAGCTCTTCTTTGGATGTGCAATACCATGTGACAAAAACAGTATGACTTAAAGGTGCCATAGAATGCATTGAGAGAATATTTTAAATTGTTCTCTGATATGTACATAGAAGGTATGTAGCT
>JAUCMU010000043.1:11237951-11257677 GCA_032275025.1 Enteromius treurensis
AATTCGCGCTGCAGGATGTCTAATTGCGTCTTTGCATTGACTCAACATGTAAATCACCCGCGCTTAACGCTTCATTCGCGTCTGGTGTGAACGCAAGAATGAATGTCTTGTTACATCCACAAATGCATTTGTTTATTTAATATAAACGCAACATTTGCTGTAATGTAATCGCACAGGCTGACATCGCGGTTGCGATATGATTAATCGTGCAGCACTTAGCAAAACATTATAATGCACAGTATGAAACATGGATACTCATTTGGAGGTTTTCACATTAAACAGTTATTAATAAAGGGATATTTCACCCAAAGACTTTACAAAGTTTGTAATTCGTGTTTTTACCTTTGCTGTTGCCTAATGAAAAAATACGACCCAATCACAGACAGATTTGATTTTAAATGCTATTTAGGGGCAGTTTCTGAAATATATTTCATAGCTTTAAAAAACAAACAAACAAACAAAAAAAACAACAACACAGAAAAATACTGATTAGAATTCTGTAGTCTATATTTTATATACAACTTCAAAATGGAGGATAACATGTTTTTGACTAGTTTTACTAGCAAAACTAAGCTGGGAAACTTTAGACAACTTTTAGCTAGACAAAATGTCCAGTAAACTGATTGAGACTGGCAATTTCAACCAGCGTGCCTTATTTTTGTGTGCGATATGCATTAGACTGTCAGTTTCATATGTGAGAGCTTGTTCTTTTGTCAGTCTATAACATATTTATGCTTCTGGGCTGCACACCGTAAGCCCAAAAATCTGAGTCGAAGGGATCAATTTAAGCCCCAGAGGGCACAAGCGGTGGGCCGAGTTAGAGTAATAAGACTGACAGCACATTCCAAACTCAACTGCAAATAGCCTAGAGTAAACCCGAGTTTAAACCTGTAGTCTGCGAGACCTCTCACCGGTTTGGTGCAAGCACAAATTCAGCCTGACACCTTTGATTTAAAAGCTCTCAACTAAATGAAAAAGGTCCATAAAAGACTGACACTTTAACATTGGCTGTGTTTGCAATGGAAGAATAGTTCACTGCTTACTGCACAGTGGGCACTTCACACTCAAGTATTTTTATTTATTTATTTATTTTATTTTTTTGAATGCTATGGGAAACGCATTATGAAATGAAAAACTTAACAGTAGTATGATTTACTCCCGTCACAGCCTGATCCACAGACAATAAACTCAATATATATCAATATCAATATATCAATTTCAATATACAACCATAGAGATGGTCGCTAAGTTTACAGACAAACCTGCAACTGGATATGGACTGAAGCAGTTAAACGTGACAGTCTGGCAAGCCATTCTGGTTTCCTGTGCTTTAAAGCTTTACTTGCATCAGCTGGTTTTTCAATTAAACAAAAATGCCCCAAAAACAGAATGGGTGACTCGAAGGAAATTTGTGTCTGAGGTTTTGACTTGGTTTGTCAGCCAATCCTCAGCTGCTGACCATCAAAGCACAAAGCGGGATCTGTCTGCAGACTAAGAACTGGGAAAAGGCCTCCGCTGGGCAGAACGGCTCCGCAGTGCAGGAATGTCTTCAGGCGGTGATCCGATCTACTGCTGCCTCCATCAGCTGGAGCTCACAACAAAGCTGCCATCGCGATACACGCTATCCGTCCAACACACTACAGCAAATGATACACGTCAAAAGTATTCTGTTACGGTCTATTTTTAAAGGCACATGCACCTATAGATTCAATATAGTATGTAGGTGACACCCATCAAAGTCCTGATAATCCCAGCCAGTATTTTTGAGTGAACTATGCCTTGGTGCCCCTTCTCTGCATATTTTGCATGTCTGTCAGTTAACGCACTTGATTCCAATCACGAGCACATGAGAAGAGATCTCCGCCTATGAACTGTTCCAATTGACATGGTCCCTACACAGTGTTCACTGGTCTCTACTCCCGGCACATGGACAGCTTACTTCACCTAAGAATACAGATTTGTGATCCACCGCTGCGTGCAGTTTGTTCACACAAAGACCAAATTACTACAGAAGCGTGAAGGGTTATTTCACTCTCACTTCCTTTAATGCCTTTTGAATGGAAAGGAAAGGAAAGGAAGTGACTTTTTGGCCAGGTATGGTTTCCCATGCTAGGAATACTAGGAATTAGTGCTCTGCATTTAACCCACCCAAGTGCACACACACACAGCAGTGAGAAGTGATCAACCACGCACACACACCATGAACACACACCCGGAGCAGTGGGCAGCCATTGCTGCGGCGCCCGGGGAGCAGTTGGGGGAACGATGTCTTGCTCAAGGGAGCTGGCTTTACTGGCTTCTACTTGGTTTTGAGCCTTAAGTTTTTGAGGTTTTTAATTAATCGTGACAATATTTTAGGATGTGCAATGTATCCGTATCAGTATCACATGGAATCCTGTTGTAGAATAAATATAAAAGGTAGTTGCAACTTTTTATCTCATAATCAATACTTTTTCTCACAATTCTGAATTTGTATCTCAGAATTCTGTCTTTTTGCAGAATTGATAAATTGTACATTTATGAATACATTTTCAGATTTAAAAGTTAATTTATGATATATAAACTTGTAATTGAGAGGAAAGAAGTAAGAATTATTAGGTGAAATACTGCAGTTACCTACTAACATGTGAACAATTACAAGATGTAGACTCACAATATAGACAAAAATAATAATTGCAAGTTATAAATGCAGGATTGAAAGATGTAAACTTCAGTCAGAGTTTATAATAGTCTGGCTCACAACGTGAGTTTATATTTTGCAGTTATAACTTTTTTTTCACCAGAGTCATTAGAAAAGGGTATGAATTGTGATACAGAAAGAAAAGTTGCTTTTTGACAGTATCATAATGGATATATTATTGTTATTATTATTAGCTATCATTATTGGATATTTAATTGTGTCTATTTTACTTTTTAAATCATTTCGCCATCATCTAATGTTCACTTCAAGTGAATCCTATTAATAATGTTATAACTATATAATGTAACCTTTAGCAAACTCTAAATTAAGTCCATTTATCATACTGTGCATGATGTCACTTAGGCCTGGTTTCACAGTCAAGTCTTAGCCTAAACTAGGATTAAACCATCATTCAATTAGGACATTTAAGTAGTCAAATTTTTATAAACGCGCTTCAGTCTTTTCAGTCTTCAGTCTTTTCTTTCAGTCAGATCAAAGTTACATTTTAGTGTAGGACTCGGCCTTCTCTGTGAAACCAGGGGTTAAAATGATTGTAGTTCTTGTTGTGTTATTTACAAATTATTTATTTATAGTATATGTAGAGATGGCAATAACATTAAAATAATGAGATTGTTATTACAGTATCTTCAATATCAATGTATCTTTTTTTTTTGCTTGAGATTTAGGAAACACTCCGTCAAGAGTACAGTACAGTCATCAGCCAGTGACCTCGTGTCCATTTAAAATGTTTTAGTTGCATTTCTTTCTTTGCTCATCTGTTTGAAACAGGAAATCTACCCGTATAAGTGCTGGGATTTTAAGCTTGTAAAAGCCATAAGGATTAAAGTCAGATAACGTCAGGCCTGGACATGTGAAAGTATGATTCTTTCTGCTTGTAAATGGGACATTTTTCCCAGCATAAGGCCCTCTCACATGTGTATGAGTGGCCTTAGGAAAGGGCATTAGTGTCATAATAGTATTTACAACGCTGATAAAATACCAACAAGGTTTGTTTTTTTGATGATGATGCCTGTCTGATATGGCATCTTAGTGTGCAAAGCCAATGTGTGCAAACAGCCACAGAGTAAATCCTGCAACATTGCTTTATTAGTTCATACCCACCCAAAAAATGTATCTCTGTTCAGACACAGCTAGTAATGCATGTCCAGAGGGCAAGGTATGGTGCAGCCAGAGCACTGAGTTCAAATGAGTACCTAGAATTCCAAAAAAAAGAGTAAAAAAGATAATAACCTGGGTCCAGAGTGTCACATGCTAGATCCAAAATGATTTATATTGACTTTTATTCTCTGTGTGTGTATGTGTGTGTGTGTTTTACATCCCAATTAAATTTTTAGATCAACCTGAGGGGAATTATTGAGCCAAAGTTGCAAGATCCTACCTGTAATTGTTTTGTTGTGAACTATTAAGGTGTGTACTGTAGTGTTTTGGTGTCTGTGACTGTACTACATGTTTTCCCTCAGTTAGATGCAGTCACGTTCAGCCTTCTGGACATCTGGAGGTTTAGTAAGATGGATTAAAGACAGAGGGAAGATTTTTTTCACAATCACACACACATGCAGAAGTGAAGCTGCACAAAGAACAGAATAAGTTGAGTAAGACCCATGCAAGATGTGGTTATGTAACAGGTTTTGGTAAACTGACAGATTGTCAGTCTTTAATCTTTGATGTTCTGCCATGTGGACAATGACCCCCGGTTTAGAACTAGTCTATGGTCTTGTCTGCTTGAACTCTTAGTGACACACAGCAACCCAAAAAAAGATAACTAAATGATAAGTACTGTACGCCTCTTGTCATGTTATGACATCCAGCGCAGAAATGTCATCAGTTGGCATTCCTCTGTACGACTGAAACACGAAATCCATTGGGCAGATGGTTTTCTGTCTCTGCTTTTTACCGCCCTTTATTCATACTATGGTTCTGCGTTTGGAAGCTCTCTTGAAGTTCCTGCCTTTCATATTTCGGGTTGGTCCAGATGTGTGCATTTGTTCAGTGTTTTGTTTTTGAGTCCTTGATGTTTCTCTTGATCTTGCGCTTTCAGAGCTCACCAGCCTCTCCTGTCCGAGTGCGCTCCCTGATCCATCTCATCTTGCCTTGACTGACCTTTTATCCTCTTTTGAAGGCTTTATTAGGCTGATGATGTATTGTATGCCATGTTTATGGAGTTCTGTGTAGTTTATGGAGTTTATTTCCCATTCTAAAGCCAGCTGGATTACTGGTGGCATTACCGTGCTATAAGGACCTTCAGCTGTTTGTAGACTTTTGACTATGTTAAATCCTTGGTTACGGGGATTTACGGGAACTACGGGATTCCAAATGCATGAAAAAGCCATATGCTTTTCATCTCAAAAATACATTTGCTCGTGACTTGCCGAACGGGACCGTTGCTTCATGGTTTATACAGTTTTGATTCTTTAGTTTGTCACAGTGGCCGCTCCAGATGGGATCTGGGATGACGCGTGTTTGCTTTGGGCTTTCACCGGCCCACGTGCCCAAGCGCTGTCTGTAGGCTCAGGTTTGTTTTTCCATCAGAGGAGCCCTGGGGCAGGGCAGAGGGCCGCTGTGTCCTGTAACACGCTCATGATGATGGCGATGATAGCGATGAAAGCTGTGTAGTCCTTGTGCTCAGGCCTAATCCAATAGCCTTTGTGTTTTCAGAGCTATCTCACTGCATAATGCAGCGGATCAAACAACCCATGTGTTTGCGCACACATAATGTTGGCGTGTGCACACACATTCATGAATATGCGGCCAAGGGAAGGTAGAGAGATGGAAAAATCCTACTTTTGGGTCTGCGATTTCTCTTCAATTTTTCGAATTATAATAAATTGTATTATAAAGAATGAATGGACAGTTGGACACAGGGTGATTTAAAGATGTCACTTCAATGATGAGGCATTTGGAGAGTGTTAACATGGCTTTAGGTAGTGCTGGCTTTATGCTCAATCTCCCTTTGACGTATTTAAGAAAAGCAGATTCTAGATGACTAGAATATGAATATTGACTTGTATAAACATCTTCTTGACTAAATGGAAATCAGATTTTAAAAACAACCTGGGGGAAATATTGAGGCAAGGTTGCATAACTCTTATTTTGTGGTTGTATTCTGAACTGTGAGAACTGTATCTTTTCCAATGGCATTATCACATGATAGTCACCTGTACAAATCTTTTTCCCATGCATGTAGTGATACTAATCAATTGTGATTATTTGTGATAAAGGATCAGAAATAGGGTTGAAAATAATAGTTATAGCGAATATATATGATTTGTAATATATATATATATATATATATATATGTTAAAATAATACAAATTTGATTTACACATGTCCTCTTATATCTATTTCAGGATTTTACTTTTTTTGCAGTGTATGTTTTAAATAATAGGAAAAAAATAATAGAAATCAATAGCAGATCATTTATATTTTATTTAAAAAAATAAAGAAAATTCTAGTAATTGCTATTTTTAATAGTGAACATTCTCTTCACATCTCTGCTCTATTTATTGCTTTGTTAGCATGCTTTTTAATAGGCCTAGTCCTTGTCTAGTCATCAGAACTGATTAGAAAGGTCGTGGGAATTTTCTGGTTAAAAGCTGTGGGAACTGTAACTTTTTCTGTTGGTCAGACACTGTCATGGTCAGCCTTTTAGATATCTGGACATTAATCTGCTTCAGGTTACTCATTACAGTTCAAGCATAAGACACAGAACAAAATGTAGTTCACCCAAAAACTTGTGCCTAATAACATATAAAGATAAGGCAGCAAGTTTCCAGTCAGTAAAAAAATAATAGGTGAAGTTAAACATTAAAAGCAGTGATAAACATGAATCAGTGCAACATACCGAAAAAAAAATATGTGCAGCAATTTATGACACACAGTATGAATACACAATTGTTTTATTGCAAGTGTCCCAGACATTGGGTGGCATTTAATGTGTCCATGTGCTCATGACTAGAAATAGACTCCATGTCTCAAACCTCTTCCCCATAGACGCATTTACTAGTCAGTTCTGCTGCTTCAGTGACAGAAGCTTTCCACATCAGTCTTAATCATGTCAGAATGAGGCCTTTTTGGGTTGTTTTTGGATTAGGATAAAAACACCCTCCCTTTTGTTCGAGGTCAGAGGTGTTCTTCTCAGAGGTACAGCCCATTTTAAAGGACTGATCATTAGCCTTCCTCCCAGACTGGAGAGCCTCTCCCATGGGCTGTTAGCTGAAGGAGTATGTTCAGAAGTGGAAGTTCTTAGGTCTGGTATGGGTGGTGTTTGTGCTGGTTTAATGCTCTGTAGTGTTTCCACCTCTGTGAATGTTGTTTGGACACGAACCTTAAAGTGGCCACATGAGAAATGATGTTGGGCATGGCATGGTACACCCAGCACCACATAAACACACACATTACTCAATCACAGAGTACACATATATTGCACTAGAGAGTCAACTAAAACAGTACAGTTGTTTCCTATACAGCAGGTGTCATATTAAACATTTGAAAAGAATTGTATTTCATTTCAATACATTTTAAAATGTAGGCTAATTCTTTCCTATGACGAGAAAGCTGAATTGTCAGCAGCTGTAACTCCATTCTTTAGTATCAGACGATCCTTCAGAAATCATTTTGATATTTCATTTTATCTTTTTTTTTACTGTCACCTTTTGCGTGGGTAAGCGATGCTCTTGAGCAGGTGAGCTGGGCACCTCTCATCAAACATAAAGCTCATTGTGTCTAAACGTCTGTGGGTTGGAGTTATAGCTTGTGGGCTGCTGTCGTCGCTTAGTAAAAATAAACATGGATTTTCCAGCTCCATCTGTCACTCAGTCTCTCCCTCCAGCCCGTCTCTTCTTTCCTTGTCACTTCTAAAACCCTTCTCGCTCCTTCTTCGTGTCCTCTCTGAACTCTCTTATTAGGCTTCATTTTCTCCTTCACTCTTCACATGACTTGGATTACATAGTTTGAGGGTGTGTGTGTGTGTGGCGTGTGGTCAAACCAGGGCCTCACATCCCACTGTGACCGGGCGGTACAAAGGAAATGCCACACAGACCCCAGGATGTTTTATTCACCGTGAAATGCTCTTACAACAGTAATGCTTTGCGACTTCGCAAAAGGGACCAGTTCACCAGAGAGCAGTTCAACAGTTCAAATTCATATTTTAAATGACTTTTCCCATGTGAGACGTCACATCAGTAACATTAACAAGATCCGGTTAATGAGACCTGATTAATGTCCTTCCAAATCTGGAATGACTTTCTTCTTCAGTACCTTAAAAAAAACATTTTTGGCCGACTGGATGATCCAGTCAGTGAATGAAACTCAAAGATCAGTGTTTTGTGAATAAATGCGATTGTTTTTCTGAAGTAAACGAGTGTGAGTAATTCATGAGAAAGATCTGGCTCAAAAGAATGATTCATTGATTCTTTAAAAACATTCACAACTACTATGGGCAGGAACTCTCATGTTCTCTCAAAAGGGTGACAAATAAAATGTCATTCTCTTTTTCAAAAACTAAAAAATCTTTGCTGGTGCTTTTGTGTCACTCCAAAGCTTCATTCACTTTTTATTATGCTTAAATGATTAATTATTGTGTTCTAAAGAAGTTGGTCTAAGCTTGTGTAATTAATTACAGAAGTTTTGAATGAACTGTGCCTTTTAAAAGTGACATTACACCTTTTAAAACTTGAACAGTTGTCTGGAAGCTAATGGAGGAAGCTTCATGGAGTGTTGACTTCTTGTGGAGTGTGTGTGTGTGTTTGAGTGATTCATTTCACCTCTCTCTTTGAATCCCACTGTGAAACAAAACAATAGTCACAGCAGTCTACACATGCTTACTTTAAAGGGATAGTTCACCCGGAAATGAAAATTCTGTAGTTATTTCTTCACCTACATGCAGTCCCATAAGACCTTCATTCATCTTCAGAACACAAACTAAGATTTTTCCAAGAAGTCAATTTATTCTCTTCTCTTCTCTTCTCTTCTCTTCTCTTCTCTTCTCTTCTCTTCTCTTCTCTTCTCTTCTCTTCTCTTCTCTTCAATAAAGTCATAATTTTAGTTTTCTTGGTGCACAAAAAGATTGTCGTAGCTTCATAAAATTATGATTGAACCACTGACTTGGACTATTTTAACAATGTTCATTGCTATATTTCTGGGCGTTGAATGTGTCCGTTTTATTGCTGTGTGCAATAAAGCTCCCGTATTTAATCAGAAATATCATAAGTTGTGTTCTGAAGATGAACCAAAACTCGTATGGGTTTGAAACCACATGAGGGTGAATAATTAATGGCAGAATTTGTATTTTTGGGTGAACTATCCCTACCGCTCGAAAATCAGGTTCATGACCACACAATAGGGAAAAGCTTTCTTTCTTTCTTTACGTTTCCACAATCTTCCTTTTTTAAACATGCATATACACACTGAGAACACACAAACACACTAGTTGCCCTCCCACAACGATGCTGACATACAGCAGTTCAACAACAAAGTCACTTACAGAGGATGTTTTTCAGGAAGCACTGGTGGTGTGGAAACACTTCACCACACAGGCAATAAAATGATATTAAAACACCTTTTCACACACACACACACACCACAGGATCCCTACGACACACCTAGACCCCTCTGAACAAACACGCTTTGTGCTGAAAAGTGTGGTCAAATGTGTTTTAGATTTATGCCTGTTCAGCATATTTGCACCGACCACTGCTGGAGAGCTTGTACTTTTTCTTCAGACATGGTTTAGTCCTGTGGGATGAGAAAGAGCTAAAAATACAGAAGTATGTTTTCTCTGTTATCCCTCCTGCTTGTATTGTATGAGACTGTGTGTGTCTTTAGGTCAGTGTGTCTGCAGTGCAGCAGCTGTGTGTGTATTGTCAGTGAGGGGAAGACAGGAATAGCTCAGTAGCTAATAGCTAATAGTAGCTAGTACCAATAGCTCAGTTCTGGATATGATGTGAACTTCTTTCATACTTCATACAAATGTTCAGCTGCAGGGCAAATCTGATCCATCTTCATCTGCCTCCCCAAACATAGAAGGGTTTGTTCATTTCCCACAGTGACTGAAAATATCATGTTTGCTGCTGTTTAAGACAGATTACCAGACACCAGAGGAATGTACTGATACTCTCCTCAGTACTTCAGTAGACAGAACAGACCTCATCCGTGCTCATAAAACACTGTTGTCTGTGTAGCACAACATCTCATCCTGTAGAGAGAAGGACCTCTGACACTCACATGCTCATGGAAAATCCCTCACGAACACACTTCCTCTGCGGATGAGCACTGATACGCTATGAAACATAACCGGGACACAGAAGCATCATGTTGCTTTCCTTTGTGGATGGTTTCTCTGGCCTCAGGTCAGAGAAATGTGATGTGTTGGTCATAGTTGCCTGTTAAAGCACAATTATATTAGGGCTTGATCACTGTTTTGTCCAGATGTTTGTAGTACACTGTATGACCTCTAAAAATGTTCAACTCTGTTTATACTGAGTTACTGTATTGTGTTACATATGGTGCAGTTGCTAGTATCACTGGGTAATTTATTATTTTGGTTTATTATTTTGGTGGCAACAATATAAATGTAAATAGCATCTGTTCATATTGAGACGATTTGTGGCACATTTTATTTGTCCATTCATTTCTTACAATTAGTTTGATTAATTTGTATGAATTCAGAATCATTTTCAAAAGTTTAATTTCAGTGAATTAAGTAAATAAATATTTAGGGCCCTATGAAATCCATTTTTTAATAATTTAATAATAATAATAATAACAATATAATGAAATGAAATGAATCATTTTACAAAGCATTTATTTAATTAATCAGTTAATTCAAATAATTAAACCATTTATTACAATTTATCAACATTTTTAAGGCATTTTAATGCCCTTTTTAGTTCCCCCTCCCCTCTAATTCAGTTTTATTTTATAACATTTTTTCCCCACCAAATTCTGTTTTACATTAATTTTCATAAATGAAATTGCAATAATCATAGGTGTTTATATAAAACAATAATTTATTATTATTTTATAAACAATTTCCCCCCTAAAATACTGTGTTATGTGTGTAAATTCTTTTTCCTAAATAAACCTTGGAAAATCATTGTTCTGGTAAAAATTCCTGTAAAAATAATGTTTTGATATTTTTATTCAGAGAAGTAGTGCTATCGTTAATTTAAGTAATATATTTTTGTTACAATTTCTTCAAGTTAAACCAAACTTAAATTTTCACAGGTTGTTTGCTTTTATGACAGGATTCCGTTAATGGTTTGTCAATTTTATTGTTGTCACCACTCATGTAACATTGAGGAATAAATATAAATATAGAGGAATATTTTGAATGTCATACAAAAAAAATGACATCGCCCATCCCTACATCCCTAGCATTGTGTGCATGCCTTGAATTGGGGGTGTGTTGGCAGCCATTGTTATTCAACTTCCGAAAGCGTTAACTTTATTTATGAAAAGTCAAAACCATTTCAAACAGCAGGACCAATATAACATTCACTCAAGGTTTATCATGGATGTGACTCATGGTTCATAATCCATGGAGCAATTCATAGTCTTACCAAACACACAGTGTAACGTCTGTCACATCTAGTGTATTACTAAGAAACAAGAGACTGAGGAAACTTCACAGGAAACAATAGATCTACCCTTTCTTGTATCTTCTAATATAATCCAGCACTTAGGCAGACCTGAGAACAGCAGTTGAAGGGTGTACCATGCACCTTCCAACGAATCATGACAAATTTAATCCACATGCAAACACCACCAGGGAGTGTTTCAGACGTTGGGAGAATGATTGGATCAGTGTTTGCTGTCACTGCCCTGAGCAGGAGTTCAGGTTCTCTGGGTGGGGCTCTTGTTTTGCTTTGAATTGGTGCTTGTCTCGTCTTTCACCGGCTTAATCGCTTTAGGATTCCTCCTGAGCCCCTGTGTCTATGTGTGGAATTCTGCCCTGGGAACTAACATGTGGACTTGTGCATATAGACTCTGTATTTCAGTGTTGGAATGTCTTCATGATGCCAATCATCAGTGTGGCAACTACAAGATTTCAAATTTAGTACATCCAAATTTCATTCATGTTACACAGATCTGGAATGACACGAGGCTGAGTAAATGATGGCAGAGTCTTCCTGGCTACTGTACCCTTTCAAAAGCGCTACAACTTCTAAAGAATTTTGTCCTTAACATTGATAAAACAATAAATTATTAGTCGATAAATATCTTCTGACTTTGATCCTCTTCTGAAAACCCCACTCCCATCTCCATCCGTGTCTCTCCGTTCATCTTTTATTCACACTCCTCTATTGACTGGATAAACATCAAATAAATATCACCATAGTTGCTCTGAGGCTAGCCTTTAGCCTGGCCCTAGTTAGCCTGCTTCAGACCCTCTCTTTCTCTCTCTCCTCTGGGATCACAGTAGTGTCTGCAGCTGGAGAGTTGGGGGATGAGTGGGGTTAATCAGCCCATGAAGGGCTGCGGTTTCTGGGGGATCTATGGTCTGCTGGGACCCTAGTCTGGAGCTTCTGAAGTCTTTGTCTTCTTCTGAGAGGGAGGGAATTTGATAGCCTTTATAGTATCTGATTTAAATGTCAGTCCTGAGAGGAAAAAGCTGTATATCTTTCTCTTGCTCTTTCTTTCTTCTTCTAATGCTCTCATTTGCTTACTTATGTTTCTTTATTCCTTCTTTATCCTGTTTTTCTCTGACACGTTATCTTTGACGTTCTTTATGTTCCAAGACTGTTGTACTTTTTCTGTAAATAGTCTTTTATGTCTGATTAGTAAATTGACTTATTACAATCTTAAAATATGATATGCCATAAAATACAAAATCAAACCATTTATAAAATATATCCTTAGAGAGGAATGCAAAACCAAACATTTTAATTTATATGATTTTTTCCATTTTTGCTCATTGTTAGAAAGTATGTGTTTTTGCAACAACTTATTTAACAAACTGTCTAGCCCTCATAGCCTTGTTTTCATTTGTGTTCATTTACATACAGCACAGATGCATTGGTCTTAATTTCTTTAAATTAGCATTTTTAAATAAAGTATTGAAATGTCCCCTTTAAATTCAAACGGAAAGATTTCATGACCATTGTACGAACAGAAAATACACTGAAGTGGTTCTAAAAATATCTTTGTTCTGAACAACAGACAGAAAGCCAAACAAGATTTTCAACAGTCAAAATAATGACAGAATTTTCATTTTTGAGTGAACTTTATCTTTGTGTCATCTAAATAAGCAAATATCCTGGTTCATACAGAGTCCTCAACTTACATGTTATTTTTCTTGTAGCTTCTGTGAGAGTCTCTGTGTCTGTGTGTGTATGTGTGTGAAAGAGGGAGGTGGAGTTTATTGTAAGCATTCACTAACAACATAACAACGTGTCTTAATTGGCCTGGGAGAGTGGAAGTGTGTGTGGTGTTAGCTAAAGCAGCTGCTTTTGTCTGTCCTGCTGACATGGGGCCCACCAAGCTCCATTTCCCCCTTTGAGTTGATCTGTGTTTAGTATATATATATATATATATATATATATATATTTGACTCTTAATAGTATCTGCCAGTAGATGAATCCAGAAGAACTTCCCAAGACCCTATAAGCAATACATTAGCACCTTCTTCTCTTCCCTCTTTCCATCCCCCGTGTTTCTGAGAAGCATATGGTGGCACACCCAGTCTGTCTTTCATGTGGTGCCTGAGTGGGACCCGACTCCACCACCCCTCCCAGTGAAGACGCATCTGTACAGAGACAGCGATACAGGCATGATGGTGGTGGTCGGGACAGGTCTGAGTGGATCTCTCCAGAGTGATTCCACATGTGTCGTGCAGAGCTCCGTAACGAGTAGGAGGATACCATCTCACAGACCCACTTTAAACTCTGTCTCTGTCTTTGTAGTATTTTGTAATTGTACACGTCCTACTGAATTGGCAACATGCATGCCAGAAAAGCACAGCTGAGTGCCTGATTTGAGTTGATTTCAAATTATTACTTTTTTTTTTTTTTGCTCCAATAGTGTTAAAAATGATAGTTATTCAAATTATGTAATGATTGGTTTCAGTTTAAATCCGTGTTATCAGATATCAGCATAACAGGTACGTTATTGCACTTAATAAGCGCAAAAGAGTTAATCAGCCAATCAGCCGTCTTAAAAACTGTCACATGATCCCAGAAGACAGGGACCCAGCCCACGTCAGTTACTCTCTGGGATCCCGTCATATTAAATGAATGCTATTGATCTCTCACCTCTGTCCCAGAACTGGGCTTGGACTCATTCTGTACACTTCCTTTATGTATTCCGTCTATAAATAGGTACTCATTCAGTGGCATCAAGGATGTGAGGTATACAGGGAGCAATAAGCTAATTTGAGACACTTGCACGCTGTATTTTCTGTGCTCAGGGTTGACCCAGGACTGATGTGGGCTGGGTAGGCCAGAGCAGCCCAGTGCTGGAGTTGGAGTGGGTCTATATTTACATCCCTCAAGCCCACACCCTAAACTCTCCAAACGCTTGAAATTACACTCTGCTTTAAATTGTGGAGAAGAAAGTGTGAGTTTGGTGCTGGTTAGTTTGAATTTGGGTGAAGTCGACTTACTGTCTAGCCTTTTCTGTGCCTCTTAGATTTTTTTTTTTTAGTCTTACAGTGAATTCCTTTGTGCAAAAAGCAAGGAGTGGCAGCCGTACGGTCAGACATGTCACTGATCCTCATGAGATCTCAGGCACACACACAAACACACACCAGCGTCTGAGAGTCTCATGTCACTGATGCCAAGGCTAAATACGTACAGTAGTTCGTGTACCCAGTAGTTCGAAGAACAGTTGTTTGGCTGGCCCCCATCCCACCTATGACATGTAAATGACACTTGACCTATAAACTGTAGATCATTCTCTCATTGTTCTCATCTCTCGCTTCTTATCTCGTTGGGGCATCGGTTTAATATTTCTAAAATGATAGGTGCCTGTTCTGCTTGACTCATGTAGAAGAGTCATGAATCTGTTAGGTGTGCCTGAGGGTTTTACAGGATCTGGGATTGTTGTACTGAGATGATAATCTCCCACATGCATCATTACATTCCACACATCTTTCTTCTTTTTTAATGCTTGGATTTACAATGAATGCACTGAAAGTTTTTTATTTTTTGGATGTTGGCCCACAGATGGCCCAAACAGATGAACAATACACACAAATCTGTTATCTGATTGGATTCTGGGAGTTCTGGGAGATGTACATAATTTGAATTAGGGATGCACTAATTTTACAGTTCTGACTAATAAAAATGATTATTTTGTTGTGACTGATTAATACTATTTTGTATGAATAATTTGGTGCTTATTTGAGATTTAAAGATTAAATTAAAGGTTAAAATCTGTCATTATTTTGTTTGTGTTTTTAAAGATTTCCTTCAAATCAGTGTAAAATGATGCTAAATGTAAAAACTAGGGAAATTCCCATATTAAACAATAAGAAAAAAAAAAACGAAATATAAAAATATTCTTATCTGACACATTTTACATGTCTAATTTGGTAAGTAGGTTATTTTCAACATGCAAAATAATCTTGGCTCACAGATTTGAATTGTATTTTCTTCATGGACTTTGTGTGACTTATTTGTCAACTATGTGTGTAAACTGTCTTTGTGCATCATTTTCCCAAACTGCCTCATGGCAGAGTCATTAGAGGTAAAGTCATAAACTAATTATCTCACAGTGGAATCCCTTGTTGCTTTGCGGGCAGTGATGGGATGAGATGCGGAGTCTTCCCATGCTGCCACTGGCCATAATGAGACCACAGGCACTCAGGACTGTGTGAGAGCTGGTGCCATCCAGCATGTGGCAACACTTTTAGATTCCCCAAATCTTGTCTCTGCTTTAAACATCACACAGCACTCTGTATGAATCTCTAATGGGCATGACAAAAAGCAATGCAACTCTGATTTTCTGACCAAATCTGCCTACACTGATGTACTGAAAAATCTTTACAACTGAGGATTTTGCATGCAAGGGAAGACATAATAAAGCTATGTAAATAGGTATCTATAGGTACCTTCTTTAGAGTCTGGCCTTGGTCATTCCCCAGTCCTGTTTAGCTTCTCTCCCTGTACCTTCTAGATGCTTCCACACCTGTCAAATAAAACCTTTTTTTTCTTCTTTTCTTTTTTTCTTGATGATTGATGATGATTCTGAAAGTTCAGGTTTATAAAAGCCCAGTGAGAGTTCTTTATTAACATTTGTAAAATCTTTCCATTGCGAAGACGGTTCTTTAGATTATTAAAATATTCTTAAACGGGACAAAGGGGTCTTTTAAGAACTATTCCCTGAAGGGTTCTTGATGAACCAAAAATGGTTCTTCCATTGCAAAACCCGTTTTTGAATCCTTGTGTGGTCAAGTGTCTGATCTGGTGTGACCCATAAACCCCAAATAACTGATTAAACAGAAAAAGATTAAACGTTATACTTTTACTGTATCCTTAATTCCTCTTCCTTGCAATTAGCTATAAAACCTTTAAGCATTTTTGAGAGCCAAGTGTCCCCGTGCTTCTCTCTGAAGAAGCCTCTCCAAACAACTAGATTTTCTTTTGTCATTTTGTTTGAGGCAAATTACATTATGAGCTCCATCACCCTCTTCAGCCGTTTTAGGATGTTTAAGCGCTGCTCGCCTAGCAACCGCAAGCCTCTTTAGATGGTGCGGCATCTCCCTGGCAACCTGCCTGGCAGGGGTCACTGCGGTCAGGCTTTTGTGAACCCCCCAACTCTTCTTCCCGTGCGAGGCGGGCCCTTTACATCAGGGGTGAGTGTGTTTAGAGCAAGTGTGCCGTGGTGTGGAGGAGGTGTGTGTGTGTGTTTGGAGCACTAGAGGGGGGAACTGTGTTGAATGTTTGCGGAGCTCAGGGAGGATAAACGGACACGGTCATGCCTGTCAAAGGGATCAGATTCTTGGGCGAAAGGAAGAGAAGAAGCCCTTACTCAGGTACCTCCAGTGAAGGAGTGAATGAGAGCATGCGCTTGCTTTGTTTATTATGTCTCATAACTTAACTCATTACTGAGGCTGTGTGTTAAGAGTGATTTACTTTTTAAGTGTAACATGCTGTTTATTTGTTTTAAAGTAAAAGCATCTGTCTGCGTCTACATATTATGCATTATAGTTGGATATATTGCAATTGGAATTATATATTTGTGTATATTTCACATTAAATTCTGCTTTGTTTTTACATTTTTGCATTTTTTTCTCCTTTGTTCATTATTATTGTCTTTTTCGCTGCAATTCCCTAGTATATTGCAGTATGTTATTAAAACATGCATACAATTCTTCAAGCTGCCCTGCAGAAGTGGATTTGTGCACCTCACTGTCCATGACTCCTCCTCTGACTGATTGACAGCTGATCCCTCACAGTGCATTTTTTGTGAAGTACAGATTAGGTGCCACTTTTCT
This sequence comes from Enteromius treurensis, assembly GCA_032275025.1. Lineage (NCBI taxonomy): Eukaryota > Metazoa > Chordata > Actinopteri > Cypriniformes > Cyprinidae > Enteromius > Enteromius treurensis. Next base: position 11,255,087 of record JAUCMU010000043.1, read on the forward strand.
CTGGGGGGGCAGAACAAAATGACCCCAATAAGATTTAGAATATCAGACTTTTTCTAACAATCAAAAAATAATTTCTGTTGTTTGTTTGAGCACGTTGAAGTGATATGTTCATGAAGTTTATTTTTATGACCTATACAGGCATTTATTTTTTTAAACAATGGTTAGGGCAGAATTGGCGGGCAGCTGTGGAGGGGTATGAAGAATCTTTTGTGCGGTAGGCTTATTCAGCTGCATACCACATCTAGAGGTTTTACTCATTCATCCTTAAAACACACACTGGATAGAGACCCCTCCTCCAGCATTCCCTGTGTTTTACACACACACACACACGCCAGTGTTCATTATCAGGTTTGCATGTCCAGCTGGGTCTTCAAAAAAGCGTAGTCACAAATTAAGAGACCCTTTCTCTGACAAAATCCAGTGTCGGGGATGCACTGTAGTAACAGGTATAAACAGCCATCTGTCTCTGGTCACTACTTATCATTGCATGAACGTTACTTGAGATGAACGTTAATAGCAGGTTAGGACCTAAAGGATTACATATTATGCACTTAATATTGTAGACCTAAGGTATTTTATGAGATAACGATGAACAGATTGGTTGTAAATGGGTTTTAAAAGGACACTCACTAATTAGCATACTTTCGAATAATACAAGAAAAACATTATCATTTGTAAAATTAACCAAGTTTTGTTCTTAATTTCTTTTATTTGACTAATTAGTCTGTTTTGTCTCTTTTCTCTCCCTTTATGCTGCTGTTTCTGACTCTGCATTTTCTTCTCCAGGTAAGTCATTGTCTAATTTTATTATATTGAACATCTGAAAAGAAAAAGTACAGTACTTTCCATTCATAAAACTCCATTTTGTTAAGTTAACTTGTATGACTTTATAAATCGTGTTCATGACATACTGTAAATGAAGGGATATATTCAATGGAGTCTTAAAGATGGAGGAATTTAGCAGTACATCACTTGATCACAGGTGGGTCCGCTGCAGTGAATGTGTGCCGTCAGAATGAGAGTCCAAACAGCTGATAAAACAAATCGCAATAATCAATTTATAATCTATCCACAATAATGCAGTCCAGTTAATGTCTTGTGAGCAAAATGCTGCATGTTTATAAAAAATAAATCCAGTGTTAAATTGTTTTAACGTTAAATTGTCACTTCTGGCAAAAATATCCAGTAGTATATAATAAAGTTTCCGGTATGCAGCTTTGTAGCTTTACACTTCAGAAGATAGTAACTGATGGACTGGAGTCGTGTGGATTATTGTGATTTTATTTTATTAGTTGTTTCATTCACTTTGTAAGTAAGTGATCTTGGATGGCCTGAGGGTGAGTAAACGTAACTGATACAGATGAAGATTTTGTGTGCCAAGGCGAAGTCTGTGAAAGTCTGGCTCTACTAACATATATCACATGACATGATCCATGATGCACTGCTCTGTGCGAGTGTAATACAGGAAATTAGCCCTCATTCCTGGACCTCACGGTTCACGGTGTGCACGATGAGGCCTGCTCTCCGTGAGTGGCTGTCTGTGCAGTCAGGGCTGTTGATTTACACCCTGGTGTTAAACCCGGGAGCGGAGCAGAGCAGAGCAGAAGGATGGGAATGTTCTAGAAACTTGAACGGAATGGAAAAATTTCCTCAGGGTAGGGGCAGTCTTGGAGAAAATGAAACAGGGTTCATCAGTGTTTGTTTGTGTGGGAGATAAATGCCAGAGTCTTTAAAGAACCTTGCAGTAGTCTAGCCGTTATTCCTGGTGTTTAATCAGCAAATTTAATTATTATTCCCTGAAAGGAAATGCGAGGTTGGATGCGAAATGATCCAGGTATGAAGTCATTATGAGAAAATGTAGCTTGTGCCCCTGTGTCTGTGCGTATATGTGTGAAGACCTTCGGGCTTGTTTCGTCTCATAGGTTATTAACTCTCATATTTTACTGTTCACATTATTACTCCTTGTTTTTGCCTGAGGAGAGAGAAAACTATCCATCTCTGTTCATGGTTTCTCTCTCGCTTTCCTTTCTTCCACCTTTCTCATTCCTTTTTTCAAACAATTGATTTGCTTTACTGTCCAATGGGAATTAAGGGATGGGAATAGGAACCATTTTTCATATATATATTCCCAATGTCCTGCTGGTAAGACCACCAAACCAGTAACATGCTCCTATGAAATCATATGCATATCATGTAGCATGTATGACATTATATGTGATATATGTAGACTACTGTTCAAAGGGATGGGGCTGGTTAGTCTCTTATGCTTAATAAATGCTGCGTTTAATTGATCCAAACACAATAAGCACAGTAATCAGTATTTTTGATCCTGAGACTAATTATGTTTTACAAACCGGATTCCAAAAGTTGGGACACTAAACAAATTGTGAATAAAAACTAATGCAATGATGTGGAGATGGCAAATGTCAATATTAACGTAGATGACAGATCAAAAGTTTAATCCGAGAAAATGTATCATTTTAAAGGAAAAATATGTTGATTTCAAAATTTCACGGTGTCAACAAATCCCCAAAAAGTTGGGACAAGTAGCAATAAGAGGCTGGAAAAAGTAAATTTGAGCATAACGAAGA